>CAUIVZ010000016.1:3986620-4586620 GCA_961763995.1 Juglans cinerea
TTCCAAAATGTACGGTCCTTGGATGCACAAACGGGATACTACTTAATCGGTAAAGAGTTAGGAAAAACTCGGTGGTATGTGTTGAATAATTATCGTGAGATTGATAACTATCTCAGGTATGTCGATCCATAATTAGAATAATTCTAATTTTTCTCCATTCTATTAAAGTACTACTATATCGAAAGTGTTCAAATATTCTATTCTTTTAACTTCTATACAGTGAGCATATAGACAAACTTAGGACAGAAGACGTAGAGAATATAGAGGCGAGGCACGAAGAAAAATTTTCAAGATGGTTTGAACAATGCATATGCATTTAAATGTCCCGTATAGTAGAATATTTGTAAACCATTTTAATTTACAGTAACTTTGTATAATTTTGTTACCATTTTACTTGTTAGATTTTAGAACAGTGTGCTCATGATCTAGATTCAGTTTCTTCTGAATTGTATACATTGGCTTGTGGTCCTTCAAATAGAGTATTTTGATACACTACATGCATGATTCGAGGTTATAGGTTTCATACTATGGACCGCGAACGTAATCGAAAGATGCAAAACTATGGTGTGTTGGTAAAGGGAAGTCATGGAACAAAGGATATTGACTACTATGGTGTCATATGTGACATTATTGGATTGAAATACCTCAGTGGGAATGTGACATATGTATTTAAATGTGATTTGTGAGATCTAGGCGATGGTCGGGTATCGATACATAAGAATAGTCACTTTACGAGTGTCAATACTACATGTAAATGGTACGAAGATGATCCGTTGGTAGTGGCTTCTTAAGCGACCCAAGTCTATTACTTGATTGATCCAGTGAAAAGAACCGATGAAGCTAGTGAAGAGATAACTTGGCAAGTCGTACAAAAGTTTATTCATCGAAATATTTATGATGCAGAATTGGTAGTGGATCACGATTATAGTGAAGATGAAGATGATACTCCGATTATATAGGCTTACCAGAAAGATAGAGAGGTTGTTAATTTATTTGTTGACCTTGGTGTACTTGAACTAATCCCCTTATGTAGAAATGACATCTCACCTGTACATCTCAACCCATCCATATTAAATGATCATTCAGTTAAAAATTTTGATGAATCAAAACAAGAAAAAGAAGAAAAAGTCGATGAAGAAGACGAAGAAGAATATGATGATGAGGAATGAGATTACAAAGATGTTATTATTGAATTAGATTCTGAAACAAATATGGAAAATACATCTGGAGATGAAGAATAAAAGTACTAAATGTTTTATTTACATAGATTAGGCTATTACGTTTTTCATAATTATTTCTAAACTAGTTCATTGAAAATAATAATGATTTTCAAGGATGCCACCAAAACGATAACAAAGAAATATGCCTCATTCGCCAAGTCTCGAACCGGTCGAGAACTCCCCAACTGAGGACTCCGCTCCTGATCAAGTTCATACACAAAAGGCAGACGGTCAGTCCACACCTATCAGTAAGTAAATTCTTGTTGATAATTACTTATATTTGAATACTTGGGGAGAAACTGGTTTTATTAATTTTAAATATATTAGCTGATGCCTTGTCATGTCGCTGTCGTGGCTTAACAAGTGGCCTGGTTTTGGAAAAAAAAAATAGAAGGCATAGAAAAATCAAGGTCAACATCTCCAATAACTCTACTGTGGGTGTGGATAATAGTGTGGCATCACTTTTCTCCTATATCGGAATAATAGTCCGAGTTTATACGCCATTTTATGTGTGGTCTTGGCGAGATGTTCCGAATGAAGTTAAGGATCACATTCGGAGTTGTGTACTGGTGAGTTTATATACCCTAGGTTTTTTTAGAGATGTTTTAATTTTATAATTTTGACGCAATGTATTTCTTAAGATGAATTCGACCTAAACTTTGACCGTAGCGAGGAAGTACGAACAATGAATGAGTTCATGGCTACATTATTTTGACATCACAAGGGACGATGTCATGACCACTTCAAGAAATTTGAGACGATGGAAGAGGCTACTCAGTCCCCTTTTAAAAAAATGAAGTTAGACGTTTGGAGAAAGTGTTGTAATTTTCTCGCAAGCCCAGATTATCAAGTATTCTAGATTTTTTTCATATAAGTTATTTACATCTATATTGATTTTATAGATTAGATTTAACATTGTTAATTTTTCCTGCAACACTTAAGGTCTATCAATGCATAGAATAGAACATCTTTGACAATCTACCATCGCTCCGATTCAAGGTCATTCCAATGCTTTACCGATAAAATAGTAATTACTTATTAAAATTTAGTCATTGTTATCATATTCTTTATTTAAGTACTAACATAATTTTTTTTAAATTACTATAGTAGCTTTGTTAAAAACGCAATGATCCTGATAATTTCACCTTCGTTCATGTCTATGTTGCTACTCACACCGACGCTCATAGCGAGTAGATTGATCCTATCACCAAAGATAATTATGTAAGTGAGATCATTTTGTGTGAATAAGTTATGCCAACATGTGAATAGATATTATGTTTTCTTACTATCTTTTTAATATGTTACTTATTGTGTGATTTTCTTCATAATTATTGTAGAAAAAAATGATTGAAATGCAATCAGCCTCTAAGGAATCTTCTCCTAGTGACATTGACATATTTACGGGAACTGTCTAGTTTGGTAAGAGGTTTGAGACGTTCTTTCAAACGTGTCGGTTCATACTCCATGGCCTCGACTTCAGAAGTTAATAATCTTACGAAGGATTTGGATGTCGCACGCCAAGAAATTGAATAAATGAAGTCGAGACAACAAGAGTTAGAGACGTGTTTGCAGGAGCGACAAAGAGACTAGAGGAAAGAATATGCATTGAAGTTCAAGAACAAATACAAAGGGAAATGCTAGTCCAGATGAAGCATGTTATGCCACTGCAGGAAGATCGCAGTGGGCAAGGAAAAAAGAATAAATAAACCCTATGATTGTTCAAAACTTTTGTCGTCTAATTTTGCAACTCTCTAAAATATTTTCATGAGATGATACTCCTTGGGGTGTAATATAATACAATTTGAATGCTTTTTAATTTTATGAAATTATTAGTTCTGATCAGTACGTTCGAATGTAAACGAAGAACGTTCGAACATGTCTCTACGTTCGAACATAATTATACAGACGTGCGATATGTACGTTCGAACGTAATAACGTTAGAAAATATATGTGCGGTATTACGTTCTAACGTTATACTCCACAAACGTTTGAACTTATTCTATTATGATCGAATGAATATTTCTTAATGTTCGAATGATTAAAAAGATACGTTCGAACGTATTTATTAACCATCTGAACGTTTAATCTTTGACGTTCGAATAATTGTCCCATAACATGCTAATGCAAAATTCAAAGGTCACGTCACAAATGTTTGAACGTGTGTACATTAGAACGTAAAAATCAAACGTGCGAATAAAAAATGTCGAACGTTAGATATTTATTGTTTGAATGCTAATTGGTTGGATAAACGTTTGAACATTATTTGATACGTACGAACATACTTTCAGTGACAAAATTTGACTGTCACAAAATCTCTTCACGTTCGAACGTTGCATCTCAAGGTAGACTTTCAACCGTCACAAAAAAAAAAAAAAACACTTTTTAGTGACTGTTGTATAGTAAACCGTCACAAAATACTTTCTGTGATGTTTTTTTGGTGACGGTTGTGGGGACGGTGTCAAACCATTACTAAAAAGTTTCTATGACGGTTTCGTTCATCACAATTTATGAAATCTGTGGCAGTGATACCAATTAGTTTGCTGTCAAATTGATTAACATGCATTTTAGCTATATCCCAAGGATTAATTACTGATCTATTAAGTATTAACATTGGTAAAAACTAGATAAAAGTAAAGAACACATTATGGTTTATCCCATACATCCGATCAATTTCTTTTCCCCTAGCTAGCTCTGTATCGCTGCGTGAATGCCCCTCGTAAAGTTTCCAAAGTTATTCTGCACAAAAAACAAAACAAAAAGAAAAAACATGATTAGAAAATTTATGTGGTGAATAAGCAAGCTGTTTTTATAATAATTATGTTTGGTAGGGAAGCAAGCTGCCTTTTTAAGAACTATATTTCCCTTGTCCTTCATCAGAAATGTTTTGTCTTTCGCACAGCCAAGAGAATCTCTCTCTCTCTCTCTCACATTCTTGGTCTAGCAGCGAGCATGGAGCATTGACTACTGACTAGTCTACGATATGCCTGACGAAGACAAAAATGAAAAAAATAAATAAAGAACGAAAAAAATAAACCATGTCTACAATGCAGTCTCACGTGCAACACGCTGTAGCTTTTGTTTGTAGATTAAATGTCTTTAAAGTCTCTGGGCTTTCTTCATATATGGGGTGTAGAATATGATGGAAAGGTGAGTTTGTTCTGTCTGTTGGGTACGTAGCTCTTTAATTTGGGCATATTCCAAGTTGCCTTTTCCTTTGTTTTTCTCAGACTAAGGTTGCTTTTTCTTTTGAATTTGGTGTGTTTCTTTGGGGAAAGCTAGCATTAGTTCTCCCAGCTTTAATTAAGTATAGGTCGACACCCTTAATCCCTGTCTTTCTTGTTTGTGTGTTTGTCTTACTTGTTTGTGTGTTTGTGAGAGTTAGACTAAAAGTATTCAGATCAGAACGATAAAAAAAATGGCATTAGAAGCTGTAATTTACCCACAAGGTCCATTTAGTTATGGCTGCAAGGACTTTTACTACTTGGGAGGAGGAGCAGGAACTTGGGGCTGCATCGATGATTTTTCTTTCCAAGAAGATGATGACAAAACCCTTCTTGGCTTTCTCGATCACAACAACATAGAGCAAGGCTTCCAATCAAATTGGGATTCCGAATCTCCTTCTGTGATGCAAAATGTCAAGGAGTGGGATCCGAATTCTTCCCCTGAGGCCTGCACAGATGATCAGTCGCTCACAGGAATAATAAGTCCACCTCCGAGGGAAGTCCCGGCGCCGGCTGCGGGAACCACGACATCTCGGCGCAAGAGAAAGCGCACCAAGAGCAGCAAGAACATGGAGGAGATTGAGAATCAGAGGATGACCCACATTGCTGTTGAGCGCAATCGCCGTAAACAGATGAATGAATATCTTGCTGTGCTGCGGTCCTTGATGCCACCTTCTTATGTCCAAAGGGTATGTTGCTTTTTTGCCCATTTTATTCTTTTCCCCTTTTCCCTTCTCCCAATAAAATCGATTCATGAGCCTACTTTTTACTTTATACAAAACCCAAGATTTCAATCATTGTACTACACCGCAACTTTCTGTGATTGAGGTTTTCAATTATAACTTCAAAAACATCATTCTTTGATCGACCTTCTGTGTTTTTCCCTGCAAAAAATTGATACCTTTCTTTGTTTAATAGGGTGACCAAGCATCCATCGTAGGAGGAGCAATCAATTTTGTAAAGGAATTGGAGCAGCTGCTGCAGTCCAAGGAGGCACATCAGAGGAGAAAGCAGCAAGAACCAGAATCTTGCTTTCCTTCATCACAACCTTTCGCACAGTTCTTCATCTTCCCACAATACTCGAGACGAGCAGCACAGTGCAGCAACACATCTGCTGCAGAAAACGAATCCATGGCTCAGAATCAGTGGGCTGCTGCTGCGGCGGCGGCAGACATAGAAGTAACCATGGTGGAGAGCCATGCCAACATCAAGATACTCTCAAAAAAACATCCCAGACAGCTCTTGAAAATGGTTGCTGGATTTCAAACTCTGGGGCTCACCATTCTCCACCTTAATGTCACCACTGTAGATCAAATGGTGCTTTATTCTGTAAGCGTCAAGGTTAGTCAGTACTCAGTACAATGAAAAAAGCTTAATTAGTTCATTATATATTGCTTTATTCGATTTAATTGACAGATATTTCACAGCTCTTATCAAAAGTGGGGTTTAATTTGTTGAATATTTTTGTGTAAATTGGGTCAGGTTGAGGAAGGGTGCCAGTTGAATACGGTGGATGAAATAGCAGCTGCTGTTAATCAAATGCTACGAAGAATTCAAGAAGAAGCTGCTTTCACCTGAAACCAGAAAACACTGTTTTTTTTCTGGCTTTTTTGTTTATTTATAATTTTACTTTTGTAATTGGGGTTCTCTCCCTTCAGAATGAATTGACTCAAATCTTATTTTATTTATTTCCTTTCCTTTTCTCTGTTTTCTTTTAAGAGTACAAAACTTCACCCAATTCAGTGCATGTTTTCCGCTTAATAGAGTATTAAAATGGTGAATATATTAATGTAACTTCACAATAGAACTAGCCAAGTGGAAAACATAACGTCCCTCTATTATTAACTTATTTTCTTTTTTGTTTTCCTTTTTAAAATGTGAAATTTAGATATTGAATAAATCAAACCTGCGAATCAAAATTATATACAAGAGATGATGCTAGTAAAAATACAGGCTTTGCTTTTGATAATTTGTGTTGGATATTTGGACCATTTTATACTTGCTAATTACAAGTTGGTAAGTTAAAGACAATTATGTTGTGATGCCTCGTACTGTCTATTGACGAGACGAATATGTATAGATAGTGCATAAGATCTCATATTATTTCGGAGAAACAAGTTTTTATTCTTTATAATAGTTTTAATGGGTCTCCTATTATACCATTGACTATCTTTTTTTTAAAAAAAATAATAATAAATAAATCAAAACATCATTATATTGCTATATAAAGTTCAATCATTACATATTTTCTCCCTCTTTATATCACTAAAAATAAAATTAAGTCTCTCCACCGCATACTTAGCCAACAAATGTGCCACTGTGTTCCCTTCTCTAGGAACAAATTGCTGCTTCCACTCCTTTCTTCCCCATAACAAGCTTTTGATATCTTCTATAATTTGACCCATCCAGGAAGAGTCTTCCTCTATTCTGTTCACTGCTTTGATGATTGCCCATGCATCCCCTCCAGGCTCCCAGTATCACATTTCCAAATGCTAGATCATTGCATACTTCAATAGCCCTCCAAAGCGCATAACACTCTGCTAAAGTTGATTGGGTAACATGCCTTCTATTAGCACATACTGAAACCAATATCTCCTCCTTAGCATCACTTATGATAATGCGCCCAACCCCATTCTCTTGCTTTTTGGATCTAAAGCAGCATCCCAATTAGCCTTCACAACATTAACATCTGGTTTTTTTTTTTCCAGCATTTAGTAGATCTTCCTGCATTAGTTGAGTGTCTATCATTCAGAAATTCTTGGGCAGCTTGAAAATCTTTCATACCTTTACTAGTCATCTAAATCACCTTCCTTGGGCTGTAGAACTGGTTCTCAAAAATGAACTTGTTTCTTCTTAACCAAATCCTGCGCATGGTAGTGGCAATCCACTCCATCTCTGCTTCCCTTTTAAACTTTCCCTTCAGTTTCTCCCACAACTCAAGAAAATTCTCTTCAAATGTAACCCATTTATGAACTGGACTTGAGCTCTTTGCCCACACATCACTAGCAGATGGACAGCTCCAAATGGCATGCATCACAGACTCCTCGTGTCTTTCACATATTGGACATAGAGGATTATCTACAATTTTCTTCCAATACAGATTACTCCTGGTAGGCAGAATATTATTCCCTGCCTTCCAAATAAACATCTTCACTACACCAGGGACATTTAACTCCCACATGTTCTTCCAACTTGCCACACTTGAATGCTCCTCCAAGGATTCCCCCATTACTCTTCTTCTGTTCATATCCACATGGTATGCACTTAAAGGTATACTGCATATTTGCTCAACTTCTTTAGTATATCCCCAAATTAACTTATCATCTGCTCCTAGCTTGCTTAAAGGTATCCTGCATATTTGCTCAACTTCTTCATCTACAAATATCTCTTTGACAAGTGCCTCATCCCACTCTTTTGTTTGATCATTAATTAGCTTGTTAACACTGTCCTTTCAAGTCCTAAATAAGAATCTTTATAGGAGATTGCATACAGAAAGATGAAGGAGAAGATAACCATTTACAAACCCATATTCTAATTTTTTTTTCTCCATTGTCAACCTCCACTTTAAACCCTCTTTTAGTAAGCCAATAGCTGAACACACTTTTCCAAATCAGAGATGGACTTCTCCTAAGTTTTTCTTCCAAAAAGCTGGTGCTTTTGTATCTTTATAGACTTGAGCCACAAACGACAAACGCTTCTGAATCATTCTCCAGCCTTGCTTGGCAAGCATAGCTAAATTGAAACTCTCTACACCTTTCTGCATTCCCAACTTCTCCATTGAATTTTCTTAGCCATCTCTTTATTATCCCACCAGAATTTTGATAACATCGAATTTAGCTCCATACATAAGGTTTTTGGCAATCTGAAAACACTCATAGTATATGTGGGGATTGCTTGAAGAAAAGCTTTGATTAAGATCTCCTTCCCTACCCGAGACAAGAAATTATTTTTCTAACTCTTATCTTTGTCCAAACTCTCTCTTTAACACATCTAAAAGTATTATATTTTGACTTCCCCACCATAGCAGGCAGCCCCAAATACTTTTCATAATTGTCACACACAACTCCCTTTGCTTCTCTAATTAGAATCTTCCTTTTTTCAACTTCATCAGTATTGAAACTAAATAAAATGGAGGTTTTTTTCCTCATTGAGGACCTGACCAGAGGCTGTTTTGTACCTGTAAAGTATCTCTAGTAGCTTGCACCATTCGTCCTTCTTTGTTATCCCAAATAATACACAATCATCTACCAAAAGCAGGTGATTAATTCTCACACCTCCCCCATTGACTATCCTACTGAAATATAGATCCATATTTGCTTAGACTAGTTATAAAAAGAAAGAAAAACACAAATATTTTATTTCGCAAGCATAAATGAATTTGTAAATAATTTTTTTACAACACGCCTGCAGATTTTGAGGGCTTGCACAACGCCCACTTCCACCAATATCGTGCTCCCTCTCAAACAACTCAAAATACTCTTAATGGGACCTACAAATCCACTTCAATCTCTACTTATAATTATTCACAAACATTCTCAACACTTCTCAAGTATTTCCACTACCCAAACATAGCCTTAGTTTGGATAGAGAGATGCTTCCATCTCATCTCATCTTAATATTTAAACATCACAAACAAGAACAATTTTCAATTTTAATGCTAGTTTGGATCCCAAGCCCATATCAACTCATCTCAACTTATCATTATAATTTTCTCAAATTTCAACACAAAATATAATAAACAATCTAACTTTTTCAAATCTCAAAATAATAATAATATTAAAAAATAATATTCTAACAATATTTTATTCAACTTTGAATTTTCATCTCAACTCAACTCAACTCAACTCAACTCAACTCAGTTCAACATCCAAATGCAGCATCTTCAATTTTTTCATCTAATTATTACTTAATTATTACAAGTTTTCCAAACTTTCAAATATAACACAAAAAATAATTCAACTTTTTCAAATCCCAAAAACTAAAGTAAGATCCTTATCAATTCCAAAGCATTTTCTACTTGAATTCCTTAATTGCCAAAGTGAAAAGAATCAAGAACTCAGAAAGTACCAAAGAGAAAATGATGTGGGGGGTAATTAAGTTATTGACATGAAATAGAACTATACCATGCATTTGAAATGCAAATTGTATCAGCTAGTGCGTGGAGCCCATTGATTGTTTGAAAATTGAAACTAAACGTGATTAATGTTCCTTTCGTTTCAAGAATAATAAAGAGAAATGTGAAAGGTGGCAGACCACCTTCTTCGAGGAAAGAGCACAACATTGTCTGGAAGTGAAATTAGGTCTGATTTCTACCTGAGTTAGGATGAGATGATTTGTGAAATAATTTGAATTAAAATATTTTGTAGAATTTTGGGAAAGGAGAGAGAAAATTAACAATACAAAATAAAATAGAAAAATTCTATTCCTAAGCCTCATACACCACACACCATCATTTTTATGATTTCTTTAATTTTATTCTCTTATCAAATGTGTAGTATATGGATTATAAGTAAAATAATTCAATTATTTTAAGAATAATAAAACAAAAAAAAACTTTAAAAAAAATAAAAAAAATTTGGTGTGTGGTGTATGGGCTTATGAATAGCAATGCTCAATAAAATAAACAATTTTCCCAACTTCAGAAAATATCCAATCATTACAACTTTCCTAACTTCTAATACAAAATAAAATAAATAATTCAACTTTTTCAAATCTCAAAACAAAAATAATATTAAAAAATATATTCTAACAATATTTTATTCAACTTTTTAACTTTAATCTCAACTCATCTCATCTCATCTCATCTCTAAAAACAAACAAGCCCTTATGGCCTCGTTTGTTTTCAAAAAATATCTCATCTCATCTTATCTAATCATTACAACTTTCTCAACTTCTAATACAAAATAAAATAAACAATTCTTTTTTTTCAAATTCTAAAATAAAATAATATTAAAAAATATAATCTAACAATATTTTATTCTTTTAAATTTTAATCTTAATTCATCTCATCTTATATAAAAAAGCAAACGAGCCACATATACATAATGTTAAATGACGTTACATGTTAAGGAGAGATGTAATTAGCTGCTATTATATATACATTGAATAGTCTCTATCCATCCAAAACCAACAGAGCTATTATCAGAGGATTATAGTCTTGATTAAACAGCCCACATCAATATTTTCGTCAAGAAGTTTACGAAAAATTGGAGACAAAAGTCTTCTTTTTTTTTCTTTTTTCTTTTTTCTGGATGGTGGTGGTGCGGTGCTTGAGATACTCATTTAAAAAAAAATAACCAAAAAGAGGGCAGCACCTCCATTTATTAATAAAATCCTCACTAAGATGGAGGAATAATCAATAATACAACTTCACCCCAAATAAAAAGAAAACATCTTCCAAATAAAAGGCTATTGACGAATATAAAGAATATCCCATATATCCATGCGTACAAGCACACGCGGGCTCGTTTGTTTTTAGAGATGAGATGAGATGAGAAGAAAAGAGTTGAGATTAAAATTAAAAAGTTGAATAAAATATTGTTAGAATATATTTTTTAATATTATTTTTATTTTAGGATTTAAAAAAGTTGAATTGTTTATTTTATTTTGTGTGGAGATTTAGAAAAATTATAATGATGAGGTGAGACGAGATGAAATGAGATAAAATGTTTCCCGAAAACAAAGGAGAAATCTCCCCAAACCAAAAACATCTCCTAAATGAGATACTCATTTATGACTCACTTCCTATAATTTTTTTTTTTTTTCAAAATGCAGTACATCTGTCTCCTTGTTTTATGTCATTTCCTTAATCAATATTAGTCAATACTAAATTCTTGTGTGTGTCAATAGCTTTACTTTAATTCCTCTATCACAACTAACATGATAGAATACTTGGCCTTTGCCTCTTCTTTCTTCGATTAAGATGGGCTTCCAATGTGATTTAGACCCTTGGCTAGGCTTATAATCATGGCGATTAATATAACAACACATGGGTACACTGTGAAACTTGAATAACGGGATCATAAGTTCAAATGCTGAAAGCAAGTGGTGTGCTATCAATATTTGCCTAAGGTGCTGCCACACCCACTGAGGGGGAGCCACCTAACGGCTAATTTTTTAAAAAAAATATTTTTTTAAAAAAATATTTTTTTAAATCCTTTAAATATTTTTTTTTTTAAAAAAATCATAAATTTATTAAAAAAATATTTTCTTAACTATTAAATAATAATAAAAAAATACAATCGGTGGATCTTATCAGTCAGTTTTGTCTCTGGGAATAATATCATTGCCCCTTGCCTAAATTCAATACATCGTTTTTCCTTTTTGAAACAAATTGACGGGTTGTTGAATGAAAATTAAAATGCATGCATGATATAAAAAGTGACGTAACTTTATTCATTAAAGTTTTAAATCCGTACCACAAAGATCTGTTAGATCTGCGTTCTCACTTTAGGTGAAAAAGGAAAAAGCTACGAAGGCTAGCTAGAGGAAGAGAGGACGAAGCCAACTTGCCATGGCTCCATTCATTCCATCATTATATCCATGTATCGATTCATGCCCAAACTTCAACGCAGAAACATTAGCTAATGTCCTGTCTCCTCTTAAGGTCCCACGTCATGTTGATATATGGCTTAAACTTTTGGACTAAGAAGTATAACTTTTTATCTAGAGTAATATTACGTATATAATCGTAGAGTACAGTATAAGTATTGTGTAATTATTTTGAAAAAGAGTCAGGTTCACTATTAAAAAAAAAAAATTCATACGGATTCCGTATTTATTTATTTTTTTAAAGTGATTGTGCGGCGCTTGCAAACTCACAACTGCAACTTTCATTCTTCTTTTATCTAAGTCCCTTTTGCCAGTAAGATAAGAGATAGACATGAATTTCACGATCAATATTAATTTGTTCATGAGCAATATGGATCCCAGTATTAACTAAGCTGTGAAGTTTATGTACTGTGTATCTATGTATCTTAAAACATATTTAGATCAACGAATTGATAAGTATGAAGAGGGAATTAACATAATAGCTTGTTTATTGGTTATCCACTCGAATAAACTAAAGAGATTCTGATATATCAAAATAATACAGTTCATCATGTAGATGAGAGAGAGAGAGAAAAATAAAGACAAAATAATACTTCAATTAATAGCTAGGGTACTGTTACTAGGAGAGATATAGAGTGAGGCCAACGGTGGTGTGTGTATAATAAGTGGGGGGTGAACTACAAACCCTAGATCTAATCTCTTATATATGTTTCCAAGAAAAAAAAATGCCGAGGAAATACGGAAAATCAAGAAACTGGTAAGAGGAAGAAGTAATGTTTTGAATACCGTACTGGACGCCGTACTGGTCAAGGCACTGGAACGAAATATTTCGATACCGATACCGTTTCGGAATGCCGTTTCGGGATAGCGTTTCGGGATAACATTTCGGAATAGTCAATATATAAATAAATTATATATAAAAATTATATTCTAAAATAATAGTCTATATATAAATAAATTATATATAAATACATATATATATATAAATTATAAATAGTCTAGTCTGAATTAGGGGGTATGAAATTCATGATACTGGAAAGAAGAACTTGGTGCTTGGACTTAAGCTTGTGCTTTGGGCTTCTGGCTTTTAGACATGGAATGAAATTTATCTATCAAGTTCAAGACAAATCAGCCCATCTTTGATAGGTACTAATCATCTTCTTAGGGCTGTATAAATCATTTTTATGAAGCAAATACAAACTTAACAATTAGAACTATTCATAGCTTTGTTTAAGATCTGAGAGTAGTGCTAGGTAAAGTTTTAGAGTGTGTAGGCAGGCCCATGAGCTCCCTTTAAATAAATAAAAAAATGAAGTTTGCTATTAAAAAATGAGGTTTTTTTTTTTTAATAATATAGATTCTCTATTTGTCTAATTATTTTAAAGGAATGAGCGAAAATTGCACATATTTGTACTTTGTAATCTCGTCGAGAAACTGATCTTCATGATCTATGTCGACTTCATCCAATTTGGACGGTGCCGGCCCATTATTTCTCCGGCTGCAAGAACAACTAGGGCAGAACCTTGTTTTGAAAGCATAGTAACTAATTACAAGAAGAAGAACACCGACTAGAAAGGTGAGTGAGATCACAAGGTAGAGTACTGACTACTGAGGAGTGAGGAGTTATGGAAAGTCCATGTTATGGAATATAAGGGAGATGATGGAGGAGGAGGAGGAGGTAGTGGTGGGGGCACCGGTTAGTAGTTTCCGGGAGAGGTTCACGGTACGTTATAAAATTAATAGTCTCGGGTTGGGTTTGTTTCTGTTATTGCAGGGAATTGATCTAGAGTACTCCTTTGCTTCCTTGCCATTGAAGTGAAGAAAGAGCTAGTAGCATCATAAGCTGGAGATCAAGAGACGATAAGGAGTGCCCTCTTTGAAGGGAGGTTTAACTTTAGATTCAATTGGCATTGGATTATTGCACTAATTCTATGGAAAACCCATATATGTCTGCATGCAGTAGCTAATTATAATGCGTTCCCAACAAGCTGGTATTCGGATGTAATTGGTTGTTCTTTCCTTTTATATTTCATTCATTGCTCTTAGGTAATTTTTGTTACCAAGTCTTAATCATGAGGGCCTCATTCTATCAAACAGTTGGTGCCTACGGTTTTCGACTAATTTATAGTAAGATTGGCAAATCCATAGTAGGACTTCTTGCTGCATGGATGACTCGTGAGTTAAAAGCTCAGTTCTAAATTGCACATTCTTGTTGGTCAAGGCCCATAAGCTTGCTGGACCATGAGTTCATTTTGATGCGGGCCGCGAGCCTCTTTGAAAATACCACGAGCCACAAGTTTGATGGACCATAAGTCCAAGTTTATGTGGCCCAAAGGCCCATTCAGATTAGATATGGACCACGAACCTTGGAGATAATAAGTCAACAAAAAATCTTCACAATCTCTTAACACTCCACATTTCACATTATTTTTAATTTTTATTTTTTTTTCTTTTATTAAATATTTATTATATGAATAATGAATAAAAAATTTGAAATAATTTAAAAAGAATAAACTCAAAAAAAATTTAAAAAAATATTAAAAATTTAAAAAATTTAAAAAAGTGTGGAGTGTGGAGTGTGGTGGAGGTTGTGTAGCAAAACTCATAAGCCAAACATGATGAGTACTTATAGAAAGATAGAAAATACGTGGGATTAGACAAAAGTAAATTCACAAATCGATGTGAGTTGATATGATATGTCAGATTATTAAGTTATTTTTATTATAAAATAGATTTAACGAATCTAATAAAATTATATTAATTTATAAATTTATTTTTATATAATATATTTATGTATGTAGCAATTCTATAAAAAGATAAAAAAATTATATGAGCTGCATGCGGATTATAAGTCCAATTTCATGCGAGAGCTCATTAAAAATAAAGAAGTGCTGCAGTTATAAAAAATTACATAAAAATAATTTAATTAAAATATTTGCCGTAAATCCAACCAACAATGATTGCAACATGACCACCATACACGGGATTGAGGTTATTGCAATCCCTTGTCCGAATTACAGGTAATTCCTTCTGGGATTTGTTGGACCCATAACCTCCCTCGGTGATATCATGATGGAAATTCGAAGAAAATGACTACAAAGCTTCACACTTTCCAGAAAATCACCGACGCCGAGCATTTTCACGATTACACGGGAGCCCGAGTACAAGCAAAAGCAAACGTGCACGTTTTTTTTTTTCCTCTTTTGGTTGACTATTTCAAGAGTTTTGCTGATAACATTCACCACATTCGACGCTTTATATTATTTTAAATTTTTTAATTATTTTTTAAAAGTCATACAGGGTAAGTACGATACGACGATTTTTTCTTTCTGTTCTTTATGTTTTGAACGAGCCTGGCAGCCCAAAGTCATTAATGGCAGCGGCGCCCTCGGTACTTTCTCTTCTCCGGCACGTTTAATTATTTCTACGAACGTTCCTAATGTTTTGTCTTCAATGTCATAAAAAATTATCCAGATGACGCGGATTAGAGCAATTGACCTTTGGAAATTTTCAAGATCGACTTGGTATCCCCATCCACGCAAAAAAAGGGAAAAGAAAATCTTGCAATCGATTATATATTTGAAGGCTCGGCCATTACCGCCACTCAAAAGTTTCCCAAACAGTATTTCTCTTACAGGCACGTTCTCTTCAACCTGAAGTTCAAACCTCCTCCAAATCTCCATCTTAATCCCAAAAATTTCTATTTTCTCAGAAACTTAGATCAGTTTTGGCATTACAGCAGCACTGCACAGACTGTTAGAGAGATTCCTAGATAATCGCAGGTCATGTCGGCATCAAGTTCATCTCTTTTACGCACTGCTCTTCCCATTGGCACTTCTCCCAGATACCCGTCTTCATTTCGTAATCCTAGTCTTCTTCCGATTACCTCAAGACGCAATATCAAAAGCTGTTTTCTTGGAACGGGTCAGGGTTTGCAATTTCTCAGCACCGGCTTGGGAGATCTAATCGTCAGCAAAACACACCTGTGGTAGTAGTTTTTTCGTTTTTAATTATGCCAAAGAATTTCTGGATGATTTATTATTGAACATATGATATTCGGCTAAAGTTCTATATGAATATAATGATGTAGGGACATGGCTGCCGGTATCAGTGTACAACCTGGACCTCTTGTTCCTTCTAATCCCTCTCCTGGCTCATGGTATTTTGAAATCCTAACAGGAATGTTATTGTTATTGTTATTGTCTTCTTTCTCATAATTATTGTTAAAATCCTAACAGGAATATTTGGATTGCTGGAATTCTTGCATCAGTAATTCTGCCATTCTTGGGGTTCAAATGGGGCCCATTAATGAAACTGAAAAGTAAGCAACTCAAGGCTGTTCTTGTCCATTCTACCAATTATAATGTATATATTTGCATTGGACCACTCGTTGTCATTGACATTAAGCCAACCTATAGGTGAAGTTGACACGGTGGTGCAGATAGCGGAAGATGTAACAGAGACAATCGAAAGGGTGGCTGAGAAAGTGGAGGATGTAGCAGAAGAGGTTGCCGATCACCTTCCGGCCGGTGGAAAACTAAAAGATGCTGCAATGTTTATCGAAAATTTAGCCAGAGAAACAGCAAAGGATGCCCATTTAGTAGATGAAGTGATTGACAAGGTCTTTCCTAATCCCTTTCGTCACCAGTACTAGTAATTGCATTACCTTGAGTTTCCTTATATCCTCTTTTCAGTAATGTCAAATGTGAGACGATACAATGTCAACCAAGAGTGTTTGAAACATAGTGGTCTCAGCATGCATCGGGGTCCATGTGATCCTATTTGCTTGTTAAATCACAACTTGTCTTAATAGCTTGCTATTGGTTTCAGAGGTGGAAGCCTCTAAATGATGTATGACCAGAGACTTTACCATGTCAAATTGTTACTTGATAGCTTGCTGTAGCACGTTTTAAATTGTTTCTGTAAATTGAGGATAGTAAAACTTAGAATAGAAATAGCATTCCTCTGCTCTTTTATCTAATCTGGCTAAAGATTTCTGGTTAGGTTACCTATTAGTCTCGCTGTTGGTGACAAGATTAGTAGATATTAGGGATGAGTCCCACTTGTTCAATAGTTTATTCCTTGTTGCAGTGCCAATAAGACTCGAACTTCATTGACTAGTCTGATTGCTTCATATATGGCTGCCACGCGGTTTCGGGTGTTTCCTAGATAATCATATAAAGCTGTGGAGACAACCAAAACATGATTTCTTGGTAGTAACAGTTTTTATTCATATATAATTTGCAGGTTCAAGAAATGGAGGACAAAGTGGAGTCGTTCTTTGAACCAGCCGTTGATCAAGGAAATGAGATGCCTACAGCAGTAACTGGCCAACAAAAGTAAACAAGAAATGACATTAAAGTTACAGCAGGTTGTAGGCTTTGACTTGTAATTTGATCAACAGAAAATTGAAATGATGTGCATATTTTTTTTTTTTTTTTTTTTGGCATTCTTTCTCTATTTGTAGCTGGAATCCAAGGAAAAACCAGTGTAAAATGATGGATTCCAATCATAACACAAATAAAATACCAAAATTTAACCATTAGCTGATGGATTTTCATTTTTATTTTTCTTTTGAGATAATGAAATGTAGTTCAGTACAAGTATTAGCTCAAGTGTCGTTAACAATTAGACAATAGAAGAGACGATGATAAGTGCGAAAAAACAAGGAGGTGTTAACTTGAGCAAGAAATATTTTCCAAATTGGCCTAAAAAAACTACATTTTCTGAATAGAACAAGGTTGAGAAACATGTCTCTTTCAAATGACGAAGTGGTGGATCTTGATCTATATACGTTGTGTTTGGCACTTGGCACCAATTCAAGATCGAAGCTCCAAACTCATGTCTCCATAGACCTTGGTCACCCTATAGCTTTAACGACTTATTTAAATTACCCTTACAGGACCTTTTGCTGCATGGATGACTCGTGACTCCATGAGCTAAGCACAGTTCCAAATTGCACCTTTTTCATGTTGGCCATAAGCTTGCTGGACCATGACTTCATTTTGATGCGGGCCGCGAGCCTCTTCGAATATACCACGAGCCACAAGTTCGATGGACCACAAGTCCAAGTTGATGACTGGACCATTCAGATAAGATATGGACCAGGAACCCGGCGGATCATAAGTCAAACATGACGAGGGCTAATAGGAAGATAGATAATGATATTGAGGTCATTGCAATCCCTTATCCGAATTACAGGCAATTCAGTCATCAATCTCGGATTTGTTGGTTGGATTTAAGTTAGATATTGAGCTGAGTTGAGTTTTTTATGAATAGTAATAAGTTGAAATGGTAGAGTGAGTTTTGTGGAATCTACTTAAAATGAGTTTAAATATGTTTGAATATTAAGATGAGTTTAGATGTATTTATGAGAAGTTGAAAAAGGTTGTGACGTATAAAGAAGTGTTAAATTGAAAAAGGTTATGGATCCCACGTGTAAAGAGGTTTTGAGTTGAGATGAATTTAGTAATTTGAGAGTTAGATGTTTGAATGTTAGACTTAGAACTTGTTTGGATTCAGAGATAAGATGAGATGATTTTAAATGAAAGATGAAAGTTGAAAAAAATATTATTAGAATATTATTTTTTAATATTGTTATTGTTTTAAGATTTAAAAAAGTTGAATTGAGATTTGAAAAAATTAAAATTATTTATTATATTTTGTGTGAAAATTTAAAAAAATTATAATAATGAGATGATATGAAACATTTTTCAAATACAAACAGGCTCTACAACTTTGTAATAGTGATTGAAATGACAAATCTTGATTGAGTGGAAGTGGTTAAGACTTCCTTATCTCGGTACAAGATTGACTTGGTGGCCTAAAAGGGAGAAAAAAAATCTTGCAACCGATTATAAATTTGCAGGCTCGGCCATTGCTGCAAGTCAAATTTTTCCCACAGTAATTCCTCCATGTCTCCCTTTTCGTTCCGAATTTCTATTACTCGGTTAGTTTAAACAATAATTACTCAGTTTTTATCATGACCTCGTAAATTTAAGAGCAATACTATATACAGTTTTTAAATGAAGACTACATTGCAAGCCTAATTAATTTTATTTTTTTAAAAATTACAATAATATCCTTATCAAAATTACAAGTGAGGACTGCAAATAAAATTTTTCTTTTACATTTAATGAAGAGCTTGATCATGCAATTCTCAAATAGAGACTACAAATAGAATTTCTCTAAATTTAATAATGGACACAATATTGTACAAATGACGTGTCCCTCCATATTGCTGGCTGCTGAGGCTGTGAAGCTCATGCGCGCATTGATAATAAATGGTCCATCCCAAGATAGCCTTGCAATGTTATCTTCATCATGAATGCTAATCCCAGAACAAGAAAATAAAGCAATGAGGAATCTCTACTGCAATGAAAATGTGACACATTAGCAAACCCATCCCATCCCCGCGCATGGCTGTCAATTTCTTTGTAGAAAATTGAAGAAAAATAAAAATGAATTTATCAACAAATAAATTTTAAAATTTCACCTAATAAAAATTTAAACTTTTTAAGATATGGGAGCTCTGTCAAAGAATAGAGTCAAAGCTTTCGATGGGATTAGATTCTTCAAGCATGGAAGCTGCCTGGAAGCAATCTGCAGCATCAGCTATTCGTCCATCATCCCTGTAAACCATACCCAGGTAATACCAAGCCATATGGTTAGTAGGATCAATCCTCAATGCATCTGACAGCAAGCTTCTTCCCACAGGCAATGCCATTGGGCCCATTTTTGACATCAGAGCACCAATCAAAACTTTGCAAGGAACATAACAAGGTTCTAGTAAAAGGCCATTAAAATAAGCAGCCGAAGCTTCTTCGACCTGCCCACGACCTTCCCACATTATACCTGGTAGAAATTAAGACAGAAAATGAGAATTCTCGAGTAATTAGAATGTTCAAACCATATTAGGTCCAGCACAGTATAAGATTCATTTAAAGCAGCCTGTAACAAGTTTTACAACTAAAAAATCTTGCTTAAAGCCATTGAAGAAGCGGGTCCTTATCTGAATAAAATCTGCCATAATCCCAAATATGGTAGCAAAGGCAATAGAGAGATGGAGCGCTTGTCGTGCTCTAAAAATTATGTTTCAAAAGTGAGTAGTCCTCCTTTGCTTTCCCATCCTATTTCGAATTTTTCAGCCAACAAAAAAAATTGGTGGGACCCACTACAAATATATATTTTACAAGATTTAAATATGTTTATTAATATTTTTTAGTTAATAATAAATATTACTTTTTTTTAATATATTCATAACTATCACTCAATAACAATTAAATGATTTTCAATTATTGGTAAGGCCCACCCTTTTATCAAATTCCAAAAAGTAAAAACTATCTCATCTCATCTCACTATCCAAACACACATTTTTTTACAAACCATCTCATCTCAAAAATCTCACTACTATTCAAAATATCTCATCTCTCATCTGAATTGCATAACCAAACGAGGCCTTATGGTTTTATATGAGCCTAAGATGTATTGTCTTGGAACCTCAGGAGATTGAAGGAGGAAGAGAGAGTGAAGGGCGAGAAATTTGTTCAAAGAATGGAAGGCCACTATAATGACTTCAGAAGACAAAATTGGTTCCATAATATGTGGATAATACTCTGTGGGCTGTCAAACGTGTAAATTGTTGTTGTCTGAACTCGAGTCTCGGGTGGGATCTTATGCCAGGTACAAGCCCCAAATGTACAAGCTTTTTTGTAGAAATGTGGGTTTAACTAGTAGGTTTGATCTTCCAAGACTCCGTTAGGATCATGTCCCAATTCTCCTTGATTGTAGGAATTTCTAGGCAAAAAAAGGTATATCAGATTTGAAAATATGTAGCTAAAGTCAGAAGGTTCATGGAAAGGATAAAACACTGGTTGGGTTCTTATTGCTTTCTTGGTTCCCAGAGTTTTATTTTGAAAGCTAATTAAGGTTGTGGAATGAGGCATTTGAAAATGTGGATACGAAAAGGCCTTGGGGGTGGTATGCTCCCTCCAAGTCTAAGGTTTGAATCTTATTAGGTGCTAACAATTACTAGGGGCCACCGGATTGGGGAAACTTTCCGTTGAATTATTTGATGTGCATTTGCAGGAAACTACTTGCCGAGGGCTTGTGCACACCCAGGATTAGTCGGGACTTTATTCCAAGCGGTGCCAAATAAAAATAAAAAAAAAATATGTAGAAAAGTATTCTTCTAAACCAGGTTAAAGACTTGGATACTTTATTAGAAGAGAGATTTATGAGAAGAGGAGAAAATGGAGAATAAATTAGGTGTTACATCAAGATGGGTCTCTTTGACGGGCACAAGTACAAACGTACATAATATTCCTAACCTAGAGGGATGGGTTGTTATAGGTGATGAGAGCTTTAAACGGAAAAAAAGACACTTGGGCCTGAGATTTTTCATTGGCCTTTTGGACTTACATACTGGAAGTGTTTTTCGACTTACATACTGAAATTAGGTTTGTCAAAAGCCTCAATACAACTTTTATTACTCTCATTCCAAGAAATCCAGGGTATTCAATTAGAAAGGACTTCCAATCCATAAGTCTTGTGAGTGGAGTTTACAAGATCATTGCAAAATGTTATGCGAATAAGTTCTAAACATATTTGGAAATGATCCTATCTGTCTCATAACGCTTTTATTAGGAGAAAGTAAAATTTTGGATTCTGTTCTCCTCGCTATGAATGTCTTGATTCTGATATTCATTCTGGAGAGCTTAACGTATCATCTATGTTTGAATATAGCAGATGGACAAGCAAGTTGGGACTTACTGTTATACATGTTGAGGAGATGTGTTTTGGGGGTTTTTATTTTATTTATAAAAAAAGGTGGTTTTGGGGAAAAATAATGCAGTTGGAAGGTGCACACTATGTACATGGTACATTTTTAGTCTAGCTGAACAATACTTCCAAAGGATTTTTAATACCTGTTGAGATTGTCTTCAGGGGGATCCTTGAATGGCGCTTAGCAGAATGATCACTTCTACGGCAAATGATGGTTTTTTGTCAAGTTTGTTTATGGGTCCAATGATCCTTAAATCTCTCACTTGTTTGCAAATGACACTTTAATATTGTTTTGAGTTAAATGCTGATCTAATCTGGATCAGAGTCAGTGCTGAAAAGCAGCTGGTTTAGTTTAGAGGGTACAGCGTTTCTAATAGGCCGACAACCAGCAACATGTAAAAGACATCTTAGGGCAATTGCCATGTATTTTCCGTGGAGTTCTAAAATTGGTTCTGAATTCACTAGTTACTAAAGAATAAGAAAGATTTAGCTCTGACCTTCAGTGTGCAGAGCTTCAACAGAGTACTGTTTCAGCTCTTTGGCTTTTCCCAAACATATCTCCACATCCTTCCAATGAGAAATACTAGAGTATAAATTTGCCAGACCATGCCAAACTTCAAACTCATTGACTTTATCATCCTCAACCTATCATATACAAAAACAGAGAGAGATGAATTAAGAACAATAAATTTGGTGGTCTTGATTGTTTGTATCACGTAATGTTATCTTTTCGTGAAGAAACAAACCAAAACCAAATAAGTTTAAAAGAACATATAAAATTGCAATGAATTATATTTCTAGAAGGAAAGAATATAAAACCTTTAACAACATATTAAATTAAAAAGTCATAGCAACTAATTCCAAGGTAAGGCATCATTTACATTCTCTTAAGGTAAAGCAAACTCCCTTTTCATAATGATACCAACCTGAGACAAGCTCAGGAACGATTTCAACGTTAGTTACTTTACAATCATTTGCATCTGGATAAAGTTGTACAATTTAAACCTATGGTATGTCCCTTAAGCCGAAGCTTCGACGAGTGCCTCAGAGACATTGTAAGATAACAGAATAATATCACTTCTGCAACCTCATGCCAATAAATAATGCATTTGGCTGATGAAATTATTATTAAAAAAATTATTTTCTCAAATTGCAGTACAGCATGTAAAGAAAATAGAATATCTAACCTGAGTAAACTTTCTAAGGGGCCCATAAGATTTCCTCTGGGCTTGAACTAATGCAAGGAGGTAACGATAAGTCTCAATAGCATCCGTGAGTAGTGACTGGGAGACCTTTAGCTTTGCTTTCACCCTGAGAAGTGGTCCCTGTTCCCATTTTGTAGTCTCATCTAAAGCAGCATCAGTGACCACCTCAGCATCTGTGAGTCGCTGTTGGGCAGAAAAAACCAGAGCAAGTAATCTCCAACCTTTTAATATGGATCCGCCTGTTTCATCAAGAAACTTCTTCGCATATTGTAAAGCAGCATCCAAGTTTCGGTGCTCTGCACGCTGAACACCCAACTCAAAAATCAAGTCCGTATTATTGTGGTCCAAAGCAATAGCCTCATCTAATGACTTCAATGCTTCAGATTCAAGACGAGACCTCTCAAAGTCAGAAGAAGATAGTTTAGCCTGCTTTCCCAAACAAAGGCCCAACATGCGAAGACCCACACCCTTTATGTGCTCATCAATTCCCTGAGCATTATTAATTGTCCTTCGTGCATATTCCACTCCCTCAGCAGCTAAATTGGAATCCTCACTGCATATCTTGGCAGCCAATAAGAGTGCAGTGAGATCATCTGGTTGTTCATGTTTATGTAAAGATTTTCTCAGTAAGTTCAATGCAACCTTGTCTTGTCCAGCTCCACTGTAGCAAAGTGCTAAAGAATTCCAACGGTCGACACGATGATATACCCCAGGCATTATCTCTTCAATTTGCTTAGCCAAAACAGGCGTTTGGCAGCATAAAGATAGAGCAAAAGTTAGGTGCTCCATCACAGATGGATCCCATTTAGTCTTACCAAGGATAAATTTCCTCATAAGAATCATCAAAAGTAGGATTGCCTCCTCTAGATTATTTTTAGGAACGTACGAACTATCAATCTGGACAGCTAAACTGGGTGGACCAGCCTCCACTCCACCGTACAGCAAAAACAATGCAAAGCCTTTCTGAATTCTAGTGCAGCAATCATTATCAAGGTTCCATTGACTAAGGAGGGCACGTCTAAAAGCAGAAATTGCTTCATGATAGCAACCAGCTTGCTTCCAAAGTTCTGGAAGGAGCTCTACAGCTTGGCTGACTGTCTCTTGCAATTTACTCTCCACTTGAGCATCAGGAATGCCTTGGTAGAATATCCTCTCTACAGCATCAAGCACACTTTTACATTCATGAGCAGCCTCTGCAAATCCCCATGAAGCACGGACTCATTTCTGTGTGCTGAAATTCAAATTTGAAAAGGACAAAAGCCAAAAAAGGACAGGAATAAAACCGAATGTATATCATACCACTTAAACGTCCCAACTTTTGAAGAGACTTGGCTTTTAAGTATATGGCTTCAAGCACTAGGCTAGCAGCATGCTGTGAGACTGCATGCATTAATTCAGTGCGAGATCGACCCTTCCTGGAAGGTACTTTTTCAGCAATGGAAGGTTGCAATCGCTGTATGGCAGCTTGGAGATCAATGCCCTCAAACACACGCAGAGCTCCTTCTACATTACCTCTTTGATACTCCAACTTCCCAAGAAGAGCTCTTGCTTCCTGTAAATTATATGAATTATACATGAAATATCGCTCTTACATGCCAGCAACTATAAGATTTGAATATACAATAAATAAACATTTATAAGCACGGAGCTTCATGGTCTTCCCAAGCATCTGCATGGCTTATATCCTAGCCATCTGACTCAGTAAGTGATTAAAAATTACATATCATTACAAAACTATCATTACAAAACAGGAAATTTCCATATGTAAAGAAGGAACATACATACCACCACTCCCCATCCTAGCCTCAAACCGTATAGGGAGAGAGAGAGAGAGATCACAAAAAATCAGATTAAAAATGTAAAAGGGTTTTTTTAAATGTTGCTGATGGTACTGATAAAAAAAAAAAAAAATGTTGCTGATGGTAACTATGCCTGTGATAACAACAATATAACAACAATACAAACTCGAAATGCCATATTCTTCGACACTGGATTGAAATCTTAGGGGAATAAAGATGATAACAAAAATATCAGAACATAGCAATCAAACCCACCAAAAAAGTGAGTTAATTTCAGAGCATACTCTTTTATTTTCTATTGATATAGGTACGGTTTGGATAGTGAGTTGAGATGAAAGTTGAAAGTTGAATAAAATATTATTAGAATATTATTTTTTAATATTATTATTATTTTGGGATTTGAAAAAGTTGAATTGTTTATTATATTTTATGTGGAAATTTGGGAAAGTTGTAATGATGAGATGAGATGAGATGAGATGAGATGAGTGGAGATCGTTTCTTAATCCAAACAGAGCCATAATCTTATAGCTTAAATCCATACTAAATGAGTGCAATCCCAATTTTTAACATTACAAAGCACATTCACATCATATATCTTTGAAAAATGCTATTCATCACCCTTTCAACCATCATTGTTCCATCATCCTCAAATGTGGCATCAATGACTAACTATTAAGAAAAGATAAATGGTTTTCCAATCATTTAATGTCACACCAGAGGATGGTGAAAAGTGATGGTTAAAAGAATGATGAATAGCAGTTCTCTATATCTTTCTCCAACCCTAATGATTATGATAGCAAGAATTTCCCGTGTTTGATATCATAAAACATCCTATTTTGTTTTCCAACCATGTGTGAGAATCAAACATCTGTTGCCATACGAGGTGCACATAGAATGCAGCCAGAGAAGCATGCTCGTGAAGACATTCTTTGAAGAAATGGAGAGCACTATAGAAAAATGAAAGGACCAATTGGTTCCTTTACTCTTTTACAAAGACAATTGGCCATTACTATAAAGGAACCAGCCTGAAACGTTAAAAATCTCTAACCCTCCAAGGAATTTTCTAAACAAATTAGCCAACATAAACCAAATGGCATCTCCCCTCCTAGAAGCAAAGTGAGTAGGGTGAAATCACAGGTTCATCCACATGCTGGTATTTACCTATCAAAAGAAATATTGGGCGAAGATTTTGCTTACAGAAAGATGCCGTTCTACCTAACACCATTTTGAGCTAAGAATATAAGTGAAATATCTAGGGTATGTACAAACGGGGTATACAGCACATGACAACTAATAAAGAATTTCTGGGTTAATCAATAGGATATCTATTAGTTCACTTAAAAGCACCGGCAGTACAATGCTAAGAGATCTAGATCCCCCCCCCCCCCCCCCCCCCTTTTACAGTTTATTTTTTCCACAGAAACAAATGGTGCCCTGATCGAGGACACCAACTGCCACTAATGCGCACTTCACATATAGAGCCCTGCTAATCCATGATGCTTAAAGAATATGGGAACGCTATAGCATTGATTGTCACTAACAAACATCAAAATGAAAATGCATGCATGTTCACTTAATAAGAGCTTCATTAACATAAACATCCTAACCTCAAAATTGAGCGATAAGCCTTCCCGTAACGAAGATTCTGCCTCTTGAATATTTCCCTCATCAAGCTTAGCCTCAACTTCGGCTGTTTTCATGCAAACGCCATTTGCGAAGACTTCTCGAACCTCCCTGCCACCCTCAACTTCTCCGGACTCCATGGATTGGCTTCCTACAGCTTTCGCCCGAGATCGTGGTCAATGTTATGTAATCACCCCGAAGTCCTAAATTTGGACGCCCGTGGGCCAGATTTGCTTTATCATTTAAAATTCTATGATTTAATTTTAATTTATTTTTCTTGATTGATTATTTAAACTTTTAGGCTTTTAATTTTGGAAACAGTAATTCTACATACAACCGTGAAGTGTGCAACTGCCGCGTAATCGCTTTGAAAAAGAGTGGGGTCTACTATTAAAAAAATATTTTTTTTTTCATGTGTGTCTCATGTTTTATTCACTTTTTTCAAAGCGATTATGCGGCAGTTGCACAATTCACGATTGCAAATATATTTTCTCTTTTGAAAAAGTCTAAAGGCAAGTGCTTATGCGCACCGAAGTGTTGACATGGAATAGTTTTAATGAAACAAACCGTTTGGGAGTCACACGGCTGACTTCATTTGGTTGGGCGGGATTCAAAACAATTGGCAAAACGCATAGTTTTAAACAACCGAAAGCCTTGAGCTTTTCTTCTCTGGTTTTGCCCCAGAGATGCTTCTCTCCTCTGGTTGGAGCCCGCTTCTCTCTATTCTTGTAGATCTTCCCTCTTTGTAAGACCAAAGTGGGTCCAAAGCCACCAAGACATTTAGTTTTGCTCACTCCAATTATTTGAAGTTTTACACGTAGCACTCACTGCTTATTTTGCTTTCACTCCAATGGGAAAAGAATAAGAGAGATTTGAAAAGAGGGGCAAAGCAACCAACGATAAATCACCTCCAACTATATACATTCCTAGGTGCGTGGCGCAAATCTTTTTTATTTTTATTTTTTACTTAAGTTTGTTAATGTGAAAGATTTTTATGATTATTTGTTCAATATCCCTATCAGGAAACACTAATTACTTTAATTAGATTTGAATAGCATGGAATCTAATATTCCCTCAAGAACAAAGAGTAAAGTAGTGCATTCATCAGAAAAAGAAAAAAAAAAGCCTAAATCCTAATTAATCCTTGAAAGTGGGTGACTCTTTTAGAGCAAAAGCTCCTCCCTTTTTCACTTCTCATGGCTGATATTTAACCCCTTCTTACGGGAGTCTTAACACTGGAGTTTTAACACTAAAGCATTTTATTTTTTTAACATTCAGATGGTTCACCTTTTTCACTCTTAGAGGTTTTAGTTGTAAAAACAGAAAAAATAAATAAATAAATAAAGGTGTTATTGTAGCTCAATGTACAACCAAACCATATTACTTGACCATGTGCATAACTTTTCGGTTGGTTGATTCTTCAGAGGAGATCGTCTGCATCTCAATGATTTTTTGGTTGTGCTTTAATAACTCCACTCACTAACTTTTTTCAACAGAAGATAAGGCTTACTTCACATCTCGTCGTCGTGCGCAGAAGAAGGGATTTGGGAGAGTTGGCTTCGTTGAGGAAGGGATTTGGGGAGATGGAGGGAACTGGGCTTTGATTTTGGAGGGAGACGGAGGCTTTGATTTAGGAGGAAGACGAGGAATAGTTTTGTTTTTTTTTTTAATTGCTTTTGTTTCTTTAGTTCTCATAATTACCTAAATACCCCTATTGCCTGCCATGTCATCTTTGGGTACGCAATCGGTACGCAGTTTTGCTTGCATGTAGAAGAATTGTTTAATTTTACATGTAGTAGTCAATTGAAAAAAAGCTGAATGTAAGCAACTTCGCGCATGCCCTTGCGCACGAAGCGTACCTGGCGGGATGATGTGGAAATTGAAAGGGTGCGTTTCAAGTGGGTCCTCGTCCATTCTCCTCCTCCCTCGTCTGTTCTCACCCCCCCCCCATCTCCCTCGTCCATCTCCCTCATATTCTACACCCACACAACACTATTATTCTTATGAGTTACTTCATTTAATTTTTTGTTTGTTTCCAATAGCTTCTTGCTTTCTTGTTTCTCCACAATATGATTGCGTCTCAAATATCATTTTCATTGAAGAAGCTGCAGGAGGCTAAGATATTATAGAAGCTGCAGAGTGAGATGCATACATAAAGGGATTTCATCATCATTGCCTGCTTTCCAGAACTATAACAGGTAATGAATTTATATTTCGAGTGTCTTCCTAAGGACAAGTAAATCAGCTAATACTTGGGTTCTAACAAGTCACAAAAATCTATAGATCCAGAAGAATTTTAGAAAGCAAGTCAACAAGAGTCTGGAAGGGAAAAAAAATCTAAAGAATTGCTATGCGAATATGTAAGTTTTGGAACTGATTACACTCTGCCTATGACTGATGGCGTATCTATTTTCACAATTTCACAATCTTACCAATTTTACGACATAAATGCCTGGAATCACTATTTGTCTGCAACTATCATTGTGGAGACTGATTCAAACATAGAAAAAATGATCAAAACATAACAATAAGGAATTGTAAAATAATAGCCAGTGTTGAACTATATGCAGTTTTGAATTCACTACCACCTTGGTTTTTTGGGGCAGATGGAAGGGTTATGAAACTCAATCTTCAGCCATGAAAAATACAGATGAAAGGGGCAAATGGTTGAGAGAGACGCCGACGCCGACGATTGGGTGGAACACAGGGCGGAGGAGTGCAGCGTAGTCGAGAAACAATGGCTGAGAGAGAGACGTCGGTCGCAGAGGAAAAATGGCCTGCGAAATGAGGTGCGAAAATGGCGGAGACGACGTTCAAGTTGGAGACCTAGATCTGGGAATGGGAATGGAGACAACGTGCTTGGGGCCTGGGGGAGACGAATGACGATGTTCAAGGCTCTATTCACGCAAAAGGAATAATCTTCACAGCAGCCACTGTTTGGCAGCATACATTGCACACATGACGTGTAGACCGGAACACACTGAACCCGTTTGCTCCGTTCGCTCAGCCCTCATTCCCTCATTCAACCATTTCGACCCCAAGCGAACCTCAGAGCCCTAAGCCCTAACCTCAGAGCCATCAAAATAGAGCCCCCCCGACCCCAAGAGAACCTCAGAGCCCCCTCGACCCCAAGCCCTCAATCCCGAACCTCAAAGCCATCAAAGCCAACACAGCCACCGACCTCAGCCCTTCCCACCACAACCCCACCACGAGCTCAGCCTCAATTCCCTAGCCCTCAGTGCCATTTTAGTCCACCAACGAGTCGTCGGGAGCATCTCAGTCCACCAACGAACCCAAGTAAACATTTTTTTCCCTCTGTTTACTTCAAGTCTGACCATCATATTTGGTGAAACTTTCTTGTTGTGAAGATTAATGAGTGTCTCTATCATGGATTTCTTTTTAGTTTTATGCATTCTTCTTTAACGTGAGTTAATATGGGCACGTAGCAAATTTACCTAAGGTTTGTTCTTGCTCTCGGAATTCCTTGCTTACCCTTGTATGCTGGGTATCTTACTTTTGATCTGGACTAGAGAAGACCAAGTAAAATATGACTGAAATTGAAGGGGGAGGCAAGTAGGGCCACATGTATCAGGATCTGCATTTTTTTATAGTTTTATCTTCTTTTTTCCTTTTCTCTTTTTTCAAGTATGACTATAATTTTGTTGAGATTTCTGTTTGAAATTCGTCTCCGCCCCCATGTAGATCATTCTATTCTCACATTACCAATCATTATCTTTGAAAATGGAGGGAAACAATCTAATAGATACCTTCAAAATGTGTTGAGTAATTTTGAAAAGGCTCGATAAGAAAGGTGCAGCATCTTGAGTCAAATTTTAGTCTTGGACTTGCATCTAGAGGAAATATTTTCAAATTTCCAAATGTTTTCATCAGTTTTCATTTGCATAATGTTAATAAATTTTCAATTGTTGACTAAGGTGTGAGTTCACTTAGATATCATTATTCCAAGTTCAGGTTAAAGGGTCACATTATCATGAAGTCCAAGTTCAGGGTTATATTGAGAATAAGCGTGTTTTGTTAAAACACAGAGACATGAGTATTTGAAATGGTTTACTCATTTTTACAAGTACACAACTTCCACACAGTAATAATTGTGACATGGTGGGAAGAGCAACATCCTTTTGATAGGACCCCTGTTATGTTGACTCATGAAGAAGCGTGTTTTGTTATATTAATTATAATTAATTATAATCATAATATTTCCAGTTGAATTGCTGGACCAGTCAGACTAAATCACTCAGAAAAGTTTATCAAAGTTTGACTGAAAAGGGAAACAGCATCATTAGTTACAAGTTCGTGATGATAAAGTGTTGTCTACTGATTATAAACTCAATCTGAAAAGGGACACAGCATCATTAGTTACAAGTTCGTGATGATAAAGTGTTGTCTATTGATTATAAACTCAATCATAAATTATTAAAAAAATTATAAACTCAATTATTGGCATAGAATGAGCAGTTCAATTGCACGATCAGTAGGTAACAACTTAGAGTGAAACTTGTTTTGCTTTAAATGCATATTCTTGCAAATGATTTGACTCAAAGGCATTGATATGATCTTCTACTGGATTTCAGAGTGCCCTACGTTTCTATATGTCTTGTTTGTAGTTATGAGTTTTACACTGTAGCGTCTTTATGAATTCCCTTATGATTTTATTTATGTACTCTAATTTTAACCTTCATCCCTTAAAATACAAACACCAAAAGCATAACTACTTTTTCATGTGATTATATTAATTAAAAATGTGTTCCATTAAAAATTTGTCTCTGAATTTGTCTTTGATTTTTCATAATCACACATGGCATCATCCCAATCATCATCTTTAGTTAATGATTTTGTCGGTGAGTCACCAACTTGTTGGTATGGTTTGAAAACACCACTAAACACGTCCCACACTAAGAAAAATCCTGGAAGGAGATTTTTTGTCTGCCCAAACTATAATACAGTAAAGCAACTTTGATATTTGTTATATTTGCATTCATATCAATTTGTTGATCAGCGGGGTGTATTTTATCATGTTAATTGGGGGAGTGTGCATTGTGTGCAGGGAGATGTGAGGTGTGAATTCTTCGTATAGGCAGATATACTTCATTTGCTAGAGGAGAATTTTCTTGTTAGAGAGAATAAGGCTTCAAAGACGTGGGATGATGTACTATAGCGCGAGTATGATGTTCGAAAAAGAGAAGATAAACTGAGAGAGATAGCGAAGAATTTGAAAAAGGAAAAGCGAAAATTGTTGTGTTTGTACTGGGTTATCACATTTGTAATAGTGTTTGCTTGGTTCGGATAAATTCCTAGACTTTTTTGCACGTTGTATGAATTAGATTTTGATGAAAACCTTGTAAATTGTATGTTGCTAAATCAACCTGTGTAATGAAAACAGGTTGTGCACTTCTCTATTTTTTGAAAACTTTTGCCAAGTCTTATGTAGTTGATCGATTATGATCATTTAATTTATAATTCAAGCAACAAAAGTCTATGTAGATTTTTTCTATGCTTCTCTGTTTTTTGAGATTGTCATGCAAAGGGGGCTGAGGGTTCCTGTGGAGATTATTGGTGATCATAGAGATTATGCATTTATTAAATGTCTTTATACAGTGGCTGAAATTTTTTGAAAGAAATAGGTTGTGTTCCCTCTCATATTGACATTGCTCAACTTGTATAAAATATGACCCACTTGGGCGCACATAAATAAACTTTATATGATGTCGTATGCTACCATAGTTATTTTTCGAAGAGAATATCTGATTCCAACAGTCCAAAAAAAAAAACAATCATGAATATTTCACTAAACATATTTCACTTATGTATACATACAATTCGGCAAGAAGAACGAAGAGGACAACCTCATACATCCTCTACAAAGACTAGCTAATTAACAAATGAAACAGGCAGCATCATCTATAATTTTTGCTTGAATTTCACCAGCTCTTTTTCTGTACGCATAGAATTTCTGCCAAAACATATCACCAACCCCAAATTTGTAGTCATATCAGTGTGCATGCATACAGAGTCCTCCTCCAATGGCTCACAGCCTAGACAACCATTTGAGATTTAGCTAAAATTACAACACCAAATTTAGAATTTAAAAAGAAAATTGAAAGAAGTAGCAATGGAGTCAGTTCTAAACTAATGCTTAGACATTTATCTCATGTCATGTAGTATAAACCTAAAAAATATGTCATACGTAATGCAAAATTGTTGTGAATGCCAAAACCAGATATTTTTCATAATTCCAAGAATCTAGAAGAATCAATACAAATGGTTTCAAAGAGAATGAGTAATTTACTGCTGCCATCAGGTGCTATTAGTGTATTAATTCCCCATAAATCAATCAAGGCCATATTACACACTCAAATGACATCTAACTCGAGGAAAAAAAATTATATGCACACTTATCTTTCGGCACCCATATATATATATGTGCCATATGTGCCAAGGGAGTTAGTGATGCTACATAAACTTTAAACTAGCATGTGAAAGAAGTAGCAATGGAGTCAATTGACATAGCAGCAAAACAAAGAGAGAAGAATTTCTGGTGAATAAAAAATAGGTGAGTAAGTTCATGAATCCAGCCCTCACTGGGAACCAATGAAACTTACCAATCAAGAAGATAACAACAAAACGGGAATAGAAAAACTTTATTGAAAAATATTATGCAAACTTACCAACATCTGCAATTTCTTTCTCTAGTTGCAATAGTATCCAAAAAAACTTAATCAAAAAAAGTCTCATCACATGGCAAGACAAAAAACATGTTAACCACCCCCACATCCACAAACTACACCAAACCCTCTACACGAGCTTCAAGAAATGTGTCTTCTCATCACTATGGAGTTACAAGTCTGCTTCAATATGGCCACACATCTGAAAGAAAACAACTATAGTTAAAACAAGGGTTGTGCATCATGATGCCATACATGGTTTTCACTTATTGAAAATACACAGTTAGCCTCATTTCCTAGTGGAGTGCATCATGTAATAATGATGTTTTGTGTTCCAACACCAAGCCCATCATCAAATTGGTGCTATTGAAATCCTGGGGTGTTGGCCAATTATGTTTCATCTACCAAGATTTTCCTGCAAGTCTAAGTTCCAAAACAAAAATAGACATATATTAGAATCAATTCACTAACGATTAACAGTGCAAATTTTGATCTCTCGGTTACTGGTTTCTTTCTCTTTGTTGCCATCTTTCCACGGGTGGAACCTTCCTCTTACTTGGGGGTCTCCCTTTTCTTCGAACCACGTTGGGGATTAATATCTTCTTATCGTTATCCAAGACCACCTTTGGATTGGCCTTCATTTGTTCGAATGTCAACTCTAGTGTTTAACCTTCACATTTTGTCTCAAACTCATAAATAACACGCAGGAGTGCACTGAATTTTTCATTATCTGAGGATATTTTGGTTGCTAATTTCGAACATCTTTTAACCACAAGCTCATAATTCCGCGCGTCTAATCTACCTCGGAGGTCATCGTAACTACAATTGAGTAATATGTATCTCCTCTTTAAGTCCTTTCTCTAGCGATCCAAGACATATACATCTGGCAGCACTTTAATCTTCTTCAACTGACAAACTCTAACTGCATGCTTACATAGAATCCCCCTCATCTCAAACAGTGCATACGTGCATTTTACCTCTACCTCCTCTTCGTTATAGTAAACTGATAAATGAACTGTTTTAATGTGGTCATCAGTAGATATTTTATCCAACACATCGTATTTTAAAATGCACCCTTCTGTGCTTACCAACCAACAATTACAAAACATTAGGCCCAACAACTCTTTTTGAACCTCTTTGAACTTTGCATCTGTATATAAGTTCTGAAACAGCTTCTCAATGTTGAAATGGGACACGCAGGAAATAGTTTGGTTGTTAGACTTGAAATCAGTCGTTGTCTCTACCTCCACCCTCTTTCTAAGAGCATTATCAAACTGGTCGACAAATTCCTTCAACGTCGTACTGGAATGGACATACCCGTCAAATAAAGCATTCATACTTTCCGACCTTTGTGTAGTTCTCATACTAGCCCAAAAGACACTTTTCAAGTAAACTGGAACCCAAAAAGACCTTTCCTCGTATAAGGATTGAAGCCATTTATTGCCGACCAGATCATACTTTGCAAGTAGTTGACCCCAGCTCCCCTAAAATCATGTGGTGGTCTGTGAGTCATATAATGCAGTCTGAATGTCAGTCTTTAACCCCGCATTGAATTTGGCATAAGATCCTAACTTCTCTGGAAGTTTATGCATTATATGTCATAAATAATATCTATGACATGTTTCAGGGAATACAATGGCAATAGCACTCTTCATTGCCCGATCTTGGTCGGTGATCATGGTTTTGGGCGCCCGACCATTCATGCAATCCAACCACATTTGGAACAACCACACAAAAGTATGTGTGTCCTCGTTTGAAAGCAATCCCGCCCCTAATAATATGGACTGCCCATGATAGTTAACACCAACGAATGGACCAAAAGGCATCCCGTATCTATTTGTTAGATACGTTGTACCAAAGGTTACAACATATCCGAAATACTCATAGGCCGCTCAACTCCGAGCATCAGCCCAAAACACATTTCGTAACCTTCATTCATCATCCACATCCATATTAGAAACGAAACTATCATTCTGATCTCTCATTCTTTGGAAATATTGATTAAGTGCTTCACCACCTCCTTTACTCAATCTTAAATGTCTAACCTTGTCAATGAAATTCTTACAATCTTTCTCTTGAAACTGAAGATTCTCAAAACCCACCGCATCAACGACAAGAGAAATAGAAATTCTTATTCATTCGTATACTGGCTCGATCATTCAAGTCCAGGGTCATTTGACTGTATTCATCTAGACACTTGTGAGATCACAAGAGTCTTGTCTTCTTAGGGCTCACAATCATATGGTTGTGCACATTTTCAATAGTGGTAAAAACCCACTTGTCATTCTTGCTCAACGTCGCATTTATTCTCGCCTTACAATTAGTTCTAGTTGTTGGCTGTGGCTTCAAGATATTACTATTCTTAGGTTGGTACTTTCTGCCACGGGCACAACCAACGGTCACATACACAGACCTCCCATCATCATCTCTCCTAGTCCTCTATGTTCGTACACCAAAATCCTCTTGCTTCGCATTTTGCTTATAGTAGGCTGTAAGCTCCTTCACACTATCAAATTTCATACCGATCTTGGTGCTTCAACTCGTGCCTTATCATCCTGGACAACAGTGGTACCCTCTAAATCTTCATTTATGTCGAAGAACATTTCTAAAAATGGAAACATATGGATGGATTAATATCAAAACAATATTACAGTCATTATAATCAAGGCAAAACAAAATTGTAATACCATCGGAGTTAGGAAAACTTTCATCAATTATCCGTGATGTACTTCCAAGATTTTGTTCAAATTCTGCAGCAGGTCTTCAGGATTACTCGACGAAGGGTAGGGCATATGATGTGGCATCTGCTCAAACAGGCACGTTGATAGGAAAAATAGAATGACTATAAACAAATTAACATCTTAATTTCTAGACTTTAAAAATTCAAATAAATAGACCTGAAATGAATCATCAAATGGGCTAAAGTCTACCGGATTAGTCGGCAGAGAGTAGGGCATATTGACATCAAAAGGCGGCTGAAATTATGCAATTAGTTAGATTCATGAGCACATCAAACAAACTTTATTAAAAAATAAAAGACATCAACATGTCTACTCACATGGTAGACGTTTGGATTTTCACCTCTATTTTGAGGCGTCATTAATGACTGCGAAGTCGACGTCGAAGGCCTATGTGGCATTCCATCTTCCTCTTCCCCCATCACACTAAGACTAAGAATGTCTTTTAAAACTTTATAGGCGAAGAGCATGACGGTAAAAGAAGAAAAATGAAGATTAAACATATTCATACGTAATGTAAAATCTAAAAATATAAGCACTTAAAGGGACAAAGAATTACCATAAAAAATATCTATAAAATATCTATTTGTTACATGTAGTTGTTAATGGATTTCAAAAGCAATAAAAGGCAACACAACTGATTTTTATAGGTACACAAAAAGAATTACAACAGACTACATTAGAAAAAACTATATTACATTCTACAAATTCTTATTGTAAAAAATATATGATATTCCACATAAGCCACCTCAATTTTAATTTTATATGGTAGTTATAATAACTTATTTGCAAGTTAGCCAGCACATACTCATGGTTGCTAAATGAAATCATTTGGAGGTCCCTAGTCAGGTATAGTTGAGCATTCTATTAAAAAAACACATGATTGATTTGCAGTATTGTTTATATCATTAACATATTTATTTACAAATCCCTTCTAAAACAAACAAGTTCCAATCATGTCTTCAAAACCCAGGTTGTATTAACAAAAAATAATAGTTTACGGACCCTGTTTTCTGGAAAGAACACTAATTTTCTCCATGCTCTAAGCCACAATACCCATCTCAGAAAACACAAAAATGAAATCTTTATGTACACATGAAGAACATGAAGAACATAATAGTATGGAAGGGAAAGTGGTACAATACTTACCTACGAAGCTGAGCAAAAAAACAGAGATAGTTGTTGGAACTTCTCGCTGGTTTGGTCCGTTGAATCAGCTCGCGGGGAGTGGCGGCGCTAGGCAGACATAGGAGCATCGCGAGGTTCGCTGCGAGGATCGAGGTGGTAGTGGGAAGACCTTTCCGATGCGGGTTGGTGGCGAGGAAGGAGGGTGGGTTTCGCGAGATTCAAGTCTGGTTTCCTCCGTTCAACGAGCTGGCGACGTTGGGTTGGGTTGGGTAAATGGAGGAGCACCGCTTGGTCGCATTGATGAGAGAGACGGCGTCGGCGGGAGGCGCTGGGTAGAGGATGCTGAAGCGGGTTGGTGTCGAGGGAGGAGGGTGGTCTCATGGGATGATTTCGAATAGGGATGAAAAACTGGAACTGATTTTCAAATGGAGTCAAAACGCACATTTTGATTAAAAAAAATGAAAAAAGAAAAATCAGAAGCAGTCACGTAGTGTGTGCAATGTGTGCACTGCTACAGTAGCTGCTCTGTAGCACATATCCATGAAAAATGGTGAAAGAAATTGCTCTTCCTCGCTTTTTTTTAATAATAATATAAAATTTCACATCAGCAAGCATGCACAAAGGAGTGCATGAACTTGCTTGTACATAAAAGAACTGGTAATAATGGGCTTGCCGTCCAATCCATTGGACAAATTGTGATGACACGAAAGAGCATTGGCAGTTTATGTACCCTATTCATCTTTATATTTGTATAATATTTGTTAAATTCATCTGTATTGAATTATGTAGATGAATAATAATGTTTGGATTGTATAATAATGTTTGGAGAATGAATCGTGAAGAAACTCTATTCACTCCCCAAACTTTATTTTTAATGGTTTTTCTCTCCTTCCCCAATTAGTGTTCCGTTGGCTCTCTTTCGAACTTTGTCCCCAACGGAACTCTCTCAAACACTTTTCTCTCATTGCTCTCTCTTTCTTCGACAACGAAGGCACCAAGGAACAACTCTTGACAGATTTGTTTGGTCGTCGTTTTTTTCTCTCTCTCTCTCGACACAAACAGACTTGTATCTCTTCTCTGGCACTAAGGAACAAATCTGACAGATTTGTACCTCTTCTCTCTTCGACAACGACGGCCTGTGGACAGTGCTCATTTCTTCTCTCCTTGACAACGACGACCTGTGAACAGATTTCCATCTCTTGGTTAGGTTTTGCGATTGCTTGCCCTATGGACAGTGCTCATCAACGACGACCTCATCTCGTAGCCCGGTACTCAATTTTCCCTCTCTTAGTTAGGTTTTGTTGATTTGGTTAGGTTTATACTTTGTGACTGTTTAATGCTTGAATTAAAGATTAGAGTGTCTGAATTAAAGAATTTTTGGCAACAAATAGTATACGAAAAAGTCCCCTTATTCTGTTATCATTGTAGATAGTATGGTCATTTAAAAAAAATAATTGTAGGGTGATGAGAAAGGGAAAGAACCTGAAATTTTAGAAGGGGATGGGGAAAACATCATGGAGGGTGAGGAAGTTTGACAGAATTGGGAACATCTAAGCAAGGAATACCAAGCGTCATTCCCAAAAATTTTGCCTTTTTTACCATGCATGAAAACTCAGATCCCATATTTCTTCGCAATGAGGTCACCTTCTGCAAGTTTCTTTCATCGTGAGTAACCTGCTATCATAAATTCAGTGAAGTGAGTAAGAAATTTTAGAAAAACGAACAAAACAAGAAATTACACTTGACTACTCCAAACTGTCACCCCACTACCTCAGTTAGAATCCTCCAATGAGCTATAAATTGATTTTTTGGTGCTCCAATTTAATGGAATTGTTGTAATGTGTCCCTTGTTGTAATGGTTTGGTTTTTCTTGGATTGATCTACGTACAGTGTACATATTAGACCACAGTGTACATGATTTTGATATTTTGTATTTAGGAAGCATGCTTGGTAGATATATTGAATACTTCATTTTTTTTGGTTTAGTTGATAAACTGTCATTTAGATTACTTCATTCTTGGCAAATATATTGATATTAATTTTTTCATCTTATTCTCTTCCATGAATATTTTTTCCATTTGTTTTGCACTTTTCATGCATACATATTTTTCTCATGTGTTGTTTTAGTAACATTTTATCCTTCAATATTTTATTGAAGGATGAACTGTTTAATTGATAAGGATCGCTTCTTTACCATACTGTTGGAAAGTGGTGAGGGTGGTATTAACAACCCCCTATGGACATAGCAAATGTTGATGTCCAAGCGACACAACCCCAACGGGAAAAAGGGAAACAAAAATCCAGTGGGGTGTGTCATTTATTGCAGAGGAAGATACTCTCCTCGTTTCAGTTTGGCTTAACATTAGTATGGACTCCATATGGGGGACTGACCAATCCTCCACACAATTGTGGAGTAAAATTTATGAGTACTACTCCACCTATAAAAAACCTAATAGTCAAGAATGGTTTATCCCCTCATTGACCAATCGGTGGTCAATCATTCAAAAATGTGTTAATAAATTTTATGGTAGCATAGCCCAAGTTGAAGGAATGCATCAAAGCGGTACGACTGAGCTAGACGAGGTATAATGCTTAATTAGATGTTTTGTTGTTTTAATTATTAAGTATTTGTAATGACATAGCCCAACTAATTGCTCCACTATTTTGTAGATTGATAAGGCAAAAATATTGTATCAAGAGACCCAAAAATCAAACTTTAACATGAATCATTGTTGGAATCTTTTGAGACATCAACCAAAATGGCAAGCACACATGGATCTCGTAAGAAAAAAAGATAATATGTCACGTTCATGTATTACTCCAAACTTAATACGTTTAGGGGAAGATATGGAAAATGTGCTCATGGATTGTAAGAGACCTCCAGGCAAGAAGGTTGAAAAAGCAAGAGAGAAACAAAGAAAATGTAATGAAAGATAATATAATATAATTAATGAGGCCTTAAACCAAATGAAATATGATATGAGGACTTATATGATGGAGAGAAGGGAATCACAATTGAAGTATGAGAGTTAAATATCTGAGTTACTACTTGTTAAGAAGATAAAACTTGATTTGGAAATTATGGCTGAAGAAGATAGATCTGAATTAGTAGCTCTTAAGAAGAGAAAAACTTATATGAAAATTATAAAATTGGATATTAATTCCATGAATTCTGTGCATCAAGAATATCTCCATAATCTTCAAATGGAAATCATTGAGGAACAAAGGAATAAGGTCATATCTCGTATATAGTTGTATGTTTATATGATGATGATTTTGTAATTGTTTTGACTGTGTGGTGACATATTTTGCGTATTGTTGTACTGCAGGTTGCACACCAATTCCATCATTTTTTGTACTGTTTGTTGCTATCAACAACATGAAAACTGTTGTGGAGCTGTTGTGGAAAAACTTGTTGATTTGTATCACTTTTGGAGTTTGTGGATTTTGTATTAAAATCAACTTTGTGTATGAATTTGCATTAAAATCAATTTTGTGGAATATCTATTAAGTTGATTTTGATACATGAAATTTGTATTAAATTGATGATACATGGGATTTGAGCACATGATACATGGGATTTATTTGAATCTGTATGAAATTTATTTTGGTTGGCAGTTAAATTTGTATGGAATTTATTTTGATTGTCAGTTGAATTTGTATGGAATTACATTGTATTAAGTTGTGAATATATATGGAATTTATTTTGGCAAGATGGTTGAATTTATATGAAAATAAGCAACTTTTCGTGATTTTGGTTAGCAGTTGAATGATGAATTAAAATAAGCAGCTTTTCATGATTTTGGTTGGTAGCTGGATGGTCTATTGACTTTGGTTATATACAGTTGGATGGTCTATTGATTTAGGAAAAACAATATTGATAAAATAATCAATATTTTATTATTATTTAGTTCAAAGATGCATAATTCAACGTGAGAGTTTTTCTTCATATGCAAAATTAATCTTCAAAAGATGTGATTTTGTATATGAAGATGCATAAGCCACTGCCAATGCTCTAACTAGTTTAGGACTGTCGACCTTATAAATATGGAATGTTTCTTTGCGCTTTTGTACATTCTCATTCAAACTTTTCTTAATTAAACAAGGTACTAGAAAGTTTAATAGCTGGATATAAAACTTGGAGTATATTAGGAGTTCTCCCAATCTATTGGGTGATTTTAAATTTCCTCAATATATTAGGAAAGATTTTGGCTTCTTAAGGCTTCAGAATGAATGAGGGAAGTTTGTTAGAGTTACCTAAAAATCACCTAAAATCAGAGCTGTAGTAATTAGGAAAAATAAACATCAAGAAGCTACCGAGATCTTAGAGCTAAATCAAGAAAGATTTTTCTTCGATGACAGAATTAAAAATTGTCCGGCTTTTTTAGTCTGCGAGAAAAATCCTAGAAGTTATCAACCATGAGATTATTGACTTCCCATATATGTTTTAGGAACCTTCCAAAAATCAAGACCATCACCAGTGTTAGTATGTTTCTAATAAAATTAAAAAAAAGGGTTTGAGAAACCTCACAACCTCCAACTTAATTTTACATTGTGTTTGATTGTTTAATCAAATTCAACTCATTCCAATTCATCTCAAACTAATCATTGATGAGGCTCATTACTTTTTCAACTTTCTATAAACAAAATTAAACTCATATAAACCTGCTTCACACATTTAGGCTCCGTTTGTTTACAGCAACGATTTTATCTCATTTCATCATTACAACTTTTTCAAATTCTCAACAAAATATAATAAACAATTCAACTTTTTCAAATCCTAAAACAATAATAATATTAAAAAATAATATTTTATTCAACTTTCATCTAAAACCATCTATTCTCATCTCATCTTACTATCCAAACGGGGCCTTAACCTAAAAGTTAAACCCATCTCAATAGGACCCACAAAATACTACTATTCACAATTCAATTCAACTCAACTCATCCCATCCTAACATCCAAACATAGTCTAATGTTTCGAAATTCAAAGAAAAGCCACAATAGCCTCCATACGTACTTTGTGCCACCATTGTCTCTTCTGCCTATCAAGGATTTCTTACCACCAAACAATCTTAGCACCTTAGGTAAGTTGCAGCCTACACAAGCATCATCTTGCCTTTCTTTTGAGTACCAGTTTGATCCCTCTAAAGCATCAAACTGCAAACTGCCATAAGCAAGAAATACGTCACTAAGTCCTATCAAATAGTCACATTGACAACAAATCCAAAGTGAGTATTCCCTATTTTCTTTATGTAATTCGAATCATATGCCGCATCTCATAGTATTTGTCTTCCAATAGCCCTCACACTCTCGAGTCCCTCATTACAAATCTGAAATTGAGTTGTAAATAATGCTAAAACTCTGGTAAGAATAATTCAAGGAAAAACACATATTTTATGTGTGGTGTGTCTAAATATACGCAATAAAAGACTCCATACTTTGTTGCCCAAGTTTAAACATTAAAATTTGTCGTCCTCATCAATTGAAAAACACATATCAAAACTGCTTACGTAAAGACTTCACTTTCATACATCAAAACTTCCATGTCCTAAGCATTACGAAAAATCATATGTTATATTATGAATGTTTTAACATAAAACTCATATATTAGCAACTTTGTAGGGTATAGATGATGTTTAAACACCCAAAAGTTTCCTCCAACACCACCTTGGGTTGGACAATGTCAGGTTATACCCAACTTCTAAAATCACAAAGAATCAAGGTTGCTGCCAACAACTCAGACAACCCTTAGAATCTTACCATTACCTAGTATTGCATGAAAAAGGGCTTAAAGACAGGCATAACAGATTCCTTTACATGTCAATTTGACATCATAGGCATTACACACACAAAACACATGCTATCAATAGCCTGTCAAGCAACACGACAACTTTAAACATATAGTAAAACCACAATTTCTTGTTAATGCTACGTACAGTATCGCAGAGTCGCTTTGAAGTGGACACTCCCAAATCACATTGCATCACGACCTTCAAATTTCTTATGTACATATCATGTTTTTAAGTGTAGTTTCGCGATCCAGAAAACCTAAATATCCTAGAAGGTAGAAATTTCAATATATTGAGTATAAGAATGAATGAACATTCCTCAAGCCATCACTTCTTACACATTCCTCACCCCTTTTATAACTCCTCTCTGGTCCCCAACATTTAGTAAAGAACTTAGGCTTTCAGCACATAGGATAAAAAGGTAGGGAGAAATTGGATCTCTCTGCCTTAAACCCCTAGTAGGTGTCACCTTCCTCCCTAGTTTTCCATTCAAAAGTACTGAATATTACACAAAATTCACATAGCTCATCACAAGCTTAATCCACTGATGATTAAACCCCAATCTCCTTAAAACAGCTTCTAGAAACTTTCACTCAATCCTATCATAGGCCTTTGACATATCCAACTTCAATGACATACTCCATTGCTTACCTTTTAGCCTAGTTTCCATCGTATGTAACACTTCATGGGCTATTATTACATTGTCAGAGATAAGTCTTCCCGGAAGGAAAACACTTTGATTAGAAGATATAACAAAAGAAAGTACAAATTTTAGCCTAATTGTAATAACCTTTGAGCAAAATTTATACACCACATTACAAAGGCTAATAGGACTATATTCACTAACCAACGTAGGCATATTAACCTTAGGGATTAAAGCAATATAAGTATAATTTAAAGATTGAGGGATAGTACCACCATTTAAGCACTCCAAGATTGTTGCAGCAACCTTATCACCCACAATACTCTAGTGCTGTTGGAAAAAGCTTGCCCCATAGCCATCAGGCCCAAAGGACTTTAGAGGCCCCATCATTTTTAAAGCCTATTCCACTTCAGTTCTTGTATATGGCCTGCATAATTGCTCATTAATCTCCTTCGAGACTTTTGATGTCATGTTTTGAATGCAGTCTTTGATATCATCTTCAGTTGGGTTAGAAGTTGTGAAAAGGGTCTTGAAATAATTGTTGAAAGCCATTTCAACAATAGTAGGTTCATTTACCAACCTATCATGACTATCTTTGACCTGTGTAATCATCTTTTTCCTTCTCCTTTGATTAGCACATGCATAGAAGAATTTGGTATTTCTGTCACCCAACTTATACCAATTTTTTTTTTTTTTTTTTTTGCCCTTTGTCTCCACTTGAGGACTTCTTGGTCCAGTAGTAACCCCACCTCTTCTTGTACTCTTTTAATTTATGCAATACTCTCTCTACCTTCCTCAACTTGCATACTTTTTAAGATCTCAGTTTTCTTCTTTATCTCCCTACCTCTATTCACAGCCATCTTATAACTCCACTTGCTGAAAGCAATATTGCATTTGGAAAGCAAATTCTGGACCATAGAAGTTAAAGTTCCACCATTCCTGGCATGCCCCCATTCATCTTCAATCACTCTGCTACACTCCTCTTCCAATGCCCAATCAGCTTCATACTTGAACAATTTTTTCTTCTTTTCCCCTTCCTTTTGGCCTGTCACAACATAGCATGATTGGTCTATGGTCGGAGCACCTCGAAGGCAAAGACCTCAAGCTGATTTTCTGGATAGAGCTCTAACCATCTAGAGTTAACCATAGCCCTATCCAAACGTTCCTTAGTGAAAGTACCATCAGTATGCCTGTTGCTCCATGTAAATTTATCTCTACACCATCCTAGATCATACAACTCACTCACCTCCAAAGCTTCTCTAAATAGTGCCATCTGACTCTCCCCCTCTGCCTACCACCTACTTTTTCATCATGTGTGAGTATTTCATTAAAATTCCTTGCAACACACCAACATGTCCCACTTACAGGTTTGAAAGAGAAGCAAGCATACTTCACACCTCCTTCCTTTTCTGCACCTCTGGGTGACCATAGAACCCAGTGAATAACCATCTCTCCTTGGTTATAGGATCAGAGAGCCAACAATTAATATGTCTCTGAGAAAAGTTATAAATGTCAGCCACCATCTCACTACTCCAAAACAACATTAGGCCTCCACCTTTGTCAATTAAATCCACTTCAAAACAGTTAGGCATACCAATTTTTCTCTTTAACCAATTAGTTTTCCTTCTGTGCATTTTTGTCTCCATTAAAAAGATAAAATTGGGCTTCTTATCCTTTACTAAAAAGTAAAGGTCCTGAACTGTCCAAGTGTTCCCAAGCTCTTGACAGTTCCAACTTAAGAGTTTCATTTTATTTAGCAGGGCTGTTCAACAACCTCCGCCAATACAAGTATATTGCTTACAATTTTTCCCTCATTTCTACTTTTCTTCCTTATGCCTCCCACCACAGCAGCCTCCTTTCCATTCCTACCTCGTTTTGGTTTAACCTGGACTATAACAGTCTCAGAAGACCCAACTTTCTCCCTTGCCCTCCTCTTCCACTTCTCTCCTCCTCTTGTACTCTGTGAGTTTAACTCATTCACACCAAGATCTCCTTCCCCATCCACCTTAGTCCCATTTAGACTAACTATGATTGAGTGAGTATCTTCCTTTTGACCAGATTTTAAACTTTGGAATTCCTCTGAGTTGCAATGCCCCTCACCCTCCTCACTAGTCATTCCTAGCCCTTCCATTGTTTCCCCTTTATCATTTCCCAATCCCTCCTCTTCAGCCACCGTTTGAGCTTGCGCAGGGTCATCTATAGTATCCCTATCCACCTTATTTGGAGCCATCAAGGTGGCTGCACTGGACTTACTGTCTGCTCCACCAGAGTTAGTTTCATTCCCCATTTTTTTCATGAAGCTTGTCCCCACATTTTTCCTGGCAAAAGAATCTGCTCTAAGCCAAGAGCCATATTGCCCATTCCCTCATTGTTTCTGCTTTAAAATCTCCTCCCTCTTCATACACTCCTTCCCATAGTAGTGAGAAAAACTCTCACAATCAAAGCATATTTTAGGGAGTTTCTCATATCTAAATGGCATCCACACATTCATACCTTTCACAAAAATCACCCTCCCCCTTACCAACACCTTCTTTAGATCCACTTTCACATGAATACGCAGATACTGACCCAATCCACAATCATCCTTACCAGTTACCACATTAAGAACCTGCCCAATCACACTTCCTATCTGCCTCCCACATTCCTTATTCATACAAGCAAACAGAAAGTCATGAAGCTGTACCCAAAACCTTTCTATGGTAAATGACATTTTTGCTAGTTGAATAAAACCATCATATAGATTAAGGACAATTAGACAATTGTCAAATAACCATTGTTTTCCATCCCAAACCTTCTATTTATCAGCCATAGTAGCAAAAGTTATTATAAAAACATTCATTCTTACCTCCCGAAATGAAGCAAGACTGGAGATTCTCCACACCTTTGACATAGTAGCTTCCTGTACTCCCTTCCCAATACTCCTTTCAGTCAACACCTTTCCCACAAAACTCCTATCACCTTTATCTTCGAACTCATTCAGGATACATTCATCGACTACAAGAACCTGGTCCTCTTCTTCAGTGAGTCGCAACTTCTCTCACTTCCCTGCCATCTCCTCCATTGTCAAAGAGGTTTTCGTGAAATTCCCTCTCAGAACCAGCCCCTTCATAGTATTAGAAACACCAAATATCACGACGTCAACACTCTGCAAACCACCCAGCAGAAGTCCTTCCTTCCCTACGCCCACCTTGTCAGAATCCTTTCCACCCTTAGGGCAACAACACCAAAATTTACGACGTCACCACTCTGTGAACCACCCTGCAACGGTTTTCCTCACTGACGCCCGTCTTGTCAAAATCCTTTCTACACTTGGGACCACCTCCCATAAACTTCAAAATTCAGTTATAACGGTCTCACTTGCCTAGCACAAATTTATTCCACCTCTTTTCCCAAAAAGAAAAGAGAGGAGACTTTTTGAAATTACGAAAGTCTAATTTTTTCTCCGTCATTTGGTTAAATGTTACAATCTCAACATAATTGTACCGGATAAGTTGGAACATTTTTTCTTTCTTTCCTTTTCTTTATGTTTTGTACGAGCATGGACAACAGCGGGCCGTGGCAGCCCAAAGTCATAAATGACGCTATCGGTTCTCTCTCTTTCACAGGCATGTTTAATTTTTGATAAATATTATAAAGAAATCTTACACATCTTCATGATTTATTATTTTTGTTATTTTATTCAAATACAAATATATTTAAGTAGGAATAAAAAATATATATATATTTAAGTATCAAAACCAAACGATAAAAATGTAAATCACATGTCAATTTTTTTTTTTTTTTTGAGATGGGGGAGGGAGTTTTTCAGTTATGAACTCTAGACTTCTATTTTAAAGATTAGGAATTATACCAATTAGATCATAGGCTTTTGACAAATTACATGTTAATTAAATGAAAGTGTATGATATAAAATTTTCATAATTATTTTTTCTTCAAGGAATTTCAGAAATTTCTTCGAACGTTCCTAATGTTGTCTTCAATGTCATACAAATTATCCAGATATTTGGAAATTTTCCAAGATTGACTTGGTGATCAAAAAGGGGGGAAAAATCCTGCAACCGATTATATATTTGCAGGTTCGGCCATTCCTGCAAGTCAAAATCTTCCCAAAGTATTTCTCTTGCAGGCACGTTCTCTGCTAACCGGAAGTTCAAACGTCCTCCAAGTCTCCGTCTTCGTTCCGAAATTTCTATTATCTTAGAAACTTAGATCAGTTTTGGCATTACAGCAGCACTGCACAGACTGTTATAGAGATTCCTAGATAATCTCAGGTCATGTCGGCATCAAGTTCGTCTCTTTTATGCACTGCTCTTCCCATCGGCACTTCTCCCAGATACCCATCTTCATTTCGTAATCCTAGTCTTCTTCCGATTACCACAAGGCGCAATATCAAAAGCTGTTTTCTTGGAACGGGTCAGGGTTTGCAATTTCTCAGCACCGGTTTGGGAGATCTAATCGTCAGAAAAGCACACCTGTGGTAGTAATTTTTTTTTTTCGTTTTTAATTATGCCAAATAATTTCTTGATGATTTATTATTGAGCATATGATGTTCGACTAAAGTTCTTTATGAATATAATGATATAGGGACATGGCTGCCGATATCAGTGTACAACCTGGACCTCTTGTTCCTTCTAATCCCTCTCCTGATTCATGGTATTTAGAAATAACTTATAATCTATTTGATTTGCGGTTTTTTTCCTGTTATTGTCTTCTTTCTCATAATTATTGTTAAAATCCTAACAGGGATGCTTGGATTGCTGGAATTCTTGCATCAGTAATTCTGCCATTCTTGGGGTTCAAATGGGGGTCATTAATGAAACTGAAAAGTAAGGAACTCAAAGCTGTTCTTGTCCATTCTACCAATTATAATGTGTATATATTTGCATTAGACCACTCATTGTCATTGTCATTGTCAATATATTGAGGGTTTAATGTCAAGCTTGGATTCAACCTATAGATGAAGTTGACACGGCGGTGCAGATAGCAGAAGATGTAGCAGAGACAATAGAAAGGGTGGCTGAGAAAGTGGAGGAGGCAGCAGAAGAGGTTGCCGATCACCTTCCTGCTGGTGGAAAACTAAAAGATGCTGCAACGTTTATCGAAAATTTAGCCAGAGAAACAGCAAAGGATGCCAATTTAGTAGATGGAGTGATTGACAAGGTCTTTCCTAATCCCTTTGGTCACCAGTACTAGTAATTGCATTACCTTGAGTTTTCTTACATCCTCTTTTCAGTAATGTCAAATGTGAGACGATACAATGTCAAGCAAGAGTGTTTGAAACATAGTGGTTTAAATCAGCATGCATCGGGGTCCATGTATGATGTGATCCTATTTGCTTGTTAAATTACAACTTGTCTCAAAAATTTAAGTTGAGGTTGATAGGTATAGGTAAATATTTAATTAAATGAGGTAAAATGTAAAGTTATAGTTCGAATTCAACACTTCTGTTTTGATACCATGTCAAATTTTCACTTATCGTAAAAGCTTAAGCTGATGAGATAAGATAAATTTTAGTTCTTTATATCATATCTTAATAGCTTGCTATTGGTTTGAGAGGTGGGAGCCTGTCAAATTGTTACTTGATAGCTTGCAGTGGCACGTTTCAGTAGCACGTTTTAAATTGTTTCTGTAAATTGAGGATAATAAAACTTGAATAGAAATAGCATTCCTCTGCTCTTTTATCTAATCTGACTAAAGATTTCTGTTTAGGTTACCTATTACTCTCACTGTTGGTGACAACAATAGTAGATATTAGGGATGAATCCCACTTGTTCAATTGTTTATTCCTTGTTGCAGTACCAATAAGACTCTTAACTTTACTTCATACATGGCTGCCACGCGGTTTAGGGTGTTTCCTAGATAATCATATAAAGCTGTGGAAACAACCAAAACATTTCTTGGTAGTAACAGTTTATATCCATATACAATTTGCAGGTTCAAGAAATGGAGGACAATCTGGAGTCATTATTTGAACCAAGAAAGGGCAAACAAAACTAAACAAGAAATGACATTACAGTTACAGCGCAGGTTGTAGGCCTTGGTTTGTAATTTGTTGAACAGTAAATTGAAATGATGTGTTTTTTTTTGCATTCTCTCTCTATTTGTAGCTGGAATCCAAAGAAAAACCAGTGTAAAATGATGGATTCCAGTCATGATGGATTTTGAGTGTATTGTGTGTATCATTGATCTTTAAACATACGTATTGATGCGTAAATATGTGTATTTAAATAAAAAGATAAAAATGACGAGTTTTGCAATTCATAAACCTCATACATTACGCACCACAATTTCTTTTATTATTATTTTATTATTTTAATTTTTTTTAAATAATTGAATTCTTATACTCATCATTCATATACCACACATTTAATAAGAAAAAAAATAAAAAACAAAAAATGGTGGTGTGTGGTGTATGAGGCTTATTAATAGAATTTTTCTTTTAGTTAATGGGATTTATAATATAAAATATTCAATTTGTATACATGTCAAATAATAAGAGAATGCAAGATTTGGTTACTGTGTAAAGTTCTTTTTGAGTATAATGTAATTGAAATGCTTGGTCTAAACTGAAATTTTAGGTAAAGAAGTTTACAAACTGTTGTGATGATAATGAAAATGTTTCATCTCATTTTATCATTATAATTTTTTTAAATTTTTACACAAATATAAGAAACAATTTAACTTTTTCAAATCTTAAAATAATAATAATATTAAAAAATAAATGAAACCTTAAAGCTTTTTTTGCTATAAAGTAGATCAGAAATATTATATTAAATTATGTTAATTTGTAAGTTTTCTTGTATAAGATTTATGTGTAGACCTAACACTAGTTTAAATTTGAACAAGTATTGAATATTTAAACTTAATTTAACTTTTATCCACACGAGTCAAGCTTGAACTTATCATTAAACTATATTATATGTTCAAATCATTCATTTATTTTTCAAATGATTTTCGAACTTGTTTACAAGCTATTTGATTAATTTATTATTTCTGTGAGAAATAATTACATTATTGAAATCTATTTTTGTGTTCATAAGTATAGTTTAATTATAATAACTAATTATATATGAATTTGTAAAAGTTAAACTCACAAATCTTACATTTGTAATAAGCTCTATAGATGCAATCATCATGAGAAGTTTATAATTAATTCAAAATTCAAGATCTAAATTAAAATGGGAAAAAAATATTTACAAGCCGTATATTTTACATGAGAACTGCTACAGACACAAAAAAATTAAACAAAGTAAACCCACAAACTAATGTGGTTTCATGGAATCCGTTAGATCAATTTTATAATAAAAGTTACTTTACAATCTAATGTATCATATCAAGCCACATCAGTTTGTGAGTTTACTTTTATGTAATCAATTTGTAGCTAAAATAATTTCCATTTTACATACTCCACACACCGTTGCTATCTTAGAAAATGAATGGTGTTTCATTTAAAAAAATAAATATAATAGATTCCAAGTTAAGTGATATGTTAAAATGCTAACCTGCGCGTAACAAAAATTAAAAAGAATTAATAAAACGCCAATTGTTACATTAACTGATGGTAAAATAGGTATTTTTTTCTCTTTTATTATTAAGAAAATTTTAAAATTCAAAAATAATAAAACGTAAACGTAATAAGAATAAACTGGGATAAGACAGGAATAGCATTATTCTCATTCTTTAATAGCTCCGTTCCCAGTATCCTATGAGCCAATCGCATGTGGGCCCGGGTAAATTCATGATATTTTGAAAACGCACCCCAACGGCTACTCTCCTCTTTTATTTGAAATTCGATTGAGAGACGTTGCGGAAGGGTAGAGGAAACTTTCCAGTAACCAAACGGAAAAAACCTAGACCATTTTTGCCTCCCCGCCCCCTTCTCTCTCTCTCTCTCTCTCTCTCTCTCTCTGTCTCTCTGGCTCTCGCGTTCCTTTTATCCTCCATCAATTCCTGTCCCTCCCCTTCCGAGTCCCCTTCCCATTTCTAGCGTTTCAATTCCCCAAAGGATCAGAAAGATCTCCGAAATCAATCCCTGAATTTAGTTACCGCCTCACGATCTGCGGAATTACGGACAGGTTCCATTTCCAACGGTGAAATTCGGGTTCTTGAGGTTTCTAGGGCTTTGATCGGGCTAAGGAATTTCTGAGGATGGATCCCCCCCAAGAACTCGAAGATTACATTAAAGAATCCATTGATCACTCACTAGGTCTCCCCGTTTCCAAGCGAACTCTTTTGTTGAAGCTTAGCGCCTTTGAAGACACACAACGCCGACTCCGCAACCGGTGCCTTTCCCTCCAGAACAAATTGCAGGAGAAAGAAGACGTCATCGAGCGAATTAGGGTTCGTACGCTATAACCCTACGAATAATATATATGGTTTTCTTCTCATTTTTTTTTAAATATTTATTTTTTTCGGGTTTAAACTATTCATTTGATTTTTGAAGGCTGAATCGAGTATGAATGCACAAGCATTGAAGAAGTTCGTGGAGGAGAATCAGAAATTGGCTATGGAGTGTGGGAATCTTTTAAGTCAGTGTAAGAAATGGGAGAGGGAGTGCTCGCTATACGATCAAGACCGCGAAGCTTTGATGGATTTTGGGAACGAGGCCGATGAGCGTGCCAAGGAGGCCGAAATTCGAGTTCATGAGTTAGAGGAGGAGGTCAGAAGGTTGTCGGATGAACTGCAGTTCTACAAGCACGAATACGACATGCGTGCGGTAATTTCTTTAATCTCCCTTCTATTTTTTTTCTTGATCTATTTGTATGGTTTTTTGTCTTAATTGTGAGAAAAATTGAAAGAGAAAGGTACCTGGGGAATTTAATTGGGGCTGTATTTCAGTCGATTAGGATGGGATTTTATTTTGTTTGATCCTTAGAGGAGTTTGTAAGCGCATTGGAGGTGAATTAAGAAACTAATTAAGACAAAAATATAAGAAATGGGAAGAAGGAGCTGTTAGACTTTTCAATCTTGCAATATTTGCAAGGAAGCCGATCTTTTGGTTTCTTATATTTTGGTTAGTAGAATATTTGATACTACTTGTGCAGCCTAGTGGCAAATTGAGGGCTTGGAATGAGCTGCATACTCAAATATCCTAAGTTTGATTTCACGCTGGGATTTTGCTAGGATTAAATGACGCACTGTTCTGATGAGTGGAGGGGCATGTATCGGTCCCTAAGGGTGGGTCTGAAGTGCCTTGCCTCGGTGAGGTTCCACGTTATTAGTAAACATTGGGTCTAAAAGAATGTTGTGTGTAATACCGGCTTGTAGCATATATGATCAAACACTCATTGGTACATAGTCCCATCCACTTGAGGTGATTTTCACATAGTTTTTCATGAATCTTATTGCTTTTCAGCAGAAGGCTACCCCGATAGACAACACTCTTGATTCATATCCATTCTATTTAAATGACCAAGAATAATTGTGCTCACTACTTTCTATATTCTTGATATCTGATATGCATTTTTTTTTTTTAATTTGATCTGATATGTATTTTTTGGGTGGCATGATATACTGGACTAAATTGGATTCTGAATGGAAAACCAATTAAATTTTTGAATATGTATCAATGACTTATAATTTGAGTCTCAACTCAGTTTGAATGCTATCTACATAAAACCAATTGCCACACATTATTTAGGGACATATGCTTGCAATTTGAACCTACAAATCTCTATTCTACTCGACAGTAAGAGCACAAAGCAGACTGTAGAGTGGATTATTCTATCTGCATCTTGTTCAGTTAATCTGCAATGGTTCTTTCTACATATAAAAAAAGTTTGCAGCGGATATATCTATCTTGCTGAAGTAATGTATCATAATTTAAAATTCTGAAAACTAAATATGGAAGAGGCTATATGCTCAACCAAAGATGCCAGCTAGTATGATAATTAACAAAAAAAAAAACGGTTCTTTTTTAATTCTTTATAATCTCTTTTAGTATAACAGTGTCTGGCCCTACTTGATAGATGGATGATTCAGATTTAACGTGTACACCAATAAATTCTTAATTAAGGTACAAAGGAGACTAATACCACTGTAGGTTTTTATTGAAAAACTTGATTTCAGCTGAAGCCATTTGCTAGTTGTGTGTCTTTTTATTATTTCTTTCCTTGTCTCAATAACGAATTTTCAATAGGTAGACCAATTTAGACGGTTTGATTCTATCCTAAATTAAATGAAGGCTAACAAACCTACACTTTCTGTAAACTTGAAGGTTGATTCATCCTCTGAGGAAACAATTATCGAGAACAATTTACTTGAGTCAGTGTTAACCACATTGATCAGTAAAGATGATGTTGCCCCAGCACATGCTTTCTTGGAGGCCAATAGCAGACATGAGTCATGTCGAATTTTGCTAAAGATGTGGAATTGGTGAGTATTTTTCTTTGATTTTGACTCATGTCTAATTTTGCTAAAGATGTTGAATTGTTGAGTATTTTTCTTTGACTTCGACATCGTTCCTTCTTCTTGGCTGATTGAGTTAGTGCTCACTTTGTATTACGTATCACTGCAATGTCTTTAGAAAGATTTATCATCATAAAACGTTGCCCATATGTTAGTTTCTTATGATCATTAGTTAAAATTTCCTATGATATTGTGTTAGTTTGAGGCCATCAACGCAGAAGGCTCTATCACTAGCTGCTGAAGTGAATACACTCGAGAAAGATAAGGAACGCTTAAAGGTCAACCTTAATAGAGCTGAAGAGGAGGTGAGTTCAGTAGTAAATAGATTAGCCATCAGAGCCCCCACCCCTGGGAACTGTGCATGCGCATGTGTGCACAAGCGCATATTGGACTGTGTGTTCTCCATGTAGTAATTTCAAATGTCTTTGATATATGCAGGTCAAAATGCTGTTTGAAGAAAATAACATCTTGGATGCAGAGAATAAAAGGTTACTGAGGCAATTCCAGAAAGAAAGAAACAATCATGGTTCTGGTGGGAAACACACCGGCAGTGCTTCTGCCAAGGTGAGAAGAAGAACTGGAGAAAAATAACTTGCACGATTTACTTATTAACAATAGAAAAAATGCATGTTTTGATATTACTACTTTGGCTTAATATTTCTGTTTATGTTGCCTAATATTATAATTTACTTATTTGCAGTCAAACAAGCGAAAATCGAGCCCCAAGATGAGCAGCAGCCCAATTGAGAAGAAGCTTGATTTCAATGATCTAGAGTCAACGAGACAGCCCCTGTCAATCTTGCAATACAACTCTCCTAACCCTAAGATGCACAAGTTCTAACTGAATTTCGATGTTCTGTTCTCTCCCCCCTTGGTAATTCTCTGTATTCACAGTGGCATTTACAATTTAGAAGATCTTGAACATTTTTTTCGGTCACTAAGATTTCTAGGAAAGGAAGGGCTAATTTCTTCCTGGTCGACAGCAACATCAATCTAACGAGACTTGAAGAGTACTTAAAAACAAGCGTAGCTGAGAAAGATTACAGATCTTGTTATTGTCTGAGTTGGCACGATAGGGAAAGGTCTGACATTTGAACTGTGAATTTTGATGAGAGCTTCCTCGGCAATCTTATATGAATTTTATTTTGAACCTTGTCACAGTATCTGTAATAATTTTGAATTGCTCTTGCTTTCCTTGGTGATCGCAAAATCTTGTGTATTTTTCTATGGAACTATGGTTTGCTGTGTTGCCAAAATTACTTGCTTGGATGGGGGAGTTTGTACGCCTACCTATTAGCTCCAAATGGAGAGTTTTGGGACATGTAGCATTCTTCTTCTTTCTTTGTTTATCATTTTTTCCACAATTCCTTTGGTACTGGAAAGTGGTCTCCTGTGTCACAATCTTTATAAGACCCTCTCACGATTATTGAGAAGGAAAGAAACTAAGTTCTTGCTAGAGACTACCAGCAAGGCCAATCTCTACAAGACCTTCTCACGATATTTACAAGACCTCTTACTGATTACGAGAAGGAAAGAAAATAAATTCTATCCTGATGATTACTTGAGATTACCAAGCAATGTTGGCCTCTACGAGACTTACATCTTGATTTTTTTTTTATTGGTATCGGGTGTCCAATAATAGTGTTCTGACTAATCTAAGGGGTGCACAGGTCCTTAGCTAGAAGTTTCCTACAAGTACATCTCGAGTAAATCAAGGAAAAAATCTCTCAATCTAATGACCTCTAGTGATTGTTTGCACTCAATCAGATTTAAACCTTAGACCTAGTGGGAGTATACCTCCAAATCCAAGTCCTTTATCACTTGAGCCAACCTCGATTGTTGAGAAGGAAATAAAACGACCTCCACATAGGAACAAACCAAACATCCATAAAAGCATGAAAAGACCTTTACGGAGGACCTTCTCAAAGGTTTCAAATCAGACAGATTTCATTCAAAGCACAAAAAAAAAGACCTCATTCAAGACTTCGATCAAAGAATTAAGGTAAAATTCTCCATCAAGTTTTATAATTGTTTGATATAGAACAATTTTACAAATTATGTCTATCAAAAGGTTTGACCCTTTGATATCATTATAGTTTGTGATTAAGGCCCCGTTTGAATAGTAAAAGTGTTTTATCTCATCTCATCATTATAATTTTTTTAAATTTTTACACAAAATATAATAAACAATTCAACTTTTTCAAATTTCAAAACAATAATAATATTAAAAAATAATATTTTAACAATATTTTATTCAACTTTCAACTTTCATCTAAAACTCTCATCTCATCTTACTATTCAAACCATACCTAAATTAGTAAGTGAATCATGCATATAGGTTAGGGTAGTGTGAGGGGAGTAATACTCAGGGCCGAACCCAGGGAGTAGGCACGGCCCATAGGGCCCGACATTAAGACCTGGGTTGGGCCGAGTCGGCCTAGGAAAAGGAGAAATCGGGCAAGACAAGTTGACAAAAGGACATAAGGCAGGACAATTTAACACCACTTTCAGCCGACGTTCAAGGACATCCTCTATCCCTGAACCTTGGCGTCCGGACAATGCAAAGGGATAGACGTGCCTGACCAGAATAATGCCGCATTAATGGGACGGGAGCGGGCATGCCATGACAAGGGCCATGTTGCATTTAATGTGTCCCGGGACTCGGCACGCCACTACGTGCCCCCTGGGGTGTCAGTAACAGTCGACTACCAGGTCTGGCAAGCCTGCAGCACGACAGGGAGCTGGCAGGGACACCCGACCCCAGTACGGAGCTACACATCCACTACCTCCATCTCGGGAATCGCCCCGGCCAGGTATAAATACCCCCTCCCTTAGCCAGAGGAGGGGTTCAAACTCTTTAATACTTCAACTCTCATCTTCTTTGATTGAATAATTTTCTCTTTTTCTCATTCCCTACAACTAACTTAAGCATTAGAGGTACAACGGCTCTCGAGCTCCCCCATACTCTATCTCAATAGGAACCAGGTCCTAAGGTCAACAACGTGGAGTTGCCCACACCGCAAAACACGACATTAATATATCAAATATAAAATGAGTAGTAAATAAGTAATAGAAGAGTAGTAATCCTATCATTTTCCTTAATAGATAGTGTAGCATAATAGCATTCTCGAACTCAATCGGGAAGTCTCTCAAAGTTTGCAAACTAAGCGGTACGAATGATTTGCCAAAGTGCGTTCTAAAATCTAAATTACATATCGGAAAAAGGCTATTTACTCATAAAAAATATACAAAAATTTACATATCCACGTCATTTTTCATAAAAACAGATGGAAAAAAATACATGGATACATAAGTTTTTTTTTTATATATATATATTTTTTGTTGCGAGTACATGAAGTTTTGAGGAAAACAACTTGAAAAGTCGACCATAGGGAACTGCAGTGTATTTGTTAGTTTGGATCTTAAACTCATCTTAACTCATCATTATAATTTTTTAAATTTTAACATAAAATATAATAAACAATTCAACTTTTTTAAATTTTAAAATAAAAATAATATTCTAACTATATTTTATCATCTTATCTCAATTCAACTGAACATCCAAATCCAAATGCAGTCTTAAAAAAATCCTTTGAAATTATTTTTTTCACATCACTTGATACGACGTGGATAATACGACGTCGTTTTCAGTTCAGGCCAAACGACCACTTTCTAACTCGACAGCCAACACTTCTCTTTTCTTATCCAAAACCCGTCCTCCCTGTGTCCTATGAAAGCACGACCAAAAAGCCAACACTCCCTTCAGAGTCTCTCTTCCAAGGATCAATGGCTCTTCGGTTTTTGTACTCTCCCTCGAAGACTCGCTTCCCTTATGAGCAACAGCGATTCTCACGCACGCCTTTATCCAATACTATCACCTATAATCTTCCTTTTTCTTGCGCTCTCTCCTCCCTCTCTCATCCCTCTCCTGCCCATACGCATACCCTTTCCGCTAAGGTCAAAAGAGTAAGAAACTTCGTTTTGTATTTCTCTTCTACCGCGCAAGAACAAGCTCTTGATTCTGTCTCCGCCCAAAGCGACGACTCGGAACCAGTACCGACCGAAGAGTTTTCCCGAACCAGATTGATTGCCCAGAACGTACCTTGGACTTGTACCGTTGAAGACATTCGCGCTCTCTTCGAGAAGCATGGAACGGTCCTAGACGTTGAGGTTTTTGTTTTTTGTTTTTCTTTGGCACTTTTGTTTCTGTTGTCTCGTTTGGGTTTTGGTTTTGGTTTGCTTTTCTGATCTGGGTTTGTGGTATTTTGCTTTGTTGGTTAAGCTTTCTATGCATAACAAGACCAAAAACAGAGGCTTAGCGTTTGTCACTATGGGTTCGCCTGAGGAGGCTCGTATGGCTCTCAACAATCTCGTATCCTATGTAAGCGTTTTGTGTTTTTATTTTTCTGTTTCTCCTGTACATACCTCTAACTCTTACGTTAGTCGGGCTGCTGAGCAAAAACGAACTCGGAAAAAAGAAACATCGGATTCAAAGCTTTAATTTTTATTTTTCTTACCTTTTTTCCACGACTATATACAAGATTATTTTCTTTGTAGTTTCCTTGCCATCTTGTTGAGTTGCTGGATTTTCTTTTCGATGTATGCTAGGAGTTAGAGGGCCGAACTATAAAGGTCAATTATGCCAAAGCACGAAAGAAGAGACCTTCCCCTTCCCCTCCTGTGCAACCAAACCCAGTAACGTTCAACTTGTTTGTGGCAAATTTGCCGTTTGAAGCAAGGTCAAAAGATCTCAGAGAGTTCTTTTCAGGGAGTGGTGACGTTGTTTCTGCGCAAGTTATATTTCATGATAGTCCAAGAAAGTCCTCTGGGTATGGATTTGTGGCCTTCAAATCCAAGAAAGATGCCGACGCAGCTCTTCCTGCTTTCCAAGGGAAGGTAATTTGGGCTGTGCTGAATCATTTGCATTTATGAGTGGTGAATATGGATGTGGGCATGTTTATTATGCTTGATTCCAATCTTTTATAAGTCTTTCTAGTCAAGAAATTCTGAGTAATTGTCCTGCAGATGTTTATGGGAAGACCAATTCGAGTGGCACGAAGTAGACAATATGTTAAACTACGAGCAGAGGAGGGTGCCGAGTCTGGAGATACATCGATTGAGTCAACCCCTACTAGTGCAGAGCACGCAGATTCTGCTAATGAGAACTGAACATGAACTTTTCTGGGTACAGTGAACATTTTTTTTCTCTGTATGATTAATTCGGTAAAGCTTCGTATCTTTCATCAATCCTATGAGTTAGAAGCTATATAATCATTGAGGCGGCATGCCTTATTTCGATCATTTCATAGCTTTTTTATTTTTTATTTTGTTTATTAAATGCAAGGCCTTGGAGTGAGATAGAGCATTCCCATGTTACAGGTTAAAGTTTGTCACATAATTTACGAGAGTAAACACTGCTGCTATGCATTCCTCTTAGATTTGATGATTACGAAAATCAAATTATTGATTTGATATTATCTCCAATACTGAACTGGTCGATTTAAATGAAAGATACCTGAAGAAAACCTTATATTGACAGAAACCGCCCGAATAAAGAGTCAGGACCATTCTATATAAATGATCAGGAAGAATTATGTTAGTGACTTCGATCTTATATTGAATCATGGGCAATATCTTGTTCTTTTTTTACTTGGTGTGGCATGTTTGGCCTAAACCTAAACTAATTTTACTGTAAAAGCTTCAAAATACTGTATTGGGACTGATATCTTATAATGTGGGTCTCAACTCAATTGATACACTATCTTTGTTCCAAGACAATAGCCACATGGTTTTAGGGATGTGTGCCTGCAATTAGAACCTGTAACCTGAAGTTTCTATTTTGGTTCTTGGGTTCTAGTACTTAAGGTTGTGTTTCATTCAAAACAAAAAAGTTCGTATTCCAAACCAAGCTCTGTGTATAGTATCAGACCATCATACGCTATCTATCTTATCACCCTGACTTGAGATTATTTTTTGTCTTCTCTTGTGTTTGTAGTCCATTTTAGGACGATCTTCTATCATCTTGTTGTGTACTATTTTTCTTTTAAAGGTGTTAAATCGGTCGTTTTTGGTTAGAAGTTGGAATTCTTTTATGATTTAGATTTGTTGACTTAAACCCAAGTGTGAAATCGCCACTTGTCTAAAAAACTTAAGTTGATGAGTAAAGGTAGATTTAATCATTTATATTTGTCTTAACAATAAAAGAGCCATCGGCTGCGGATTTATTTACAACATTTTTTAGGTTGTACTGGATTATTCGAGAAAAGTAAAGTTGAGGCTTTCAAGATGCAGTTGATAGAATCTGCCGCTAAGAACTGAATTCATCAAATTTGAAGCCTCCTAGACCTTTAGATTTGTATTCTGTATCTGTAAAGATTACTGAAACTTTCTCATTAATTTCCATTGTGCAGTCACATGATTAGAAACCACCACATTTTCAAAATTCACTCATCCGACACTATTTTGTTGAACCTCAAAGTCTTTCCTTCAGATTACGGTTGTCTCAGTACTTAATTTCATGTTTTGATGCCTTTTAGTGCCCGAAAACGTGTCCTTGGAGCTTATGCGCATCTTCCTTTGTGGAACCTTTTTATGGTGCCTCTCCCTCCTTCCCTCCTAGGCACAGCAACACTTCTTCGTCAAAACTTTCTTTGGGTCACAGTCCTTTCGATGAAAAGCTGATTATTTACCTGATTCGTGCGATGGGGACTTGTTACATGAGTCCAGGTTTAACAGAGTATGTTGTGTTTGCATAATCTCCAGATTCCTCATAATAAAAAGAAATGTTTAGTAATAATGTACTTCTAGAGCTTCGAATATTGGTCAGGAAAATGAGCATTGAGTATTTGAATTAGAAATACCGAGCTTTTTATTTTCATCTTTGACGATACGGAGACCAGAACAGAATGTGGAATGAGATTTCTGTAGCTGTCCATAGGTAGCTGGGACGGTGCTTAAGGTTTTCTTGATGTCTCACCTTATTCAAAAGAGGAGAAAGAAGAATGAGAGATGGAAAATGGGAGGCGAAATTCCTGTTGATGTTGAAACTCTACCCAAGTATTAAGCATTAGATGTAGCTTTATTCAATACTTCCATTGTCAATGTATTCATAATAAAGGTTCATCCTAACTTGTTTAGTGTCTACTTCTCAATTGTTGCTACCTAGTTATGAATGCATGACAACGATGCAATCAATTGTTCAATAGGCTGGAATACTGAAAATTGGCATCTTGTTCTCTGATCTTAGAGCCATAAACGCTATCGATACTATATACTATACTTTCATCTCATTTTATTGATGTAATGGTATCCATCGATCATTAATCTTGTTATTTTAAATAAAAAATTGACGGGTTGATGGAAAATTTTACTTCATTATGATAGAATACGAGCAGGAAGATGGTGCAACATATTGCATTTTCCTTAACCATAGAGCACACTTCTCACTTACAAGGACTTGTTGGATTGGCTACAACAAAATCTATCCACAAATACTATGCTTTTAGTGGGTTAGAGATGTGGTTCTGACCCACTTGTGTGAAGCTCTTCGTCATATCATATAGAGATCATGCCCTTCGCCATTTTTAGTCCCTGGTTGGGTGGTGGTTTGTACCAAAGTTGGGACATCCCTCCCCCTTCCCATTTTGCACTACAAAAACGAAATTGATATTCCAATTATCACCAACCAATGAGTTATATATGTTGTATGCTACATATACTACATTGTTTATAAACTTTTTGAGTAGATTTACTTTCAAAATAATAGACTCAAAAGTTGATGAATAATATCACATCCGTCACTAATTTTGTGACGTTATTGCCAGATTTTTTTATTTTTATTTTTATTTTATGGAGTTCTCGATAAAAATGTAATTAGGCTGTGTTTGATTGCAAGACTCAGCTGAGTTCAATCTAATTTTAAGTTAAGTCTTAACATCCAAATACCTAATTTTCAAATTATTAAACTCATCTCAACTCAAAACCTTCTTACACGTGGGACTCACAACCTTTTTCAACTTAACACACTTTTATACGTGGGACTCACAACTTTTTTCAATTTTTTATAAAAAGTACTAAATTCATCTTAACATCCAAACACACTTTAAACTCAGTTTAGATGGACTTCACATAACTCTATCTACTACTCAATTCACTACTATTCATAAAGAATTGAGTTCAGCTCAACATCCAAACGCAGTCTAAATCTTGCATAATTTGAAGTTGAAGGTGTACCAAATAGAACTTATATATACAAGTAATTTCTATTTCTACCATGTATTTTGCCTTTTCATGTTATTAAATCGAATAATTATTTCATTTTAGTAATTTGTGTGTTTCTTTTTGTGGTTTTTTCCTATTCGAAATTGTTGATAATTTTGGTGGGTGGGGAGAGAGGTGTGGTGATTAAAAAGTGAGAGAGAAGAGTTAATTATCATGGAGTCGTCCTTTCTACTGGCGGTTATACCTAACCTCCACTAAATCAAATTTAAGCTGCTAATGAATTGGATGCAATACCCTTACCACCTCACTTGAATCTCAATGACTTTGATGCAATACCATTATGCCATTGTCCCCTCACTTGAACATGGGATTTCATAATTCTTTGGCTGTCAGATCAACTTTATGCTTTTGATCTTAATTTATAGAATAGTTTTTCTCATCAGCTACTATTTACTACTCCACACTCCACATCCTATGAAAAACACTCCACACTATGAAAAAAAAAACTGTAAGTGTGGGGTGTGGAGGTGAATAGTAGCTGATAGATAGTAAAATCTTAAATATATATATATATATATACTTGGTCATTTGAGTTTACTGTTTAGATGGACTGCTTAATCTGGCATTGTCAGGTCATATTAAAAGAAAAAGAAAAACAGAACATAATATTCTTTTTTTTTCTCAATTGTGAGGCATCTTCTTTTTGGATCAATTTCTAGTTCTGTTTTTTTTTTTTATTAATAGTAATGATTATAAAATATAAGCTCATTAGCTATAGGTTGTGATATTTTTTTGGTACAATAAAATATAAATAAAAGTATGATTTTGGGAAACAAAGGAGATTGATTGAAACTTTTGACAGTATTATTGTTTTGTAATGAATTGAATGGTGCATTTTGAGAGTTTATTAAAGGAATTGATAATAGTTTGTAATCAGTAAATCATTCTGCATATGATTGCCATCATGATAACAAATTAATACGAGTGATAATGAGGAAAAAAAAAAAGAGATTTACATCCTGATTTTGTTTTTTAATATGACATGGCAATGCAAATTGCAACATGATATTGTTAGGTCAAACGATCCATCTGAACGGTAAACTCAAATGATCACGTAGCATCTTCATATATATGTTTATATTGTAATAGTTCCATGTCTTGATGATGAGTATTTTTTTTCAAATTTTTTGGGTCAAATGATAAGAGATCATAAAACCAAATAATAGTTGAAATTATAAGAACTTACACTCTTCGAGCAACTTTTGTCAAATAAGGTCTCGTTCGGATAGTTTCATCTTATCTTATCTTATCATTACAATTTTTTTAAATTTTCACATAAAATATAATAAACAATTTAATTTTTTAAAATTTTAAAATAATAATAATATTAAAAAATAATATTTTATTCAACTTTTATCTAAAATCAATTCATCTCTCACTCTCTATCGGAACTAAGGCTATTTTTCTGCATTTAATAGATCAAATTTTCATTAACGTGGAAAACTGCAGTGAGTAGGCTTCAAGCAAACACTGTAGTACTCATTCGGTTTCCAAAGCATAATTATTATATCTAATTATGATGTTTAAGGATTCTATCCTTCCAAATTCCAATCAATTTCAACGTTTCTCACAGCCTCCTAGATCTTAGAGTCCGCCAAGAGTAGTCCGCTCGGTTTTACCCGCAACAACTTTTGAGTTTTTTTTTTTTTTTTTTTTTTTAATATATTTAAAAAATAAAAAAATATATCAATACACTTAAAATTACTTCCTTCATCATTAAGTTAAAAAAAAAAAATTTAAAGAAAGACCGAGCGGTCACACCGAGCGGTATATTTGGGACGACAGAGTAGACTTTTCTTAGATCTTATTACCATAACCGCAGCCCAAAAAGCAGCAGAAACTCACAACATATCTAAAAAAAAAAATAGAAATGTTTCAACCACGATCTCAAATTGAAAAATAAACTCACAAATTAATATGACTTAATTTAATTTTTTATTGTAAAATAAATCTACCGTAGTATATAAAATCATGTGAGTTTATAAATTTATTTATTTTTAAATCTTCTTGCAGCCTTAATACTTCTAAATAAAGTTATCGAAAATCGTAACATCATTTATTTTAAAGTCTATTAGAGCATTCACAATAGTTCATTTATCTTATTTTTCAAAATATATAACTAAATTTCACTTTTTCTATTTTGTATATTGATTTTTATAATATATCATACATCAGCTTATCTTTTTTTTTTCATATCATTTAACTAATATTTTTTTAGTCTTTTTAAACATTTCCTTTCTACCAATGAATTTGTAATATCCATATATATTTTTTTATTTGCAATATATTATTATATACAATGTAATATAATTAATTCTTGTACACATAAAATAAAAATATATAAGCTAAATAAAAATAAAAAAATAAAATCAAAATATGAAAAATTGGATAAATAATATTTCCAAGATATTTTTTAGAAAATAAAATAAAATAGAGGTATTTTAAATGATGAACAATAAAAAGAATTTGTATTGAAATGTAAAAATAAAAGAAAATGAGAGAGTAAATAAAGTATAAATAATAAAAAACTTGTTTAAAGAATGAACAGTACCCGCTACATGTAGCAGGTTACTGTAGTAATTTATATTTTACATATTCTTTTATATAATCGGATGGAACTCATTTTATGAACAATTTTTTAAATAATTTATATTTTTTGTATTATACATAAGTAATTGAGAATGCCTTATTCGTTAAAAGAATCAAAATATTATATCTATTATGTAAACTGATATGACATATTTTCACGTTTAAAAAAAAATTGCAACTAGATTTATTCTTAAAGAATAATTTAGATTACTAAAGGTTTGTAACCAAATGTTATTTGCAAATATTATATTATTAGTAAAACAACTGTTCAATTATCTGTCCAATCTAAAAACAGACTCCTTAACCACTGTCAAATTAAAAAGGAACCATTCAATTTTCTTGAATGAAGCATTACTTCTGATTAACTGCATCATGCACTCCTATTATATGCATCATCAAATGAAAATTAAATACTATGTTTAATTCAAGCTAAAGTTGTTAGATTACTAATTTTCATTTAATAATGTTAGTTTTGCTAACAAATATCTCTTGGCTTTCTCAACTCACACCTCTTTAATTTTTGTAACAAATAAATACATAAAACTTCTTGAAGTTTCAGGAAGTTATACAGCATAATAGCAAAATTATTGATTATGGACCAATTTTTTCTTGAATCTTAAAATATATTCTCGATAACAAATTTAAACTTGACTCATTTTTTAATATATACTCTATAATAATCTTAAACTCGACTCGTATTCGAATAAAATTTGAATAGAGTACTTCGAGTAGACACTATTTGCTTGAATCCGACCCTATTTGCTTGAATCCGACCCTATTTTACTTTGAGCTGTAATGTTATATATAGTTGTAGAGTACGCAAATGTTATATTGCAGTTGCTTTGAAAATGAGTGGAGTCTACTATTAAAAAATTTTATTCTTTTACATGAGTCTCATATTTATTACTTTTTTTTCAAAGTAATTACATCGCATTTACGCACTCACGATTGCAATTATTACTTATCTTTTTAACCTTAGATAAGGGAAACACAACCATTTGGACTGGTTTTTACAAAACATAAAAATGGGTCATTCAATTGACAAGCATATTTTAACTGGAGATGGAAAAAGAGGACCCACTTTCGCAGCACTAGTAGGTATAGTTTATGATTGAAGCCATCCCCCATGGAATCGTGAGTTCTTATTCAGGCCAGTGATGAGATTGAAATGGACCAACTTTACTCACTCCGACCCTTTATACCATTATATAAGGAACCCCATCCCTCACCTACTTCATCTGCAGAAGCAGCATCATTCTTCTATATCTCAACAATGGCGAGCTCCAATATTGCCCGAGTTGTATGTGCAGCTCTCTTAGTCTTGTGTATGGTTGTGCCAAGCTTGGCCACTGTTTACACCGTCGGAGACACCGCCGGTTGGGTCATGGGTGTCGATTACAGCACCTGGACCAGTGGCAAGACCTTTACAGTGGGCGATAGCCTCGGTAAGTTTTCAGGCCTCCACTGTCCAAAAGATCACAGAACAGTTTGATCGATCTATTAAGACCACTACTTCACAAAAATTTATGTAGTAATTTTCAATTATTGAAATGCGAAACATATATATTCATAACATTTTTTTACATATTTTCAAATCTAATAATATTTTCATAATTTTCTTTTACGTATTTTTTAAAACTCTGCATGCTTTAAATGAGATACGAATGTGTAAAAAATTGAAGTTTAAATCAGATTAAAAAAATCAAATTTTGATGAAGTGGTACAATCATGTCGACTTGGTTGAATAGTAATATCTATGCCATTATTCAATTTCATATTTCAATAATGTTATATACAAGTATTAGTGTGCAAGTCTCACGTAAGCCTTTTCTAAAAATTAGATTTCGCTAAAAAAAAAAGTGACTTTATTTTTAATACATTTTCATTGTGGGGTCCAGAATTTACAAAAGATCTGTGCTAAATTATATACTTAGAACTTATACATAAATCTAGTCTAAGGGTTTTAAATGTAGATTTAATAGTGTGTGGAATGTGCTAAAGGCATGTGGTCTGATTGGTATATTCCAAACTTTCAAAATGGAGGTCTAGAGTTCAAAATCCTCTCCCCCACTCCAAAAAAAAAGGAGATCTAAAGGAGATCCCTGTTTTCAAGTGAAAGAAAGATATATAAATAAAGTGAGAGAGAAGATAAATAAATCCATGAACCACTTTATATGTTATATGTCTCAATCTCAAGATGCATTTTCTATTTAAGATAAAAAGGGTACTGCAATCCATGATTAAACTCAAATCTTTACTATTTTTCTTGTAATGTGACAGTGTTCAACTATGGAAGTGGACACACGGTGGATGAGGTGAGTGCTGGCGACTACAAGACATGCACTGTGGGCAATTCCCTGAGTTCGGATAGCAGCGGCGCATCCACCATCGCTCTCAAAACTGCAGGGACTCGCTACTTCGTATGTGCAGTCGTCGGCCATTGCGGGAGTGGTATGAAGCTTGCTGTAACTGTGAGCAAAACTAAAAAAGCATCAGCCCCTGCACCATCAGCAGATAATACACTGGCGGCTGACGCCCCCACTGCATCGTCCGGGACCGGAAAACCATCGGGTGGCAATACAACTGTTACCACTCCAGCTGCTAACAAACCCACGTCCACATCCTCATCCACAACCTCCACTCATTCATCTTCAGCGACTGTTCTCTCTCCAATTGCTGTGGCTCTATTGGTTATTTCTTGGCCTGTTTTTTCAATGCTGGTTCTCTCATAAACTTGGCTAGAATACATGCATAATCTAGCCAGGTTGGAGGCAGTGCACTTTCTTTCTTTCTTTCTTCCTCTGTCGTGTTTGTATTGAGATTTTCCTTAGTTTATGGATTGGTGCTTGAATTGCAGGATGACAGGGGTGTTGGCTATGAATTTCTTGGAATCACAGCACACACATTAACAAAAGGGTAATACAGATCAGATCAATATATGTATGTGATCTTTGGATGCACGAATAATTGATGAAAACAAAAGGGAAAATTGGTTACTAAAGGGAAATACTTTTGTCCCTAATGTGTTTGCTGAGGAAAGTAATTTCTGCTAGTTTAACTTCAACATCAATAGCGACCTTTGTTACAATTATTAATAAACAAGTTGCACCAAACCCTTGAACTTAGTTTGGCGGGGTTGGTCATTAGTTTCTTTCAGTTTAAAATCATCTAAATCGACATTGGAGATCTAGAACTTGGCACTTGGCTCAACCCTTGAACATGGGTGGGCCCATCAAGGCATATACAAGTAATGCTAAATACAAGTCTAGGCCGTGCAAGTTTTTTGCAGGCGTTTTGAAAAAAAGCGAGACCCAATATAAAAAGGAAGATTTCAATTTTTTAAAAGGGTATGCACGGAGTTTGTATAACCTACACCTGTACCAATTATTTATTTTTCTTGAAGATGGATCTGCTGAATGACCAGGCTTGAACTGGTCTGAGAAAGCCTAAGAAATTTAAGAGAAGAAAACAAAATTTGTGCATTGGCCATGAACGATCTTTGATTTAGGTGAAAGCGACCCTGAATCGATTTGATAGCGCACTTGTCAAGAGATTGTGTTGGAGATCCCCCAATATTGACTCAAACCAACTTTCACAAACTAGAAAAATAAAGTTTTCGAAATAAATCCATAGCGTCTAGCTTAGTAATTACTGGGCCGAAAGCCCAAGAGAAGGGCAACAGTCACTGGCGGTTGCAAATGTAGACATAGAAGTGGGCTGCTTTATGCATGGGAAGCAATTAGTGTAATGTTGTGTGGATGTTGTAGCTTTGTGATTATTCACCTTGCGTCGAATTAGTGTTGCTCTCCATTCCCTTGGATCTTGGAGGAAAGTAGTAAGATAGGAAGATAGATCGAATGGATCGGTCAAAGCTTAGATGGCACTTGGGAGTCACAAGTTTCTATATGAACACATGACACTTACATTGAAAGGAGAGATGGTGGTGGCAGGACCTCAACGAGTTGATACTTAAAATTTAATGGTGTTGTGTGTCTCATTGTTAAGAGATAAGGACATACTGGCACTTAAGTTTTACACACAAAACTTTGTTGCCCATTAGGAGTGCTACCTGCACCTCCTGGCTCCAACACCGCCCTGGCATGGGTAGGGGGCGAGTTTGGCCACTGAGCGGGTGCCCTTGTCCATATACCAGGAGGAGCAGATTGGCACCCTGTGCCATTCGCCCACTATGCAGAGTGGTATCACATGGCAAGTTTTCCAAAGAGAGAGGGAGGGAGATATATATATATATATATATATATATATATATATAGATATATATAGGGCTGGGGGCGACAACGAGGGAAGAAAATTACGTTTAAAACTTAACCTAAGTCAAAACGACGTCGTTTTATTAAAAAAAAGTATTTTTTTTAAATATATCTTATATATATATATATATAGTGGGCCAGGAGGACGGATGAAACTCAAGCAAGCTCAAGGCCTAGCCCAGCACCCACCCCTACATTTCGAAAGTGATATAAGCCTATTAGGAGAATTTAGTTTATTTCAAAAAGAGGGAGATGACCCTCTTATTAGGACAATAAAAAATGTTAAAACTTGCTATAAATTTTATTACAAAAACTTTATGGTAAACTTGAACGATATTTTTATAACTCTTGATTGGTAACATATAAGGTTGTAAAATCAATGTAGAAAAACTTGAAATACCTCTAGCCTTGTTCTTCGAACCCTTTGTTTTGCTTTCGTCTTTTAATGTCAGAGAGTATTTATGTTAAGAGAAGTACTAGAGAGTATCCACTGTAGTGGTGCACACAATGCACACACTACGTGGATACCTCTCATCCACTTGTTTTTTTTTCTTCCTTCAAACGCAGCGGCTTCTCTCTCTCATCTCTCTCTCACTAGCGTCTCTCTCTCATCATCTCCGCTCTCTCTCTCATCTTTTTCTCTCTCTCTCGTCTCCGCTCTCTCTCTCTCATCTCTGCTCTCGCTCTCTCTCTCTCTCTCTCTCTCTCCTCTCTGCTCTCTATCTCATCTTTGCTCTCTCTCTCGTTTCCACTCTCTCTCATCATTTCTCTCATCCATCTCTAATTTTAAATTTAACAAATGTGTGGGGTAGATTTTGACACATAATATGTGCAAAAATGGCTGCTATGAATAGTGGCTTCTCCCAATAATGTTTCTTATGTTAATCATACAACGCACGTTTAGTCTCTAAGGCATTTCTTTTTTACTAAATTAAAAACGAAAGACATCATAAGAAGAATAGTGCCCAAAGAAACAATGGCTGAAGCAAGTCCGTATTAAAGATGTTGATGCTGACAATGGGTACCACTCAAATGCCATATGGAAAATCTTACTCTTACTACTTGTTTTTACCTCTAATTTTTACCACTGTGAATTTTTTATTTTTATTTTTATTAGTTTTTACTTAAGTAAATATTTTTTAATAAAATTATAATTTTTTTATTTTTTAAAATATATTTAAATGTATTAAAAAAATACATGTAAAAAAAAAAATTCATTTCAAAACCAGAGCCGAGCTTCCAGCAGTAGCACCGCTCATGACACATATGGTGAATAACTGGAGAAATTAACAGATACTACAACATACCCGTGACAGGAATTTAATGCATTGCCGGATAGAACGTGCATGTCTCTATGCCAAATCCGCCTGAGGCCTGAACATTGAGCTACTTTTAGGCAGGCACAGAGAGGCCATCAGAAAAACCAGTTTGTCTGTTGCTACAAGATGAGTCTTGGTACGTTTGAATGTTAAATTGAATTAAATTAAATTAAGATGATAAAATATTATTTTTTAATATTATTATTATTTTAAGATTTAAAAAAATTAAATTATTTATTATATTTTATATTAAAATTTAAAAAAATTATAATAATAAATTGAGATGAATTTGATAACCAAACGTACCCTAAGGTTTCTTTTTGCAAAGTAAAACTCACAAAAGTCTCTCTTTCAACCCTTGTGTGCACAACATTAATCAGGCCTCTCTTTCAATCCTTGGAAGCCTTATAGCGTTCAAGGATTCCGACATCAATCTTCTTTGTTCTACCTAAATTGTATAATTCTTTCGCTGAATTTAAAAAGAGACAACATATGCATCATTCTAAGTTAATTTGGGGAGAGAAAACATAAGAATCCTAAGCTATGAAATAATACCCAAATTCCCAATCAATGTAAAATCTCACACCAATCCTCCTACTCGTGTCTATCAAGATGGTTTCTCCGCAATTGCATCCACCATAATATGTTAAATGCTTGGACCATCTCTCCCTATTAAAATTTAAACCTTCGATCCCCCTTACTCAAATAATCTTTTTTTAGTGTTAAAGACATGTGACCTCGTTGACATAACATCCCATCTCTATGAGATCTAGAGTTCGAAACCCTAAAAAAAAAAAAAAACATTTCCTTGCAACTCCTTTAATCGGGGAAAAAAATAATCTATCAAGCTCATGATTAGAGGGTATGGCAATAAAGATATCAACTTTTTTCTCCAAAAGGGTAAGGAATCTAAAGTGAATATGCCCAACCACAATAGCAAAATTGACAAATAAATAAATAAATTCACTGTAAAGACCTGTTTTTATTGATTTTTATCCCCCCAAGATGTAAACTTTGGTCAATAGTCTGTCTTCTTGTGGCTGTCGCAAAGCACATGGGTCCTTTAACCAGGGAAGTGAGAGAGTATACCGATCAACAGCTGTGACCAGTTGACACGTGCAAATTAACACTATCTCCCACTCTCGTCTCTCTTTTTCCCCCACCCAACAGCACATCCAAACCAAACCATTTTACTTGAATTCAGAAAAAAACTGCAGAGTACCGAAAAATATGAACATGTATCGTCTCTTTTCCCAGCTGTCTTCAGACACCTTTACTCCAAAGTCTAATCTCTCGTACAAAAAGATGAAACAACCCCATCGCCACCTGTACTATACATATAGTCTCCTACTTTCCTTTTCTCCTATGAGCCAGAGATCCCTAATCACCATCATCGTTGTCTCAAACTCTAGTTAACCACATACAAGACTACAAGAGTGAAGTTAAACCACAGAAAACACAGACTTGAAAAGCAGAAACTCAACTTCAAACGTTGAGGCACACCGCCAGTTTTGATAAGTAAACATCGGATCGAAGCTGGGACATGTTGGTCGTTGAGCAACTGGAAATAGGTTTTGTTATGAACATAGTTTGAAAAAACAAAAAAAAACAAAAATGGACGCCAACCCACGACCAATTTGGACTGACAATGGACTCAGCAGCATAGAATAATCATAACAAAAAATTAATGGGTACTTAAAAATGGTCTGCAACATAATTTACCCAGTAACAATAAACGTGAAAAAAATGAAAAAGTACAGGCCCAAATAATAATGATGATTATGATAATCAGCAGACACCAGTGTAACCTAACAAATTAAAAAAAAAAAAATGCGAACTCCATGATAAAAGTAAAATTAGCAAGGAAAAGAAAACTGGTGCTGATGTTCAAACCCTAGCAAATCTGGGGTACGGTGGCGTAGCAGAGAGACGCGCGTGACTCCGATCGGACCTACAGCAACAAAGTCACCGCTAAGATGACCGATGCAACAGATCCGGTGGTGGTGATTCTGTTCAACGCTGCGCCATTGCCGCCAGGAGAACCAGCTGGAGACTCGGTCGGCGTATTGGCAATCGAGGAGGTAGGAACAGTAGGCGAGCTTGTCGGAGCGTTTGCAGTAGGGGATGATGTGGGAGGAGCTGGAGGCGAGCTGGCCGGAGCACTGGCGGGGGCCTTGGTGGTAGTTGGAGCGGGAGCCGAGGCTGGTGGAGACATGGTGGGAGAAGACGTCGGAGTCGAGGTGCGAGGCGAAGGAGCAGCCGTAGGAGAAGAAGCCGGCGGGGACTTGGTCGGCGCTGCCCCCGGAGCCTGAGCAAAGGCGGACCCAGCCACCAAAGCGAATAGCATCAAACCCACAAAACTAAAGTAAGCCATTGATGTTTTTTTCGCGTCAACTCAAGAGAGTGTGAGAACAATGACAGTTTAAAAATGGTGGCCACAGCGGGTGTTGTAATGCTGCGTACTGTACACATATATATCAGCAAAGTGTCCAGTCTTGCCACATAAAAAATATTTTTCTGTAGAAACATCTTTTGAGTCATTTTTTCCGGAAAATGGTTTGGAAAATGATTTTTTATGAGATTTTTTATAAAATTCATCACGAACTTTCTCCTAAAACCACCATGAGATTTGACAATTTTATATATCTTCTATATATTGCTGAATATGTAGTAATTTTTTTTTTTTTACAATTCATATGCTAAACAAATCAATATCAGTTAAAAAAACATAAAATTTATTAATTTGTTATCATGATGACAATCATCTGCTGAATGATTCATTGACTACAAATAATTATCAAATCTCTTAATAAACTCTCGAGATGTATCATTCATTTCATTACCTGATAATAATGTTATCAGAAGTTTGGGTCAATCTTTTTTGTTTTCAAAATGAGTAATGCTACTTGTAGTCGTAGAATGCACAAAAGTCGTATAGTCGCTTTGAAAATGAGTGGAATCTACCATTAAAAAATTAATTTCTTTTCATATAGGTCTTATATTTTTTCATTTTTTTCAAAACGATTGCACGGTACTTGCACACTCACCACTGCAAATATCATTTCGAATCATGATTTTGATTAGAAGAAAAAAAAATCATGATTTTATTTATATTCTGGTATTTTTCATTATGGTCTTTGCTATTATTAAAAGGAAAATGCTTAAGCTGACACATTCTTCCTATAAATTCTACAGATTCTTTTTTTTTTCCTTAATAATTAAAAAAATATTTTTTAATTAGTTTGTGATTTTTTTAAAATGATTAAAGTGATTAGAAAAATGCATGAAAAAAAACACACAAATTATTTATTTATTTTTTTTAAAAAAAGCGTATTTTATATTTCAGTGGAAACTGTCGGGACACCTCTAGATGGCCCTAGGCCAAGCAATTCCTTTATTAAAAAGAACAGAACAAAAAATGAATCCTAAGAGAAGATGCCCCACAGTTGAAAAAAAAAATATGTTACATTCTTTTTTTTGGTTTTTAATATGAATTGGCAGTGACATGTGATACTATCAGATTAAGTTATTAATCTAAATAGTAAATTTAAATAATCAAGTAGCATTTTCCAATAAATTATACAAAAAGATTGTCTATATATTTTAAGAGAACTGTAACAGACACAAAGAGATTACACAAAATAAACTCACAAACTGATGTGGTTTCATAGAATCCGTTAGATCTACTTTATAATAAAAATAACTTTACAATCTAACGTACCACATCATCACATCAATTTATAGATTTATTTTTATGTAATCACTTTGTAGTTAAAGTATTTTTTATATTTTAAACATATATACTTGGGTCGCTATGATTGAGCAGATTGGCAGTTCTAGCTTCAATTTTTAATTACTTGAAAGGACCATCTCTTTCAAGTTTCATGGTACAATGAGTGAAGAACACACGGGTTGAACTTTTTCTAATTTAGATTATTTTGTCATATGTTATTAGTTTCTCCATCTGCTTACTATTTATTCATAATTTTCAGCATATCAATGATACGAAAAGAATTAAAATTTTATAAGTTTTTTTTTTAAATATAGTTAATATCTCTTTATGTTATATATTACACTCCAATTCTATTTTTAATTCATATAAGATTAATTATGATTACATGGTATTGCATATGGACCCCTTAATTAACACTATTTTATAAAAATTAAATAAATAATAAATAAGGTGGAATGAAAGTGTACAAAGCATCATTTTCCATATTGTATCGACCTTTGTTGCTTGGGGAAGAAGTGGGGGAAGCGCATTATATGTGCGCAGTGATTGGCTGTCATGACTCACGTTGTTGGAGGGTCCATTTGATTGCCCTTTTTTGTGAGGTTGCATGACTGTCAATACACCTGTCATTACTATAAAGATTTTCCAACGAAAACGACTTATCTTCCCACGGGAACCTTCCACCCACATTCATACACAATGGTTCTAAGAACTTGTTGAAGGAAAGAGAGAAAAAGTCCTTGCTTTTCTCATGTGGTCCAATGGTAGTGGGTGCATGAAAGAGGAATCAAAATCGCTTACCCATTTGTAAATTGGTTCTTTCCTTTTTATTATGCTTTTCTTTGTTGTCTTAATATATGCAAGTCTTGTATACCTCCATTAAAAAAAGTAGATATATGTAAAGAGTACTGTTACATTCACAAAGGAATTACACAAAAATAATTTCACAAATTGACATGACTTCATCTGATCCGTTAGATCTACTTTACAATAAAAATAACTTCATAATTTGACGAATCACATCAAACCATATCAGTTTGTGAGATTGCTTTTGTGTAATCCATTTGTGGCTAGAGTATTTTTCAAACCCATATGAAAAGTCACTTTTAATGGTGGATCCTATTTTTTTTCAAAATGGACTGTGCGAGACTTTATTTTTTCTTTTTTAAAGAAATCATTATCTTTATTCATAAGAATAATTCAAATCAGAGTAGCAATATAGCTTGGGACATCCTCAAGCTTAACAATTACATCATCAATGTCAAAAGCCTTCTTAGCTAAACAATGAGCCACCTGATTAGCAAACATGTTGGTGTGATTCACTGTCCAACTTTCAAATCTATTAAGACTCTTTTTCACATATGAGATTATCATACCAGCTTGACCCCATTGCTCACTTACTCCACTAATCTCTTTAACAACATTAAAAGCATCACCCTCAAAGATAATCTTCCTTAAACCAATGTCAATTCCCAGCAAAACAAAATGAAGAGCAGCATAGGCCTCTGCAAGATGTGGATTAGGAAAGAGGGGTTTGTTCATTCTCATAGTGCCCATGACTTTCCCTTTCTAATTTCAGATAACAATGCCAATGCCAACCCTACTCTTCTTCTTATCAATACCTATTAGAGTGTGCGAGACTTGCACATCCTAAAATTGTATTTAACATTACTTTGCATGCATATGTCGGCAACGAGTAAAAATACGAGGTTTTTCTTTAATTTTGAGCAAGAATATTCTTTTTTCCATCCTAAATGAAATCTTTACTTACATAAGAGTAATGCTAGATTCAGTTCTAGAGTGTGCAAGCCATACTCACTATTTTGAAAAAAAAAATATGGAGTCTACCATTAAAAAAATATTTTTTTGTAAGTCTAGGATTTACTCACTTTTTTCAAAAAAAAAAAAAGCGTGAGATTTACACAACATATGACTACAAATATCATTTAATTGGAAGGTTTCTTATACAGTACTGAAAATGCGAATTTATATCTACATTACATTTGTGGCTTTGTTTAGTTCACATCTTGATAAAGTTCATAGCAAATAGAGTATTACGTCTATGATACCCACTATTTACAATGAAATCACTATCGATATGAATTCTTTTATTGTTGCAAATGATAATATCTATGTTGCGATGTACATGAGTAATTGTTAGAAACAAGTACTTCTACTTGCAAATCAGCATAGAATATACACCTTTCATATTGTTGATATGACATAATATATTTGTAACGGTTTCCCCCCCTCCCCCCGTCTCAGCGGGGCTAAGGAGAGCAATTAAGGGGACAAGAAGTGAAGGCCCAGTCCAAAACAAGTAAACTTTTCGGCTCGGCCCACAAGTAGACTCCCCTGAATGCAACCTCCATGAAGGAGTGTACTACAGGGGATGTGACTCGCCGACTTGGAGACCCCTCCAACAGTGTCCTGCCCTTGAGTGTCTGTCCGCGTAATGGGCAGAAAGTAAGGGGGACTCTCGATCCTCTGACATGGAAGACATCGACGGACCATCAAGGACGCCAGCAGAGTGAGGCAAATCGGAGAACCACACTGCATTAATTACACCACTACTCAAGCTACACGCCACATTAACGACGCCATCGTAAAGCTACACCGCATTAAAGGACCTTGACAAAAGGAATAGTACGAAGGACACAGACTCCATGGGGGTAGACACAATCTGTCCCCCCCTAGACTTCTAGTATAAATAACAACTCTCAGGTACGAGAAACTCTATCTGATCCATAAACTCTCTTACTTATTTACAAACTTCCAAGAGAATTCACTGACTTTGGTATCGAAGACTCCACGGCCCCGAGGCTACCCTCTCCCAGTTGCCTTCTTCTCTATTTTTGCAGGCCCAGTTCTCAAAACTTGAGTTGCTGGAACCTGGCCCAAAGGTATACGAAACACGACGTTAACAATACTTTTCAAACACCTCTTCCAAATTATTTTGACATATCAACAATGTAGAGAAATATAAGTAGAATTTGTACAAGGTTTTTCCAATAGTTGACATGCATTGGGAATTGGGATACCTCATATAAGAGTATTAGTAGTGGACTCAACAAAGTTTGGCCAAAATATGACTAGAGAATTCACTTTTATAAATTTAGCTAGCCACTTTTCAACAACATCAAATAACAAACTCTCTAAATCTATCACTATTCTATTAAAATATTGATTTTAACCATTTCATTTATTTTACTTCTAATTGTAATTTGAATACTTATTTATTATTAAAAAAGTACACATTAATTTTTTAATGTTCATATTTTTTTTACAAGTACCTCTTGTATCCATACATACAAAATCTAATCACAAGTAATGTCGTAATGGAAGTAATAAATGCATCCCAACCTCCCATTTGATTAAAAAATTAGGAACAATCTTGTTTGAACAAACCATTCCAGGTCAAACCAGACATACAATTGCACCTTTCCAACAGACTACATACTCCAATACACTTGCAAGCGCCTCTGTAAAATAATTGTTTATGATAAAAATAATATTTAGCCAGTCCAAAGGGCTAGCCAGATTTGACTAATGAATAAATCTTAAGCAAAAATTACTATTCATTTATTAAGTCATTATAATAGATTTTTGTATAAACTTTCATTAAAATTTGACTAACACTACAACACAATTGCTTTTTAGTGACGGTTGAAAAATTGTGACAGTCCCTAGACCGTCACTAAAAGGCATTTTCTGTGACAGTTTCTGGAAACCGTCACTAAAGATAGAATGAGATTTTTTTACGTTCCAACGTATGGGAAATATGCGTTCGAACGTTACATATACGTTCGAACGTTATGTCTGTTTACATTTGAACGTAAAATGTTTTGGCGCAACCGTTCGAATGTTATTAATTTTACGTTCGAACGTAAAATGTTTGCACCAATGTTCGAACGTTAAGTAATAACATTCGAACGTTCATTGTAAATTTAAATTAAATGACTTTAATTTAAAAATTATGTGATTTTTATTGTGCATAATTTGTGAACAAGTCTAAAAAATTGAATTGTATATATTTATATATACACACTTTGTAATATATAAATATATATTGTTGATTTATATATATTTGAAATGCAGTGATTTAGTATTAAAGTTGGAAAATATAACATCAAAGAAGATTAAAAATTGAAATTAAAAAACGATAGAAATATTCAATAATATTTTTCATTACAAATATTAAAAATAAAATACAAAATTTGATAGAATGTAGTAAACAACAGTCAGATGATAACGTTATCCGCAAAAGTCGAACTCCGTATCTCCTCAGTCAAGGTATCAACCTTGTCGTTGAGGATAGTTACACGATGGGTGAGTTCGGCAATAGACGCCGATATAGCCTCGAGCGATCGATCGATCTTATGATCGATATGCACAGTCAGCTGTGAGATGACCGCATCAACCCAAGTAGGCCGCACATCTCCTGCAGATGTACTCGGCGTATGCTGACTACTACTCCCGACATGACCTGGCTCAGGCTGCGTCGGAGGAACTAGATCCTCTACAGGGGTGGCTGACGTCCCCTCGCCTGTCCAATGCTACGTCGATGCGTGGTCTTGTCGAGGGGGCTCATCTGATCTTTGACCCGCTCCTCTGGCTGGGTCGGCACTCCCCGTGCAAGTAATAGTCGGTTGATGAGGACACCATATGGGAGATTATCCGTGGAGACGATGCTTGCCTCGTAACGGATCCTCTCAAAGATGTGCAATGGCAAATCTATAGGATCTCCACGTGCCACTCGTATAAAAAATTGTGCCCGAAGCCGACTAAATGTGGTTTTATGAGCCACAGGATCGACATTTGTTGCAACAATAAGGTGCAACATGCGGAAGAAATGCAGCAGATGGTTCTGGTTGAAGGCGTTCTTCCGCTCGATCTGCATGCAATCCCTCCCGGTGAGGATGTAGAAATCCTCGTCTCGGTCATCATCCCGAGTCTCGACGCCAGTATCCTCAGCCTCTGACTGGCCTGCATCTCTGGCTGATGCTGGCTCACATCCCCGGCCAGTAGATGATGTAGAAGTGCCTACATCCTCACGGGGTGTCGAGTGTGCAAATGTCTCAACTCCTCGACGAATCCCAAGGTGCTCGCCGATGACATCTGCTGATACCTCAATGGAAACACCGCGTACAGTCACGGTGTGAGAGGATGCATCCTGAGGCATGTCACACATCCCCATATAGAATTCTTGAACCATTGAGGGGTATACCTTCCCCCTCAATGTGCAGATATTTCCCCAGCCTCTACTGAGGAAAACATCTCTCAGGTTCGTCTGCTGCCAACAGAGTTCGTCGAACTCATTAATTAAGACCTCTTGCTCTACCATAACAGTACGAGCTCCGATACGGGCAGTCTCCGACGTGACTCCTTCCCTCCCTCGTTTCCTAGTATGTAGTGGAAGAGCCATATCCTGAAAATAGAAAAGGAAAAAAAAATTATTTACAATAATGCGTTTTTTTGTATTAATTTTAAGCTGCTCTGCCGTAACGTTCGAACATTTTATCTTTAACGTTCGAACGTTAAAGATAAAACGTTCGGACGTTTATTTATACGTTCGCACGTAAAATAATATCAATAAATTTACGTTCGAATGTAAAACAAATACGTTCGAATGTAAAAATGTACGTTCGAACATAAGCAGTAAATAAATATTGGCTGACGTACATTCGGACGTTAAAACAAATACGTTCGAACGTATTTGTTTTACGTGTGAACGTAAATATGAACGTTCGAACGTCGAAGCATGAATAATGTAGAAAATCATTACGTTCGGATGTTATAATTAAACGTCCGACCGTATGTGATTTACGTGCGAAAGTAAAATATTCACGTTCGAACGTATGTCGTTTAATAATATTTAAAAAGTAGTACGTCCTGACGTAGACAATTAACGTTCGAACGTAGAAGCCGTAACGACTCTGTAATTTAAACGTCGTACGTTCGAATGTCTTGGTGAAACGTTCGAACGTTTCGACGCAGAATGGCTGAGTCGACTCAGCCATTATTGAAATCTCAAAAATTTCTCTACAAGGTTCTAAATACCGAAATGTCACCGTAGAAATGAAGTATACACTTCAAGAAACATTTCTACGGTGACTATTCGGCTAATGACTAGCCGTGGTGGCCGGAAAATGAAGTTGAAAATCTGGCAACCACTTATCCGGTTTTAAACAAAACTCAATCCAAATTTCAATAAAATACATGTTACTTGAATAAAAGATGAATGTCTACTTTTTAGTGACGGTTGTGGCGGAGTTGATGGCGGCGGTGAAGGAGGCGTGGCGGCGTGCAACGGAGTAGACGATGATACGTATTGGAAATGTCGTTTCGACGTTCGGTTTTGGCCTTATATACACAGAACGTTCGAACATACTTATTATTACGTTCGAACGTTTTTTTTAATTTAATATTATATTATAAATGTTTATGTTATATATTAGGATGTTATATAATATTATTGACAATTAGATTATTGATTTTTTTGTGAGTGCTTGTTATATTTCTAAAGTTTAGCAATATGTTTATACATGTTGTTGTGATTTTATGCTTACTCTTGAAATAATTGTGATTATTGTTTGTGAATTTTGTGAATAGTTTATGAGCTTATGGTGTTTATTGATGATTTAATAAGTAATATATAGTTATAGATATATAAAATGTAGTATATATATTATAGTATAAGTTAGTATATAATAAAGAATTTAATAAGTAATAATTTAATATATATTATTGATTTATATATATGGTATAATTTATATATTATATACATTTATGTTCTCATTTAAAATATTATGCTATCATACTATACAATGTAGTATATAGTTATAGATATATAAAATGTAGTATATATATTATAGTATAAGTTAGTATATAATAAAGAATTTAATAAGTAACAATTTAATATATATTATTGATTTATATATATGGTATAATTTATATATTATATACATTTATGTTCTCATTTAAAGTATTATGCTATCATACTATACAATGTAGTATATAGTTATAAATATATAAAATGTAGTATATATATTATAGTATAAGTTAGTATATAATAAAGAATTTAATAAGTAACAATTTAATATATATTATTGATTTATATATATGATATAGTTTATATATTAGTTACATTTATGTTCTTATTTAAAGTATTATGCTATCATACTATACAATGTAGTATATAGTTCTAGATATATAAAATGTAGTATATATATTATAGTATAAGTTAGTATATAATAAAGAATTTAATAAGTAACAATTTAATATATATTATTGATTTATATATATGGTATAATTTATATATTATATACATTTATGTTCTCATTTAAAGTATTATGTTATCATACTATACAATGTAGTATATAGTTATAGATATATAAAATGTAGTATATATATTATAGTATAAGTTAGTATATAATAAAGAATTTAATAAGTAACAATTTAATATATATTATTGATTTATATATATGGTATAATTTATATATTATATACATTTATGTTCTCATTTAAAGTATTATGCTATCATACTATACAATGTAGTATATAGTTATAAATATATAAAATGTAATATATATTATATTATAAGTTAGTATAGTAGGAATCGTATGTTCGAACGTTTCAAGTTAACGTTCGAACGTTAAACTAAGAGGCGGGAAATTTCCCTCTCGATTAAGGTATCTGTGTGATTATTCAGACGTTCGGACGTTTATACTATACGTTCGAACGTTATTTGATGAAAATCACCAGAAAATTATGTACATCCGAACACCAAATCTGTTAACGTTCGAACGTTAGTTAAATTAGTGCGGGAAATTTCCCGCTCAAATATGGTAACACTTTGATGAAATGTACGTTCAGACGTTTAAGTTAAATGTTCGAATGTTCATCTGTAAATCTACGAACGTTCGAACGAAAAATTGTGATACATTCGAACATATATGAGGAAAGTGCGGGAACTTTCCCGCTAGATTTTATGTTATACATAAAAATGGTACGTTCGAACGTGTACTGTAAACGTCCGAACGTTCTGGGCGGGAATAATTTTAGAATATAATGTTCGGACGTACAACTTAAACGTTCGAACGTTTAAACTAATAATTTTAGAACTTAATCAGTACGCGCACGGGAGGAAGCGGATCATTTCTTCTTCTCCCGTGCGCGCAACACAGAGAGAGAGAGAGAGAGAGAGAGAGAGAGAGAGAGAGAGAGAGAGAGAGAGAGAGAGTGTTAGAGTGAGAGAGAGTTGAGTTAGAGAGAGATTGAGTTTTGGTAAGAAAAAAATTTTATTTCTTGTCTTTATTTGAATTTTATGATATTTATAGAATGTGTTTTTGTTATAGAATATTTCTAATAAGTTAGTGTTGTATTTTTTTGAAGGATTGCTTGTTTTGGGAAGTTGAAAGATTTTGATTTGTAAGAGGATATTGTGAGTGCTAGGTATATTTCTAAACTTTATCAATATGTTGTTGTGATTTTATGCTTACTCTTGAAATATTGTGATTATTGTTTGTATAGTTTGTAAATAGTTTGTGAGTTATTGTAAATATGTTGTGATATGAATTTGAAATATTGTGTTTATTATTAGAAATATATTTTCATTAGGCTTTGTTAATACATGTTTATTGCTTACTCAACTTTAGAAATATGTTAATACATGTGGCATGTTATTTTGTGAATATATTGTGAGTTATTGTGAATATGTTGTGATATGGACTTGAAATATTTAAATTATTATTTGTGAATAACGTTTGAATATGTTTACATTGTTACAAATATATTGTCCTTAAGCTTTGTTAATACATGTGGCATGTTATTTTATGCTTACAATTGAAATATTGTGATTATTATTTGTATAGTTTGTAAATAGTTTGTGAGTTATTGTGAATATGTTGTGATATGGATTTGAAAAATTATGATAATAATATTTCAAATTAAGTAATAACAAATAAAAGTAATTATTTAAGAATTATAATAATTAAAATTATTGTATAACCATTGAAATTTAAGAATGATAATTAAATATTTATAATAATATTTGAAATTAAGTAATAACAAATAAAACTAACTCTTTAAGAATTATAATTTAAAATTATATTATACTTCTTTTACAATTTAAGTATAACAATTAAAATTATATTTTAAGAATGATAATAATTAAAGTTATAATATAACCTTTAAAATACTCTTCAATAAAAAAGTCTTGAACCTACTAAATAAGTAGAGTTTGAATATGTAAATATACTTATTTATTATAAACTAAAGAGAAAGAAAATAAGAATCAAATAGATTCTTATATAAAAATTATATACTTATTGTCTATATAAGTAAATAACTCACTCAATTAAGTATAACAATTAAGATTATAATTGTGGAATAATAATAATTAAAATTATATAATAACCTTTAAAATTATATATAACAATTATAATCTCTAAATTTTAGTCTAATTGCTTGACTGTCATAGTCTCTTCGGCCTTGAGAGTTGTCAAGGTCGGACAGTTTGTGACGGTTAAGTAATTAGACTAAAATTTAAACATTTCTTCAAGATCATTCTCCCTCGTTGTGTACAAGACACGAAACGTAGGGTCACATAATCTTCCATCCCTCTTTAGTTTAACAATATGGAGATATTGTTATATGATTTTTTGCTAGATGCGTGTGACATTGCATAAATACCCTTAGACCCGTTTGGGAATCAGTGTATATTTATGTGTCCACTGACTCCTGAATTGTCCAGTGTGGACAGTTTGAGATTATATTATCTGTATTGCACATTTTTGTTACTCCCTACTTTCCACGTTTAATATGAAGTTTCGGTGTCTTCTTCTACTGTTCTTCGGGTATACTGTTCGTAGGGTCACAATCCCGATATTTGAACATGTATACTTGGAGAATTATGGGGAGGTGCTGCCGAAATTTCTACTAACGTGGAAATTAGTAGAGTGACGAGATTTGTGCAATATGAAGAATATAATCTCGAATGGGATAGGACCAACTACCTTATCAAAAAAGTAATGAGAATTGGAGCATGACATGCATGTGAATTTTCAATGTACGTGTTATTAATATATAGATGTTTTTAGAAATGGACAAAAATTGGATGCGTCTGGACGATAGACTTGGAAAGGATTACGTACCCTATGCATGTGGAGTAAGAACTTTCATTGATTTTGCACGGGCTTCTGCTGATAGTCGTGGTTACATTAAGTGTCCATGTCGAGGGTGTAAAAATTTGTGTGCGATAGGATTGGATGAAGTAGAGCGTCATATATTTGTGAATGGTATGGATCTGGGGTATACGCGATGGGTACTGCATGGTGAGCCGTATGAAGGGTCAGCAGATGTATTGGTCGATCATCACAATTATTTGCGGCACATGGATGATGATTATGAGCATTATGAGATGGAGGAGATGTTGGGTGACATTGGAGCTGTGATGTTTATGGATGAGGTTAACGACAATGCCTCAACTGGTGGATCAGGGACTGATTGTGAAAATTTCCCTTCACTGTGGGAAGATGCAAAGCGCGAGCTTTACCCAGGTTGTACAAAACATTCCAAAATGTCGTTTATTGTGTGGTTGCTTCACATTAAATCATTGTGTGGGATGTCGACGAAAGCAATAAACATGGTATTGGACTTATTTAACGAGGTGCTTCCCGAAGGGTCTGCATTGCCTAAGAACTTTTATGAAACGAAACAGTTGAGAAAAGGATTAGGATTTGAGTACAAGTCCATACATGCATGCAAGAATGATTGTGTATTGTTCTGGAAGGAGAACGAGGAGAAACAAGCATGTCCTGTATGTGGAGAGTCGAGGTGGAAAGGTAAGAAAAACGTGCCGGTTAAGGTGTTGCGGTATTTTCCCTTGAAACCTAGGTTGTAAAGACTATATATGTGTAAGAAAACAGCTCATGATATGAGGTGGCACGAGGAGAAAAGAGTTAAGAATGATGGGTATATGAGGCATCCAGCTGATTCACTTGCGTGGCAGTCTTTCGATAATCAGTATCCAGAGTTTGGGTTAGAAGCTTGGAACGTGCGCCTGGGACTCACAACCGATGGATTCAACCCTTTTGGGAATATGAGTACAAGTTATAGCACTTGGCCCGTGGTATTGATTCCGTACAATCTTCCACCATGGAGGTGCATAAAGGCGCCAAACTTTTTGTTAACTTTACTCATCCCTGGCCCTAGATCACCTGGGAATGATATTGACGTATTCATGCAGCCGTTGATTGAAGAGCTGAAAGAGTTATGGGAAACAGGGGTTAGAACTTATGATGCATCTAAGTCGACATCTTTTCAGATGCATGCTGTGGTAATGTGGACCATAAATGATTTTCCGGCATATGAGAATCTTTCCGACTGGAGTACGAAAGGGAAGTTAGCGTGTCCGACGTGTAATAAAGAAACTGCTAGTGAGTGGCTAAAATTTTCTCAGAAGTTGTGTTTCATGGGTCATCGACGTTATTTACCAGCAAATCATGCATGGAGAAGAGAATGTGCCAAGTTTGATGGGAGAGTAGAGGATAGGATTGCACCAAAAGAGTTGTCTGGAGAAGAGATAGTGGAACAACTGCAACATGTTAGAGCGAACAATTTTGGCAAAGGTCGGGGAAAGAACAAGAGAAAACGAGCCATACCAGAATTGAATTGGACAAAGCGTAGTATTTTTTTTTACTTGCCGTATTGGTCGTCATGCAAGTTGCGACATAGTTTGGATACAATGCACATAGAGAAGAATATTTGTGATAATATACTGGGTACATTGATGAGTATTAACAAAAAGACGAAAGACACGATCAAGACGAGGAAAGATCTTGAGAGAATGAGAATTAAACATAATCTGCATTTGCGGGTGGAAGGCAACAGGGTGGTCATGCCGCATGCATGTTTTACGATGACGAGGGAGGAGAGGATGGATTTCTGCAAATGGTTGCAAGGTGTGAAGTTGCCAGATGGTTATACTTCAAATATTGGTAGATGCGTGAGTCCTGATGATTGGAAAATCAATGGATTGAAAAGTCATGATTGTCACGTATTTTTGCAGAAGTTATTACCTGTGGGAATTCGTGGGAAGCTTACATCTAATGTACGTGTCGCCATATCTGAACTATGTATGTTTTTCAAGGATTTGTGCGCTCGGGTAGTAAATCGAGATGTGTTGTCGAAATTGGAAGAAGACATTGCTACTATACTATGTAAATTCGAGCAGATCTTTCCACCATCATTTTTTGATGTCATGGTCCATTTAGCAATACATTTACCGCGAGAGGTACTTCTGGGTGGACCAGTGCAGTTCCGTTGGATGTATCCAATTGAAAGATATTTGGGTCGATTGAAGCGCACTGTTGGGAATAAAGCCAAAGCTGAGGGTTCAATAGCAGAGGCCTATATACACGATGAATGGTTAACATTTTGCTCTCTATATCTTCGTGGTGTTGAGACACGATTTAATCGTCAAGAGCGAAATGCTGATCTTGCTACTCCGCCTCCTCGTGAGCTATCAGTGTTTTCCCAGAATGTACGACCCTTGGGTGCACAAACAGGTTACGATTTAATTGATGGAGAGTTGAGTAAAGTTCGGTGGTATGTGCTAAATAACTGCCGAGAGATTTATGATTATCTTAGGAATGTCATTTCATTTATTTGAATAATTATAGTTTTCTTTAAATTAATTAGAATTGTTGTACTCAAAATATACTTCTTTTGCAACATGTTATAACAGTGACCACATGGACAAACTTAGGACGGAAGGCGTAGAAAATATAGAGGCAAGACACGAGGAAGAATTTCCCGGATGGTTTGAAGAACGTGTATGAACTAAAATTATATATATGTTATATTGTGAAATTTTTAACTCTGGATAATGAAATAATAAATATATACTATTTCAATTTATAGATTTTGGAACAGCGTGCTCGTGATCCCGGATCAATTTCTTCTGAATTGTATGCATTGGCCCGTGGTCCCTCAAATAGAGCACTTCGATATACTGCATGCACGGTTCGAGATTATAGATTCCATACTTTGGACCGTGAACATAATAGAAAAACTCAAAACTGTGGTGTGTTGGTCGAGGGGAGTCATGGAACAGATGATATTGACTATTATGGTGTCATACGTGATATTATCGGATTGAAATATCTGGGTGGGTCTGTAACATATGTCTTTAAATGTGATTGGTGGGATCTAGGCGGTGGTCGGGTTTCGATACATAGGGATAATCACTTTACGAGTGTCAATACTGCATCTAAATGGTATGAAGATGATCCATTCGTATTGGCTTGTCAAGTTACCCAAGTCTATTACTTGATTGATCCAATGAAAAGTGCTGATGAAGATAGTGGGGAGATAACTTGGCGAGTCGTACAAAAATTTGCTCCTCGAAATATATATGAAGCAGGAACGAGTGCAGATTACGAGAATAGTGGAGATGAAGATGACACTCCGATTGTTGAGGCATACCAGGAAGATGGAGAGGGTATTAACTTGTTTGTTGACCTCGGTGCACTCGAGTTGCTCCCCTTGTGTAGAGATGATGTCCCACCCGTACATCTCGACCCGTCTGTATTAAATGATCATTCAATTCAAGTCAGTGAGGAGGAAGAAGAAGAAGACGAGTCAGAAGATGAAGACGAATCAGAATCCGGGCAGGAGGTGGATAAAGATGATGAAGAAGAGGTGCATGATGTGATGAAGATGTTATTGATAGAGATTCTGAAACAAGCATGGAAAATTCATCTGAAGAATAAAAGTACTAAATATTTTATTCATATAGGTGACTATAAAATATCTTGAATTTTCATAATTTCTTCTAATTAATTTTCTTTGATATAATTAATTATTTTAAAGAATGCCGCCAAAACGACAACGAATAAATGTGCCTCCGCCAAGTCCAAGTCCTGAATCCATTGAGGACTCCCCACTCGAGGAATCCGTTCCTGAAGATCAAGCTAACACAGAAGAGAACAACAGCTAGTCGACACCTACCAGTAAGGAAATATTGTCGTTGATAATAATATATATAGTTAATACTTTTTTCTCAATAACTATATAATTATAATTATAGTATATCTATTATCATGTAGTTGATGCATCTGCACGTCGCGGTCGTGGCTATACACGTGAAATCCCTCTTGAAAAAAATAGAAGGCATGGTAAACTGAAGATCACAATTCCTGATAATTCTACTAGAGGAGTGGATGATAGTGCAGCAGCGCTTTCCTCCTATATTGGCACAGTAGTTCAAGCTTATGCTCCATTTTATGTGCGCTCATGGCGAGATGTTCCGAATGAGATTAAGGAGCACATTCGAAGTCGTGTGCTGGTGAGTTTACTTTTCAGTACATTTTTTTCACCTAAATTAATATATTATATTTTTTACCTGATTCCCTTGTTAGGATGAATTCGACCTCGACTTTGGCCGTAGCGAGGATTTGAGAACCGTGAATGAGTTGATGGCTACACTATTCCGACGTCACAAAGGACGATGTCATGACCACTTCAAGAAGTTTGAGACGTTGGAAGAGGCTGCGCAGTCTCCTTTTCAGCAGATGAAGTTAGATGATTGGAGAAAGTGTTGTGATCTTTTCGCATCTCCAGATTATCAGGTATTTTACATTTATATCTTTTAATTATTTACATTCATATTCGTTTTATATATTATATGTATACATATTACAATTAACATTTTTAATATATTTTGTAGCACTTGAGTTCTACAAATGCACAGAATAGATCCGTTCTGACTGTCCACCATCGTGCCGGTTCAAGGTCATTCCACCGTCTTGCTGAAAAAATGGTAATTAAAAAATTATAGAATTCATTTATTTTCCTGATATTATTTCTGATAAGTACTAATATTATCTTTTTAAAATTGCTAATATTGTCGCTTTGTTAGAAACGTGATGATCCTGAAAACTTTTTCCTCATTCATGTCTATGCTGCTGCTCACACTAATGAGCATAGTGAGTGGATGGATCCTGTCGCTGCAGATAATTATGTAAGCAGTGTTAATTTTGTTAAATAAATTATTTATATAACATTTTAATAGTTTATTTCTTATTTCTATTTCTTTTAATACGTTACTAATTATTTACGATCATTACCTTTTAAATTGCAGAGCAAAATGTTGGAGATGCAGTCGGCTTCTGAGGAATCCTCTCCTAGTGACATAGACATATTCACGCAAGTGCTCGGGCCGCAGTCTAGTATGGCAAGAGGTTTGGGACGATCTATCAAGCATAAATGTTCATCCTCCTCAACTTCATCGGCTTCACAAATTAATAATCTTACGGCAGATTTAGAAGCTGCACGGCGTGAGAATGAGTATATGAGGTTGAGACAACAAGAGTTAGAGTCTCTCTTAAAACGACAGTCTCATTTAGAGACGCGTTTGCAGGACCAACAGAGAGACCAGGAGGAAAGAATACGCAGTGAAGTGCAAGAGCAAGTGCAACGGGAGATGATGGTGCAAATGGAGCGTGTTATGTCGTTGCACCAGAATCCCCGTGGGCGAGGGAAAAAGAAGAAATAAATTTTATCAATATTTCTGACTAGTTTTAATATCTAATTTTGTGCTTTTATAAGACATTGTTACTTGTTTATTGGGTATGTAATATGATACAATTGGTATTATGTTTTTAAATTTTATGAAATTAGTATTTCTGATCTGTACGTTCGAATGTAAATAAAAATCGTTCGAACGTTGGTTCACACTATAACAAACGTTCGAATGTAAATACAATTGAATCGTTCGAACGTTAAACTATACGTTCGAACGTACTCACGCTAAAACGAACAAACCGTTCGAACGGTAAAGCGACTAACGTTCGAACAAAGAACTTGCATTCGGACGCTCCTTCGTTTACATTCGAAATAACGTCCGAACATTAAACGCGCTACGTTTGAACATTTACGTTTACGTTCGAACAAATATTCGAACGTTTATTGTAATTAACGTTCGGACGCATTAACATTCGAACGTAAATATGATACGTTCAAACACGATATCCAACGAACGTCAACTTCTCTAATTCGAACTCCAATCGGTCGGGTATAACGTCCGAACGTTTGATTTTACGTCCGAACGTGATTTTCTGTGACAGTTCATAACCGTCACAAAAAAAGGAACATTCGAATGTTGTACCGAACGGAACACTTCCAACCGTCACTAAAAATATTTTTTGTGACGGTTGAACAGTAAACCGTCACCAAATGTTTTCTGTGACGCACTTTAGGTGACGGTCATGGTGACGGTTTCAAACCGTCACCAAATATGTTTAGTGACGGTTTGCCATTGTTTTGTGACAGTTTCCTCTGTCACAAAACACACATTCTGTTGTAGTGTAAGTTGAGTCCGCTCGAATTCACAATAGAGATCATGCCCATAAAGGGTCGGTACGGCAAATGAATTGGCAAATTGGATGAGTAAGTGGGTCGTAAAGCTTTTGCTAGTCTCACTTTGTAACCACTTATTTGTAGTTGATCAAGAAAAAAAAAAGAAGGTACCATATTTGTTAAACAATTCTTCTACGGACAGTCAGGACACGTAAGCATTGGGAAATTGGCTAGCCACATCAGCTGAGATATTTAAAAAAAAACAAATGAAAAGGAAAGAAATAGTGGGTCTTCATCTTCGTGGGTTTGGAAGAACTGCAGAAGAATTGTTGGACCTGAATGGAATCTGGAAGAGAGTCTGGATCTTTGTAGGTCTCTCGTCCAACTGAAGTTCGTGTGGGTAGATCTTCGGTGTTAGGTCTCTCGTCCATTTCTGTTCATGGGTAAATCTTACTGATGCTGGACGGCATTTCCAACTCCTGTTCGTGGGTAGATCTTTAAAGAAAAATGGCAAGAAGCAAAGGTTGCCGCACACAACCTCCATAATCTAACAAGGAAATTTCAATTTTCTTTTCAAAAGAAAATCACGAACTACACCTTTTTTTTTTACACCAAAATTTGGTTCACTCAGTTGAGTTTTTGTACACTTGGAATGTTCAATTCAATCGCTTAATGTGTCTCAGAAGTTCAGAATGAAATTTGACTGAATTAGACGAAGAGAAGAAGACCATCACTTTTTTTTGACAAATTCCTCTTTAAGAATGAATACAAGAGAAATCTCTTGGCACTGGACACGACACAATAGCCTTGTTGCAGCCCTTCATTGGTAATCTTAGCCCTCCCATTATCCACATCAATATAGACAGGGGTTGTCTGAAATGAAAAGCGTGCAAGATCCTCAGCCATCGGTAATGGAGTAAGACGGCACTGTGGGTGAGAGAAAAAGTGAGGCATGCGTAATCGGGGAAAATAGATTCTTAAATAGAAAAAGAAGATAGATTCTTGAACGGAACAAGAAGATCGGAGAAAATTACATCAAAAACCTGAAAAGAAAGTAAAAGCAACTACACCCTATTCGGAGAAGGTAATAGGGGCTGCTATGGGAGAGAGAGAAAAAATGCCAGAGAAAAAGAAAGGGAAGAGAGAGGGAGGAAGAAAGAAAGGGAGAAAGTGGGACTAGCTTTATCAAACGATTGCATCCCGACTCACCAAAACCGATTCTATATAGAATTTTTCTTTGTTAAAAGGTCGTGGATTCTTTGAAGATGTTATTGCAAAACTTTAAGATCCTGTTTGGATTGAGAATCATCTCATCTCATCTCATCATTATAATTTTTTTAAATTCTCATACAAAATACAATAAACAATTCAACTTTTTCAAATCTCAAAACAATAATAATATTATAACAATATTTTATTCAACTTTTAACTTTTTATCTAAAATCATCTTATCTCATCTCACTATCCAAATGGGGTTAAATAAAATACCCGTTCTCATTTCGCTGCATCATTAACAACTATAAAAGAAAAGAAAATTCTTTTTTTATTAAAAAAACCATATATTGTCAATAATACGAATTGAGACGCTAAATATATTATTGATATGAAAGCTAACATACAATAATAAAAAATAAAAAAATAAATAAATAGAAAAAAAAATATTCTTGTGTGAAGTACATCATCTACATCCACACTATTTAAGTGATTGTTATATACACTGATTTAAGAATAGAATAATTCATAAAAGAATTAGCATACGTGTTGATGTTTTATAGCTGTAATAAAAACTCAATAAGTAGCTATAAAAAAATAATAAATAAAGATTCTAAAATTAATAAAAATGTAAGAATTAATACTACATAGTTGTGATAAAGTTTTATTTATTACATCTCATCTCATCTCATCTCATCATTACACCTTTTTCAAATCCTCATACAAAATATAATAAATAATTCAACTTTTTCAAATCTCAATTCAATTTTTTCAAATTTCAAAACAATATTAATACTAAAATATAATATTTTAAACACTAAAACAAAACATAAAATTCTCATCTCACCCCTAACCTGCCCTATTAATCTCATGTACGTACCTTGATATATATTGCATCAAATATTGAGATTATCATTTAACATCAAGTAGTAGCCTATAACTTTGAAGTATAGGCATTCCGGAACGTTAGGATCCGGCCATTTAAATCCCAGTACTGTTCCTTCTTGAAGTCCCAAAGCTTGGACTAGGTTTTCTTCCACAACTCCTGTCATCATATTCATAGCAGTAACAAGAACGAATCCCTTGGGGAAATCTTGTGGTATTCTCAGGTTCATTGTGTAGAATTTTGAGAAATCTCCAGTGTCGCCAGTATTCAACATGTTCAATCTCAGGCCGTGTATAAGTTTGATCTGCAGAAGTTGCTGTTTTGAAAGACGCTTCTTGAAGTGAGTTTTCATGATCTGATATGAAAATCAATGAGCCCTGCACTTATCGCATCGTTAGGATTTTCCAGAACATGATCCACTTATCGCTATTCATGTCCGTCTGTTTTTTATTTTTATTTATTTATACATTTGGGGAGGAGATCAGGTTTCAAAATCAAGACCTTTATTTTAGAGGCTGAGGGTTTAATGCCAATCAAGCCACAAGCCTTTGGCATCTCTAGAATTGGAGCTTATACTGGCCATCTTGGAAAATATATATATATATATATATATATATATATATATATATATATATAACAGCTGAGAAAGAAAAGAAAATGTGGGTTTGAGAATTCGTACGTGTAGATGAATCTATTAAGCTCAATTTATAGGGAATGAACTGCATGATATATAGTTTCATGATTTCCTATTGAATTGAGTGATCGAATTTAATCTAAAAATAGCATGCCCCTTAATATTGTTCATTGCATGCACAATAATAATATCTAAGTGCTAATAATTTAATAAAGCCCACGTCTGAAATTAAATTTGTATGTTGGATAATACTATTCTTTCCACTCAATTCTACCGCTCCACTCTGCTGTTTTTATTTTTAATTTTTTAATTTTTTTTTACTTAGTGATTAAGAAAGTACTTTTTAATAATATTATGATTTTTTTTAAATATTTAAAAATGTTAAAAAATACACGTATGAAAAAATAAATAAAATAAAATCCTATAACTAACGGCAGCCCCCAACGGTGGCTGGGAGCGGGGACTATAGCACTGTCCTTGTATGTTGCATGCTAGCTGTTGATAAACAGTGTTGGACAAGTCGTCATATATAGGAATAAATAATCTTATATGAATAATTATATTTGAAAGTTGTTACATTATACACCATTCACGTAGCATAATTTAATTTGTAAAATAAATTTCAAATTTTAAATTTAAAAAATTATGTTATATAAATAATATATAGTATAAAAACGTTTAAATAGTATTGCTCGTATAGGAATTGTGTACTATAGGTGGCCCTAAAGGTAAAGCTCTGTTTGTTTCGTGTGAAGTTGGGCTCAGCCCATTCTCGTCTTAACTTGGTTCTTTTTTGTCTTTTTTTTTTCAAAGGTTAATTACCAGTCTAGTTGTTTTTAATTGCTTTTGCCCATTCAGAAAAACAAAAGTGGTTTTAATTTTTTGAAAAGCATTCTAAATTCTTTCCATTTTAAAAACACTTGTTAATGTGACATAATTTAAATAAACTCATATGAGAAATACTTTAACCAAAAAAATATTACATAAAATAATTTAATAAACTGACATAACTTGATGTGGTTAGTCGGATTGTAAAATTATTTTTATTATAAAGTAAATTTAATAGATCAATTAAAACAATGTCAAATTGTGAATTTATTTTTATTACGAGTTTCGATTCATATCTCATGCACTAAACAACAATCACTTAATACGTGATTATATAAAATCCTGCCCGTCCATCGAAACAATTGTCTTTTGTTGACGAGTATCTAGTAAAAGAGGTGTTTTCAGAGTTAGGCCAGAGTTTTTTTGGTGGAATATCGATTTGATGCCCGCCCTAGCTCTGATAGAAAAGATAGAAACGATAAGATTCAAGCAATATAACCAAGAGACCATAACGCAAGAAAAAACCGCTCTCTCTCTAGAGATGAGTCCTGTTTCCTCTCCTTGTAGCTTCTTCCTACCCTGTAAATATCGCCATCCATAAACTCTCCTTCCCATCAACCAGAACCCCCACCATAAAATTCCTTTCGCTTCAATTGCTCTCTCTCTCTCTCAAAGCAAGCTCTCTCACTCTCTTCAAGCCCGATTCTGCCTCGGTCCTCAAAGTTCATCTCTATGTTCGAATTCGGCGAACTATTCTCATCACTATAGAAGAGATGGTAAAGGGACTAACCCAATGGAGCAATAAGGGCTTACATGTTAAAATTGGTTTCTTCCATGGCTCTTTAACTTTGTTTCTTCTTCGTTCTAGTCTTCATTTCAAAGCAAACATCTCCTAACATTGTTGTCTTTTTTTTTTGGGAGGTAGTCAGTTAATTTTCTCCTCTTTATCTCTGACTGATTTTTAGACCATGTAAACATCAGGGGTCTTCTTTAATCCTTGTTTTACATAGCTTGTCTTTGTAAATATGATGAACTGGATCACTGACTTGAGGAGAGAGAGAGCTACTGCGGGAGAGATTCAACTTGAGAGTGACCAGGAGGAGAGAGAGCATGAGAGGACGAACTTGACAGATTCCACTACATTTTGATCCATTGTAAGAAAGAAAGAAAGCCGACGTGGTTGTGTCTTATTGGAGGGTGTAAAACTTATATTTTCACTGCATCCGGCCCGAGGGTCTCTCATTTATATATTAACATGCCCCTCACGTGTGGGCCACACTTCCTCTCAATGAATTAGCCCAACAAATGTAATATTTAATTAAATGGGGGTAGAGTGTAGAGTTAGGGTTCGAACTCAGGACTTCTCCTTTGATATTATGTGAAAGCACTACTTGTCCCAAAACATTAAACTAATGGGAAGATATAGATTTTATTATTTATTTTTTATCTTAATATTTTAATGTAGCTTTTACACTCTAAACAATAAAAAGTGAAATATTCTACCGTAAAATTATCTAAATGCAGTAGTAAAAATGATATGACAATGCTACAATGCCTCCCCATATGTGACTCCTAGTGTAATTGTACCTTTTTGCAAATATTTTTTAAACATCCTTAACCACAAAGTAAAAAATATATAAATTCATTAATAGTCATTTTCTTAATCATTAAGTATAAATAAATAAAATACATGAGAAGTCACATTTGAGAGTCATTATATATGTTAATGTCGTGTTTCGCACACCTTTGGGCCAAATTCCAACAACTCAGATTTTCGAAAACAGGCCCTACACAACATAGAAAATACTACGGCTTTGATAGGGTAGCCTTAGGGCTGGGTAATCTCATATGCCAAAGTTAGTAAATATTTTTAGAGTGTAATAAATAAGTAAGAGAGTTTAGGGATCAGAGAGAGTTTTTCGGTTCCTGGAGCTCGCTATTTATACCGTGTCTGGGGAGGGTGCAAATAGCCTTTTTTCCCACAAATTCCATACTTATACTATGCTCCTGAAATCAATCATCGAGACAAGACAAAATATATATTTTTTATTATGGCCGGTAAGTAGCACATGAAAATATAAAATTTATGACAAGAAAATCGGCTTAGCATTTTATTTCCACAAATGCTTAGCGTTCCCCGAGTGTGGTAGTTCGTTTCCTTGGGATTCTTTGAGGCGATAGGAGCCTGGTCAATTTGTGGCGGTAACCACGTAGGGGCCCTCCCAGTCGGGGCCCAGTTGTCCTTCATCTCGCGTTGTTGTTCCCGTATTCTTGAGTACCAATTCCCATACTTTGAATGTTCTCGGCCGCACGTGCTTGTTGAAGTACCTCACGGCCCTTCTTTTGTTGGATGCAGCCTTTATCTCTGCATCTAGTTGGACTTCTTCCAGCAAGTCCAGTTGTTCTTGTAGCCGTTTGTTATTAGATTCTTATTCGAAGTGTTGAACTCTGTATGTGGGAAGTCCAATTTCCACTGGTGGCATTGCCTCGTGTCCGTAGGTGAGGGTGAAAGGAGTTTCCCCGGTCGGTGTCTTATCGTGACTTGGTAGGCCCATGGCACGGCAAGGAGTTCCTCGGCTCATGCACCTTTTCTGTCGTCAAGTCATTTTTTGAGTATTCCTATCAGCATCTTATTGGTCGATTAGACTTGCCCGTTGGACTGAAGGTGCAAAAGGGACGAGTATCGGAACTCGATCCCCAACTCTCAGCACCAATTTCAATAATGATCGAAATTGAACTGCCTTCCGTTGTCCGAGATGATAGTGTGAGGGATGCCGAACCTGTAAACCACTAATCTCCATAGGAATCGCGTGATATTGCTCGCGGTGATAGCGGCTAAGGCTTCAGTTTCGAACCACTTGGTGAAATAGTTGATGGCCACCACTACGAACTTGACTTCTCATTTGCCCGAGAGGAGTGGGCCGACTAAATCAACCCCCCACTGGGCGAACGGCCAAGGTGACGTGATCGACGTCAACTTCTCTGTCAGGCAATGGGGAATTTTGGCGTATTCCTGGCATTTTCGACCCTTTCGCGCATAGCCTTTCTCGAAGGGCTTGAGGCCAGTAGTAACCCACCCTTGTCACTTTTCTGGCTAGTGCCCATCCTCCTGAATGGTTCCCACCAATTCTCTCGTGTATTTCTACTAACACATACTGCGCCTCTTCCGAAGAAATGCATCTTAAGAGAGGAGCCAACTGGCCCTGCCCGTATAGGACTCCCTCGATCATAGTGTAACGCGTCGCCCTATTCCTAACTTTCCTCCCCTTTTGCCGATCTTCAGGTACCTCTCTGGTTTCCAAATATTTGTCTTTGTCCGCTGCCCAGGGTTGTATTTTCATTATCTTGATCCCGATAGCGGGTACTTCCACCATTCTAATCATCGTACTTTCCAGCAAGGAAGAATCTTCCTATCCGAATGCTGCACGCGCCAATTTGTCTGTTTTTTGATTATCCGTTCTCTATATTTGTTGAATTTGGAAATATTTGAAATTAGGACGCTCAGCTTCTACCAATACCAGATATCTCCTTAGCTTTTCACTCTTCACAGCAAACTCCCCTCGTACTTGATTCACCACCACCTGGGAATCAACCCATACTTCGATTTCAATGGCTTCCAAAGCCCTGGCTACCTGCAAACCTTAGAGTAACGCTTCGTACTCTGCTTCGTTATTTTTCATTTTGATGCCAATTTAACGGCGTAATTGTGTTCTTCTCCTTCGGGGCACCACGATGTGCACCCCCACTCCCCCTCCAACCTAGCAAGACGAGCCATCAATGAATACTTGCCAGGGCTTTGTAAGGCGTGCACCATCGTCCATCGCCGAGAACCCGGTGAACTCGATGATGAAATCCGCTAACACTTGTCCCTTTATGGTGTTTCAAGGCGCGTACCCAATATTGAACTCGCTCAACTCCATTGCCCAGTTCATGAGACGTCCTGAAGCATCTGGTTGTTGTAATACCTTCTTTAGTAGAGTTTCTATTAGGACTTGTACTGGGTGAGCCTGAAAATATGGGCACAGCTTTCGCATGGCCACTACCAATGTAAAAGCTAACTGCTCTATGCGGGGGTATCAGGCTTCAGCCCCTCGATATGCTCGGCTGACGTAGTAGACCGAATTTTTTATCCCCTCTTCCTTGCGTACTAGAGCTAAAGAAGTTGCCTGGGGGGATACAGCTAAATACAAGGTCAAAGTTTCCCCTCTCCGCGGTTGGCTAAGGAGAGGGGGGCTCATGAGGTACTTCCTAAGAGCTTCGAATGTCTGGTCGCACTCATCGTCCCATGTCTTCGCCTTTTGCAAGACTTTGAAAAATGGTAGACATTTGTCGGTTGATCTTGAGATGAACCTGTTGAGGGCAGCAACTCACCCAGCCAATCTCTGTACTTCGTTTATGTTGCGTGGTGGGGCCATGCATAGGACGGTGTCCACCTTCTTCGGATTGATTTCAATGCCCCGTTCGGACACCATAAACCCCAAAAACTTTCCTGACCCGACACCAAAAGCGCACTTTGCGAAATTAAGCTTCATTTGATACTAATGCAGTGTCGCAAAAGTCTCTCTCAAGTAGTCCAAATGCTATTCTAAGGTCCTGTTTTTTACTAGCAGGTCATCCACGTAGACTTCCATATTTCTTTCTATTTGATCTTTGAACATACGGTTAACCAGCCGTTGGTAGGTGACCCCTGTGTTTTTTAGACCAAAAGGCATTGCCTTATAGCAATATAGGCCTCGGTCTATAATGAATGAAGTCTTCTACTCGTCCTCAGGCTTCATACGGATTTGGTTGTATCCTGAGTAGGTATCCATGAAGCTAAGCATACGATGACCTGCCTTCGAGTCGACGATAAGGTCGATGCGGGGGAGCGGGAAGCTGTCTTTCGGGCAAGCTTTGTTGAGGTTAGTGAAGTCAAAGCACATTCTCCATTTGTCACTCGACTTCTTTACTAATACCACATTTGATAACCACTCCGGGTAGTAAGCTTCTCGGATGAACCCCACCTTCAACAGTTGGTCCACCTCTTCGGCTATGGCGGCGTACTTTTCCGCACTGACACTTCAACGCTTCTGCTACACCCCTTTGGCTTTTGGGTCCACGTTTAAATTGTGATGTATGATTTCAGGCGCTATCTCAGGCACGTCCCCGTGATTCCACGCAAACACATCCAAATCTTCAAAGAGGAGTTGACGAATGGCGTCTCGAGCTCCCTGTGTCATTTCACTGCTGATCATCACCGTAGCCTCTAGTCGGTCTGGGTGGAGGATAACAAGCTCTAGTGGTCCAATTGTCTCTACCTATCGGAGCTCCTGTTTGTCTAGAATTTTGCTCGTAATGTCCACGCAATCAGGGACCAGAGGCAAAATGCTAGTTTCCTCCGTCATGTGTCGTGCTTCATTTACGCATGTCTAGCCTTCTCCTGTTGCGATTTTTTCATTTTTGCATGCCTGGTTCTCCGTCTGGTCTACCGTCATGTCTTGAAGTGCCTCAAATGTACGAAGAATACACGAGATCTATCTGGATCCCACAGATGGCGCCACTATTATTGTCATGTTTTGCACACCTTTGGATCAAGCTCCAACAACTCAGGTCTTTGAAAACGGGCCCTGCACAACGTAGAAAAGACTGTGACTTTGAGAGGATGGCCTTGGGGCCAGGTAACCTCCGATTCCAAAGTTAGTAAATATTATTGGAGTGTAGTAAATAAGTAAGAGAGTTTAGAGAGCAGAGAGAGTTTTTCGGTACCTGGAGCTCACTATTTTTACCGTGTCTAGGGAGGGTGCAGATAGTCTTTTTCCCACAAATTCCATACTTCTCTTTTTGTGTCTGCTGTCAGACTTTCTTTAATGTGGCGTGGCTCTACGTTGACTTCATAAATGTGGCGTATGGCTTAATTGGCAGCGTCATTAATGTGGTGTAGTTCTTGACCCCTTGTCCGATTTAAATGAACCGTAGCTGACTTGATGCCGATGAATCGAAGGTCCTCCGTGTTTCCCGTGTGTTCTGTGCATATACTGTCCTCGAGGGCGGATGCAGTGTGTCAGGTCAATCTGTCTTGTCTACTGGAGGATGCCCCTCCCTGGTTGACGTTCTGTTCCTTGCTTGGATAGGGAACCCCTTGGGCCGGGTTTCTGGGCTGAGGCTTGGTAGGCCTTTCCTAGGGGAAAAATCTCCTTACACAGAGAGAGACAGACACACACACACAAGGAAAATTATTTATGGAATTCACGAGCATAGACTACAAGCCCTTTAAGAAAAAGTGGAGATGAGATGAGATAAAGTGCATGTTAAAATTAAAAATTGAATAAAACATTGTTAGAATATATTTTTTTAATATTATTTTTTGTTTTGAGATTTGGAAAAGTTGAATTATTTATTTTATTTTGTGTGAAAATTTAGTATGAATGTAAAACACCCGATAATAAGAGTAAATTTATTTTACCCAAAAGATAGAGAAAAATCAACTGCTGCTCCAAAACTTGATATTTGTATATTTCACAATCAGTTCTTTGTATTAATCTCATAAACTAAAGTGAGATAATGTGATTTGTTAGATCAACTCTATAATAAAAGTAACTTTATAATATGATGAATCACATCAAGTCATATAAGTTTGTATGATTATTTTTATATAATCTCTTTATGATTAGAGTATTTTCCTTTTATGAACAGTGGTCTTGGTTGCATGGTATTTCATACGTGTTTCACGTCCAGATGATCTCGTCCATTAACCTGGAATAGAAAATGATGATGGCTCAACGTGTCGGTGTAGCTCTGATATCTAAGTTAGAAATATGTGTATATTGCATAATGATGAGAGATCAGGAAAAATTACCTTAGATTGTTAGTGCTAGCTCTTTATATAAGCATTGATTATTGATGATAAGGATAGTTTAATCCTCTTCTCAAATGTCGAGGACTCGATTAATGCATTCTCGGGATAGTTCAAGAAAGAAGAGATTACATATCGCAGGCGAATATCTCGTTGTTTCTTTACAAGAGATAGACACCGAGGACGGTTACTATATTATTTACCATTTGGTGGTACAATTGTATGGTGGCATGCGCACGGTACGCTCATGGTTTTTCAATCCATTGGACTTCCCGTATGGCCTTATTCGGTATTGTTGGGCTCATATGGTGAAGATAAAATCATAAAAGAGCCTCTCCACACCGCTTTTTCAAACTAAAGAACTTGCTCACGACCCTCATTTTCTTCAGCTTTGTAAAGTAGCGAGGGAGTTAAAAAGACACGAGTCTAAGCATTTCAGAAATGGAGCAGTTCAGTAGCTCAGATTCCTTGGATGCTTTGATCTCCATTTGTCCTCCTAAAGGTAAACAAAATTTATGAACAAATATTTGTGATTATATATATATGTAGACCCAGACATCGCTTTCATTAGTTCAGACCCATGACAAGATTCTCCCCATGATTACTGTTAGAGCTTAAAGGGAGAAAAGACCTACTGATGTTATAGAACTGAATTGTTTTTGGGTTGTTTCAATTTACAAAGAAATGAAAAACCTGAATTCATGTTACCCAAGTTCTGAGTTTTTTTGGGGTCCTTAAATTTTGCTGGAATGTACTGCCAATTCTCTGATATTGCATAGTCTTTCACCTTCTGTTAACATAAGGCTTCCACCATTGTTTTATACAGAGAAGAAAGACGAACAGAACACGCATGGGTACAGTGAGGAGTTCCGGGCAATGCTGGATAGGATAAACGGGGAAGACTTGAGCTATGAAACCAGCCAGGTTTTGGAAAAGAGACGGCGACTGAGCTTGTATCAGGTGAAGGAATTGGAGAAAAGCTTTGAGGTTGAAAACAGGCTAGAACCGGATCGAAAGGTGAACTTAGCAGAAGAATTAGGGTTGCAGCCACGACAAGTAGCTATATGGTTCCAAAACCGCAGAACCCGTTTGAAGACTAAGCAACTGCAGAGAGACTTCAGCCTCCTTAAAGATAGTTATGATGCTCTAAAGCTTGACTGCAACAATCTTGAACAAGAAAAAGAAGCTCTAACTTCGACGGTATATATATATATATCTAATTCATGAGGTTCATTTTGATTGCATATCAGCGTTCAAGTTTCCGTTATATTTAACTTGATTTTGTACCTTTTTTTGGGTTCTTGGATTGCAGCTGAGAGAGTTGAAAGAGAAGCTCTGCAGACAAAGTGCAGAGGGCAATCACTCTGTAGAAGAAGAGTCTCTAATCTCAGAGTTTGACAACAATGTTTCAGATCGAAGGCAAGCCGGTGATTTATTCGAGAATGGCGAAAAGGCCGTTAGAGTGTATTCGGATTCCAAAGATGGATCATCGGATTGCGTTTCAAACTCATTGGCAGATCGGTTTCGAGACTCCGAGTCCAGAGAAGTTCCAGGTAAAGCATACCAACCTCAGCCTACAAGGATGGAAGAGCAAAGTATGTATTGTAATTTCTTTTCTGTTGATCAAGCTCCTACTCTCCACTGGTACTTCCCTGAGCAGTGAAGCCTGTTTGATCAGCCTCCAACTTTGAATTTTAATCCTGTTTAACTATGTTGCTCTAGAGAAGTTCTTGAGTTGCATATTTGCAGGGTGCATGTCATGTTTTATCTAATATACTTGTACTGTGATACAATACCCTGTTTAATCCTTATACGCTACTTAGTTTAAAGTGTTGGAGTTTATGTATAAGAGAAATGTTGTTATTCATCCTAAATATATATCACTACAAGAAAAATGAGTAGGAAACAGATTCATTTTAGTAGGAAATAGTTATTTTCACAGAAAATAACTTGTCACAAATAAACAATTTTCTTGTAATAAATTTTCGCAAATAGCTAGTGTTGAGAGCGGTGCAGCATGAATCTAAAATGAGTCTAGGAATCTCTCTTGGGAATTCAAAAAGCAACAGCTAATAGTTGGGAATAGCCAGGGAAAGTATAATGATGGTTTAGAGCCAAATTCCTGCATGTGTATGTATGCGTTCTGTTTAAAACACGGATGGATGGCAGAAGTTTTCATCTCTTTCTCGGCTTTGATTGAGTTATGATGGGCGCCCGTCATCACCGCAACGCATGTGGTTGGTGAAAAGTAGATATCGACGCACAGCTAAGTCTGCAAAATGTTGAGTGTGCCAAGGATTTGGGGGGGGTCCTAGGCGCCATACCTCAAAACCGTTTTGAGTCCATTTTAGCAGCCCTTTTAGAATTTGACTAATTGGGTGTTGTTTTTGGGACGACCAAAGTGTCGCCTATTCAACTCATCTTTCATTGCTTCCAGCACATATAAACCCATCCCTTTTTCTCGTCTCATGATCCTCACACTTGTTCACTGTCTTGAATCTTGTAACTGCGAAGGGAGATTTAGACGTACTTCCTCTTTGGTCCCATCTAACAAATTGCAATGAGATATGTTAGGTTCACAGAAAATATCTCACAAAAATAAAGCAATGCGATTTGTGGTAATATATTAGATTGTAAAATGTTTTTAACCGTAAAATCACTACAAGAAAATTATTTATTTGCAACTAGTAAATTCTAGCGAAATGACTATTTACAGCTAAAATGAATTTGTTTTTATCACAAATAATCTTTTTGTCACAAACAAATGACCACGTATAAATATTCGTTTTTCTTGTAGTGAATATATGTAACGTACTACATCTATCCAAAAATATATTTATTTGGATAATGATAGACTTACTATCCTCCTACCACATTTTTGCTACTCTATAGTATATTTGAAATTTTTATTTTTTATTATTATCTTTGAAGTATTTTTTTAACATCCTTAATCATTAATAAAAAATTAAAAAGAATATACAACATCATGACTAATAATCACTTACTTAACCATTAAATAAAAAAATGAAAGAAATAGAAAATGGGTGGTAGTGAGCAATAAGCCTGTCATGATCTTATGGATAATACTAGAGCCACCGTTGAGGACTCCCACTAGGCTATTTTAATGTGTTTTTTTTTTCTTTTTTTACATAGATTTAACACTTTTAAAATATTTAAAAAAAAATCAGAACATCATTAAAAAATACTTCCTTAATCACGAAATAAATAAAAAAATATTAGTCTTCCTGCTGGGAGCTCCTACTAGGATTTTTTTTTTTACTTCATAATTAAGAAAGTATTTTTTAATGATGTTATGAATTTTTTTTTTATCTTTTAAAAATATTTAAAAGGATTTAAAAAAAACACGCATAAAATAGCCTAGCCGCGGTGCTAGTATTACCCTTAGAATAATGATAGAGTTACTACCTACTACTACCCATCTACTATTTTTTTTGTATTTGATTTTTTTTAATTTTTTATTTTACTTAATGATTAAGGAAGTGAGTATTAGTAAAGTTATATATATATATTTTAATTTTTTCATAATAATTAAGAATGTTAAAAAAATATTAAAAATAAAATAATAAAAATATTAAAAAAATACTTAAAATACACTTGAGTAAGAAATAAATAGTAATATAATAGTAAGCCTATGAGGACCGTTATCCTTATCCTATTTGTAAATCTAAAAGTGGCAATTGCAATTATAATGACTGTAGACTTGTGGTTTACCATCTTGGCAAGCATAGAGAGTAGATCTAGAGCTAACGAACGTGGTGAGTACAGAGTCCCTTTCCATACACACACGACTTTACGTGAGAAAAAGACGGATCAAAAAGCTGCTGCGAACAACTCGCTCCATGTCTGGTTGTTGTCAGATGTGGAACCCACGTGTCAGCCATGCCCTCCATATATAGATAGGATCTGGCTAGTATTCATGATCACAACATGCATGCTTGCTTGGTAATCCATGCAGTGAAACCCTCCAATTCTTTATACTAATGTTCTGCATTACACACCATTTATATTATATAATTTAATATAATCTCCATAGTTATTTTTTATTATATAATAAAATAATATAAAATAAATTTAATTTTAGTTATTCACATCAAATCTTCATATTATATTATATATTTATTCATTATATAGTAATGAATAACTAATCATTTTAAAATATTTAATTTTTTTAATTATTAATTTATTTTATTTTATCATATTTTACTATGTTACCTATTATATATTAATTAATAATCATATTCTTATTAAATTAATATATCACTAACTCAAATTAATATACCAATTGTGATAAAATATGTGATAGAAAGAAATGAAGAGATAAATAATTAATAAAATATATATTTGATGTATGTACAGTAACTTTTAAATTTGAAAAAACTTTTGAAAGTCACTGTAGCAATAGTTAGCTAATCCATTGTGAGCATATTTTATTCTCTAATAACTAAATACTCATTAAATTTAACTTTTAGCTAATCCAATAATAATACTCTTAATATAGATATTAGATCAAAATTTCAGAAGACATCCATTTTTTTTATTTTTTTTTAATGGCTAGAAGAGATAATATTATCACATCTTTATGTCACCCAAGTGGCAAATAGAATCAATATATAAAAATGGATGAAAAAAGGTGAATATGTGGGGGAGGTTGATGATGACATAGCAGTGTACGTTCCTGTCAAAGTCACATTGATTTCAATTGTTGGCCACTACTCCAATTGAAAGGTATATGCCAGTGACATAGGGATTCTTTGGATATAGATCGTAGATCTTCATTTCACAACATGTACAACACCCACAATTTTATCTATTTAGTTTTATTTTCTTCTAATTATAGATGGACCATTTAGATGATGGGATGAGTTGAATTGATTTATAAATAATAATAAAATTATTAGTTAAAATTAAATGAGATGAGATGATCTGTATCCGAACGGGCCCGTAAAAGACCGATTATTTTTTGAACGAAAATAACAGTACCTAGCCTTTCTTTTGTGAATAGTAAGAAGTATAGATTTTTTCAATACCAAAAGTGCTGTCCGGTAGCTAGCTAGAGAGCTCAAAGAATATGACAAACATACATTACAGCAAAATCCAAAGGCAAAGCCCTGAGCCTCTTTGGTTTTTTGGGTCAAAGACTCGAGAGCCTGAGCCCAAGCCCGTCCCCTGAGCCATTTATAAATCGGCGATTATTTTTCTCTTGAATTCTTGTTAAGAAAATAATAAACTTATCAACTCTTTTATAATTATTTTATAACTTTATTTTAAATGAATGGTAGCTATGGAAAAACTATTTTTTTTTTCTAATGAAATTGCGCAATTACATTATTAATTATAAAATAAGTCGTAAAATAATTATAAAAAATTGTGGGTATATTATTAATCTTCTTGCCAAACCAAAGGCAACAAACAACTTTGTGGGTTTGTGCGTTTTAAGCTGAGATCACTCCACGACTATTCAATATTTAATTATTATTTTTTATCTAATTTTCACTATTTTTTATTACTATTTAATATTATTAAATATTTTATCATTATTTTTACTACTATTCTCAAATTATTATAATCACCTCAATATTCAAACATAACCCGATTAAAGAATGAATTTCTTCTCTAAGCCCACTTAAAAAGCAAATCGATCATCAAGGTCTCGGCCAATCACTCTACTCTATTGCTAGCACCTCGTACCGTGATAGACCTCTCCAACCAAAGAGAGTTGTGTAAGTTTGGTGAGAGATGCAGCCAAATTGTCACTCAGACCATACATGTATTGGGTTGATGGAGCTTGATTTTATTGGTGTATGAGCTCGATTTGATGACTCGATCTGATAACGATGCATTATGATTTTTTGGTGGATTTTCAAGAAGGCTAGGGCCATAGAGTGCATTCTTAGGCTGATATTTTTGGCACTATTTTGCAATTGGAAAAAGCGTAGGTAGAAAGTTCACTCGACACTTTCTCAACAGGTCACTCGAGCGAATCTTGGATAGAGATTTCGCTTCTAGGCATATTTGACACTCCGCTCGAGCGAATAATGTAGAAAAGTGAAAATTAAGATTTTCGTCGTGTAACACTATAAATATATACTTAATAAACAACTTAGTACACCTTAAGTGTTTCTGAACAGTGAGATTTTGCCTCAAAGTGTATTTTGTAATTCTTTAATATAATAAAATCGTCTGCAATTTTGTGAATGTAGCACGTTGCCAAAATATGTTAATTTGGTATCGTGTGATTGATTTACTTGCGTTTCCTTTTACTTATTTGTCGTCATTATTTTTCACTACAACCTAGTTTCAAATGCTCGAGCAAAGACCTCCCAACTAGTTCTTTCTGATTTTGGATTGATAGGAAAAAAACGCCTCAAGGAAGGGTGGTCCATCACGAGAAGAGATCTAACCCAAAACTTTGTTGGGCTTCTTTGTGCAGAATCTGATTCTGTTTATGTACGGTCCAGCTTACAGACCTGACCTGACAAATACTCGTTATAGCTATTTTGTAGATTTTCAAGGAGGTTTAGGCCGGAACGAACATGAACAAGCCTCATCCGGGTCCAACCCAACCCATTGGCTAGGATTTAACTCATCCCACTAGTTAGAGTTTACTATATATTATATTAAATCCTTGTACGGCCGCACTGCATCTTTGATTTTCATTTAAATAAAGTTCTCAACAGCTCCGTGTACATATATATAAAGACATTGCTAAACCATATAAAATTTGTGTCACATGTGATTGATTCTATTTTTTTACTTTACTTTTTCTTTTATTGTTCATAACAAACTTCGTTTGTAGAGTTCTTTGAACAGTAAAAGTAACTTATAAAAAATATCACATTAACACATATTAATATATAAAATTGAAGGCCAAAAATACCATTGCTTCTGTTTATTATTTATGTCAAGAGAAATGATATTTGTAGTCGTGAGTATGTAAGTGCTGTACAGTCGCTTTGAAAAAAATAAATAAATATGAGATCCACGTGAAAAGAAATTACTTTTTTAATAATGAATTTCATTTTTTTTCAAAATGACTGTACGATATTTACATGTTTCACAACTGTATATAATATTAGTATAAGTAGGGCATGGGAAATACCGAATATGGATACTGAAGAAAGTCGTTGAGGGCAGAGGGAGTAGGATGAGACATGAGGACATGGGGCTTTGCTGGCAGTAAGGAAGTCAGGAATCCAGGCCAGTTCAATCTTTGGTGTTCTAACCTGGTTTTCCATGTTCCTATATTTAACTCATGTCCCAATTTTGTACACCTAAAACTGGTTTTTTTTAATTCCACCCACCTTTGGGTTCTGTCCTTTTGACATGTTGCACTTCCATAGGTACTTCTGGTTCAAGTTTTCGTATATCAAATATGACATTTTTTATTTTTTATTTTTTAAAAAAAAAAGATTAAATATGTGATTTTTATAAAAAAATTAAATTTTTAATAGTAGATTTCACTCTTTTTTTTTAAAAAAAAAAATGTACAACGTTTACACAACTCATGATTATATCTAATATTACTCATTTTATAAAATAAATTTAAAATGGTATGGTTTGAATGTTACATATACTTTATAATAAAAAAACATTTTATAGTCAAATATATCAAATCATATTAGTTAATAATTTTATTTTTATAAGATCTCTGTATTAAATAAATATTAATTTTAGGCATAAGAGTTTTGCTACACAACCTCCACCACACTCCAAACTCCACATTTTTTTTTAATTTTTAAAATTTTTAATATTTTTTTTAAATTTTTTTTGAGTTTATTCTTTTTAAATTACTTCAAATTTTTTATTCATTATTCATATAATAACATTTGATAAAAGAAAAAAATAATAAAAATTAAAAAAAAATGTGGAGTGTGGAGTGTTAGGAGGTTGTGAAGATTTTTTGTTTTTGTTATATTTTATGTGGAAAATTCTGGTTGCAGTCGCAACGTGCAGACGCAGAGTAAACGGGTCCTACGTAGCGTAAATGGAACGCACCGTTTCGTTGAAGACGATGCTTCATCCTCGGTATTTCTCTCCCCCGAATCCCATGCTTCATCCCTTCAAAACCCTTGCTTCAAAAGGTTTTCCTTTCGAGATCTCAGCTCTCTACCGACAGATCCTCCCCAATCCGACGCTCATCCTCCTCTGCATCATCCCAATGCGACGCGACGATGCTAAATTCTCGACATTTCTCTCCCCCGAATCCCATCCCTTCAAAACCGTTGCTGCTGGGGTTTCCCTTTTGAGATCTCAGCTCTCTACCTGCAGATCCTCCCCAATCCAACGCTCATCCTCCTCTGCATCATCTCTACCGGCAGATCCTCCCCAGTCAGGTGGGTCTCCCACTCTCTCCTCTCGGCTTGTATTTTTTAATTGAAACCCTAAAAGTTAAAATCGATTATGTTCTTACCTTCTTGTGAATCGGAAGGACCATGGTGGGAGAGATGGGGTGCATTCAATTGCCGGTGCCGCTGCACAGTGCTCTCGCCGTCGCTCGTCGCACTTCACACATTTCCATCCAGGCGCGCACTTTCTGCGAGTTGTCTCAGGGTTCGTAATTTCCAGAGTCGCTCGCTCATTTTTCCTTTTCGTTGTGAGTCTTTTTAGTATTATACATTCACATATATACATGTATGTGCAGCGAATTGTATGTGTTATTAGGATTATAATGATGGATTACAATTTCGGGGCCAAGGCGTACGTGGCCACATATTATTGGCTTCACTGACAGAAACCATGCAACTAAGAAATCATTTCAGGGAATTTTCTTTTATTCTTTTGATTTCGTGCTTATTAGTTTTTCTTCCCTTAAAAAACCTCTATTTGTTTATTAAGAGCAAGAATTAATAGATTAAAACAAAAGATTAAAAAAAAAGAGCAAGAATTAATTATTTATATATTGAAAAAAATAAAAGTCGTCCACTCACCAGGCTAGTTGATGAAGTCATAAAAATATAAAACATCTTCATAAATTTATAGCGTTTAATATTCTTTTTATTATGTCCAAAAAATGGGGAATATATTACTTTCTTATCAATTCAAGTACATTATTTCAATGAATTGATCCTTTTTATTTCAATTCAAGTACATTAACTTATGTAACTACAACCACAAAAGAAAAATTAATAAAAATAAACTTACAAAATAACGTAACTTCATATTATATATTATATCTATTTTAGAATAAAAAGTAATACATCAAACCATATTAATTTGTAAGTTTACTTTTATGAAACTCCTTTATGGCTAAAGTATTTATCTTAACTTATATTAATTTTAAGTTTCAATTTTGTAAAACCACTCCATAGATGAAACACTTTTCTTTTACATTTTGTCATGAAACGGTGCGTTTCAAGAGATAATATATTCTCAAGTTAGTGTGCAAAGCACACAATCTACTAGAGCTGTGCATTCGAATACAGATCCGGATATCTGAGAATATTGGGATTTGCACCCGGATTTTTAAAATCGGGCGGATACCCGCCCAGGTAAAACCGATGACAACCCAAGCAAGTATCCGGTTTTACTGATACTCGGATTGTAATTGTGTAACATACCAGTTTTTGTTTTAGGGTATATGAGTAATTTCCTAGTAAACTTCTTATTTTAGAATTTATATTATTACGATTATAGTTTTATCAGATGTTATACTTACTTTATCTCTATATTTTTCTATTATAGTTGTTATTTAAAATTTCTAGAGTTTTAATTAATTTCTAAGTGTATCGGGTTTCATTATTTTTACGGCATGTTTTGAATTTCAAAGTTGAATTTTTCCTCTAGTCACCGAACCTCATCACATTGTTAGCCTCTGTTTTGAAACCCTAACCACCCAATCCGTATGTTTCTCTCGGTGTTTTTCGCTATCGTCCTAGTAGAACACTAACTCTAGTGCCGAGTATTTCTCTACACATGCACGTCTCCACTCTTTTGCACGTGCACGTTTCTACTCTTCTAGGGTTTCTCTAATTCTCTACCATTATAAACATGCTTACCCGTACATGAGAAGACACACTTGTGAGCCGCGAGAATCCTCTGTTTTCTGAAATACCGAGTTTCAACATTTTCGTTCGAGTCGTAGGTTCTGCCCGAGTCAGTGCCGTCGCCCTTCTCCTCGGTAGCCACCCTTGAGGCGCCGAACCCTCTCCGACGACACAGAAGCCGCCGACCAGCCCAGCCCTAGCTCAGCCACCCCTTTTCGGTAAGCCGACCGCCAACCTCACCTCTCTTTTGTTTCGGACCCATTGTTTCTCTCTCTAATCTCACGCTCTCTCTCTTCCTTCGGTGTCGCACCACCATAGAGACCCCCCAGTCACGTCGCCGGTCTCCCTGCAACCCAGCGCCGTCGAGTCAGCCCTTCCCTCACGGTGAGTTTCTCCATCGCAGACTCTCCCTCTCTCAAACTCTGTTTTGCTTTGTGTTGAGTTAGCTGTGTTTTCGGATTCTTGAAAGAATCCGTGGATCTTATTGGGCCGTTGGGCCTAAGCCCTTGTGCGTTCGTGTGATGAGCCGGTTCTGTTGATTGGGCTCTTGCAGTATTATACTTATGGGTCAGAGTTCTTAACCTTTTTACAGATTATAATGATGTTTAATTGAACTTATATTTTAAGTTAGACTTGATCTTATTTTATTTCAATAATTGTTTTAGTGATTTTGAGTTTAATATTACTAGTTGAGTTTATTAAATAAATATATCTAGTTAAAGGTTCTTTTTAATAAAAAAATGTTTAAAGAATTGGAAATATATTTTAAAGTATGCTTTTAAGTCTAATATTTTAGTTAATATTTCCTTTTATCAGTTTGGTAAGAATTTAATAAAATTACTAAGTTAAGAATTTAATGGAATTTATTAGGTTTCTTATAAGATTAAATAAATTATGTTAAGAAATGAAACTTAGTTTAAGAATTTAAGTTTTAATGACTTATTTTTAAAAATAGTTCGAGTATTTCCACTAAATTATAAATTAGTATTTTTAAGTAGTTTAAAATACTATGAATTATTGATTTTAGTGTTAAACAAAATATTGGGTTGACTATATTTTAGAATTTCCGAATTTAGTTAAGTAAGATATTAGTAGTTGTTTATTTATTTCCAAACAGTTTAGTGATAGTTATTTATTGAATATTGGTCTCAAGTTATGAAGTATTATTCAAGAAGAAACGCATCGAGGTAAGTAAATTTGATCATAAATTAGGATCATCACAGTTAGCTTATATGTATGTATTATTCAAGCCAGTTCTTTGATAGCCATTATTTATGAACCGCTCATGTCATATGCAAGCATGTCATCCAGCATAGCATACGAACATGTCTTTCCACATCATGTTTGGATTCAGAATTTATGTCATGCATCTCATGTGTATAAGACACGTAAGCCATCTTAAGTTTAAGTGTAAGATAATATCAGATCAGTTAATAAGATGACCATTCAGATGCATGGTACCAATGCAGTTCAGTTCAGGGTGGTGTGCAAGCCATGAACCTAGTCGTGGTCCACCATAGTATGCTAGAATACTATCAGCAGTTCCCCTTGCTGCAGCGGGATGTGGGGCCGGTTCACAACCTTGCACACAGGGTTAAGTGTGTTGGCCAGTCAGATAAGTCAGATAAATCAGTCAGTTAATTCAGTTAAAACAGTCATACATAGCATAAGCATCAGTATGAACAATCATGAATTTTAAGCTCAGCATGATAGTTGTTATGAAAATCTTATGTTTATTACGTTTACATTGTGATAGATTTCTTACTGAGTCATCGACTCATTTTAGTTTATTTTCATGTTTTTTAACCATCCAGGTGAAGATGATGATTACGAGCAGGCAGGCCAGGAGTAGAAGGAGCATTTATTTTTAGTTCAGACTTTCTAAAATAAAACATGTTTTTATGACATAAATTTGTTCCAGTTTATTCATTTAATGCTTTGGAAGACAGTTTTATTAGACATTTTTCCGCATAATAAAAGTTTAGTTTTTTTTCAATTATGAAATTATGGAATCTATTACCGGGTTATTTTATGGAAAATACGTGGCACTCCTAGCATACGGGAAGGGGGTGTTACAAATTGGTATCCGGTTTTAACTCTACTTTTTTTTAACTCTAGTTTTTGTACATGCATGTACAAAAATGACGTCGTTTTGAAACAAGAATTCTATTTTAAATAAAATACCATGTTACAGGTAACTGGTTAAATAATTAAATCTGGGCTAATAACTATCGAATTCACTCGGATTTTTGGATTTCGGATCGGACTAGAAGAAAAAAAAAAATCATACCATATACATAATGATGACTAATGTGTATCAACAATTTTATTTAGAAGGATAAAGTTGTAACTTTCTCTCTATTTTGTATCTAATAGTCAAAGAAGTGACCACGTGCCTTCGTCTATCTTTATCATTCTGAGTCCTTTGTTGTAATCTATCGGCTAGCACATCTCCATGTGGTTGAATCTGAGTAATTAGGGTTGCAAGAGCTGTAGACGTATAAAAGGCATACGAAGGTCACTGTAGCCGCATCTGAAAAAAAAAGGAATACAAAGAGATAACGAGAGGCTTCGATAGAGAGGAGGGTTTTATAGAGAGAAACTTGTAAATCAAGTGAGATTGAGAGAGTTAAGGTCATATTGATGACATGAATCTTGTAACCTGCATATCCTTGCGATTTGAAGCTTGAATAAGATGATCTCTAGCCAGTTCCCCCTGTGGACGTAGATCCGAAAGGATCGAACCACGTTAAATCCTTGTGTTCTTGGTATTTTCGTTCTACTCTATTGTTTTTCTACTTAGTGCATTTTCTATTTATATTTTCTTGAACCAATCTTGGTACGTGTTGCTATTATTGGTGTTCTTGCTAAAATAATATTTTTAATACAACAAGTGGTATCTAGAGCCTAAGTCGAGATGGGTTCTACTAAGTTTGAGGTGGAGAAATTTATAGGAAAAAATGATTTTGGTCTCTGACGTATTAAAATGAGGGCTCTGTTAGTACAACATGGTCTCCAAGATGCACTTCTTGTGGACAAGAAGCTATTTAAGGGGTCCTCAGAGGAAAAATCAAGTTCCTCCATTACTAATAGGGTTAAACCCAAAATATTACAAAAGGCACATAGTGCCATTATTCTTTCCTTAGGGGATAAGGTCTTACGAGAGGTAGCCAATGAAGATTCAGCTGTAGGGATTTGGTTAAAGCTATAAACTCTCTACATGACCAAATCCTTGGCCAATCGTCTTCATAAAAAGACAAAACTGTATACCTTTAAAATGACTCTGGGGGTGTCTATTGAAGACCATTTGGATGAGTTTAACAAGATCAAACTAGATCTTGCTAACATAGACATCACAATAGATGATGAGGATCAGGCTATACTATTATTAACTCCCTTGACAATTCATATGCTAACTTAAAAGAAACAATTATGTATGGTAGAGAGAGTTTGTCATTAGATGAGGTGCAATCCATATTGCATGCAAGGGAACTTCAGAATAATTTTGAAGCTAAAACTCAGACTGGTGAGGGGTTAGTGGCTAGGGGAAGATATGAAAAACCTGGTTATAAAGAAAAGAAAATTAAAGGTAGATCAAAATCAAAAGGAAAACAATTGAAGTGTTTCATCTGTCACAAAAGGGGACATTTCAAGAAAGATTGTCCAGAAAAGAAAACAAAAGAGGGGGATAAGTTCAAACATGAGGGAAATGTATCTGTTGCATTTGAAGGCTATGAGAGTGCTGAGGTACTTTGTATCTTTGAGACTGAATCTAGTAATGAATGGATTTTAGATTCAGGATGTTTTTTTCATATGTGCCCTTTTAAATCTTGGTTTGAAACTTTTTCTGTTTTTTATGGTAGACATGTTATGCTTGGTAATAATAAGTCTTGCAAAGTTCTTGGAATTGGTACAATCAGATTAAAATTGCATGATGGTGTGGAAAGAATACTAAAAGATGTAAGATACATACCTGATCTTAAGAGAAATTTAATCTTTCTTGGAATGCTTGATAAATCTGGTTGCACCTTTAAATCTGAGTCAGGAGTACTAAAAGTAGCTAAAGGGTCCTTAATAGTAATGAAAGGGTAAACAAAGAATGGTCTTTATACCCTGGTAGGTCAGACTGTTATAGGACATGCTTCTGCTGTCCAGAAATCTTTAGAAAATGATACTATAATTTGGCAGAAAAGACTAGGACATGTCAGTCATAAAGGCTTAAAGGAACTCCAAAAATAGGGGTTACTTGGTGACAAAGACCTAGGAGACCTTCCCTTTTGTGAAGATTGTATACTAGGCAAGTCCACTAGAGTTAGCTTCAAACTCAGTACACACACTACTAAACAAAGTTTGGACTATGTCCATTCTGATTTGTGGGGGCCTGCAAGGGTTAGTTCTCATGGTGGGGGGAATTACTTCCTATCCTTTATTGATGACTATTCTAGGAAGGTTTGGGTTTATATCCTTAAACGGAAAAGTGATACCTTTAACAAGTTTAAGGAATGGAAAATCTTGGTTGAAAATCAAGTAGGGAGGAAGGTTAAAAAACTTAGGACGGACAATGGACTTGAGTACTTATCAAATGAGTTTAACAACTATTGCCAAAAAGAGGGTATTGCAAGGCATAGGATAGTGAGGGAAACACCCCAACAGAATGGCTTAGCTGAAAGAATGAACAGAACAATACTTGAAAGGGTTAGGTGCATGTTGTCAAATGCTAAGTTACCAAAAACTTTTTGGGTAGAGGCAGTTAATACTGCTGTGTATTTGATAAATAGGAGTCCATCTACTGCCATTAATGGATTGGTAAACCCTCAAATTACAGTAAACTGAGAGTATTTGGTTGTGTTGCTTAGTAAAACTGACAAACTAGAACCTAGGGCAGTAAAATGCATATTTGTTGGGTATCATGAAGGAGTAAAAGGCTATAAACTTTGGATAGAAGAACCTAGAAAATAAAAGTGTATAATAAGTAGGGATGTGACTTTTAATGAGTCACAAATAGCCAGATCTCAACTAGATACACTTGAGACACAATCTGTCACTGTTCCAAACAAAGTCCAGATTGAGGTGGAGTCTTCAGACTCATTGCCTCAAGATATAAACATGCAGACTGGAGATACTTCGAAATCTGATTCAGACAGTGACCAAGAAAAAACCATTGACTCTTATAACCTTGCAAGAGGTAGGCCAAGAAGGGTTATAAGACCTCTATTGAGATTTGCACAGGCTGATATAACAGCCTATGCTCTCTCTGTAGCTCAAGACATTGAAGACCCTGAACCAAGGTCTTATAAAGAAGCAATGCATAGTAAAAAATCTAGTAAATGGCTTCTTGCTATGCAATAAGAAATGAAATCTCTTTATAAGAACAAGACTTGGGAAATGGTGTTAAAACCTGATAAGGTTAAAATCATAGGGTCTAAATGGATATTCAAGAAAAATGAAGGTATAACTAGGGTAAAAAAACCTAGGTACAAAGCTAGGTTAGTGGCAAAGGGTTTTACACAAAGGAATATATATAGATTTCAATGAAATTTTCTCCCCTATAGTAAAATACAGTTCCATCAGATTGTTGTTAGCTTACACTGCTTATCATGATTTGTTTTTAGAACAGTTGGATGTTAAAATTGCTTTTTTGCATGGTGAATTAGAAGAAACACTGTACATGCAACCTCTTGAAGGTTTAGTAAGTGAATCCAATAAGAACCATGTGTGTTTGTTGAAAAAATCTTTGTATGGATTAAAACAATCTCCAAGACAATGGTATAAAAGGTTTGACACTCATATGGTTGAGAATGGTTTTAAAAGATGCAATTATGATAGCTGTGTATACTTTAAAGTTTCTGATGATGTTACTGTTTACCTTCTATTATATGTGGATGATATGCTCATAGCTTATAAAGATAAATGTCAAATTGATCATGTAAAAGAAATTCTAAAATCTGTTTTTGAAATTAATGAAAGATCTTGGACCTGCTAAGAAAATCTTAGGTATGGAGATAATTAGAGGTAGGAAAAAGAAACTACTCTACTTATCACAAAAAACATATTTACAAAGGGTACTTAAAAGATTTAGCATGGACTTAGCAAAATCTGTAAGTACTCCCATTGGACAGCATTTTAAACTTTATGTTAATCAGTCCCCTAAAACTGATGATGAAAGGGAATATATGATAAAAATACCATATGCAAGTATGGTAGGTAGTATCATGTATGCAATGGTCTGTTCAAGACTAGACCTCACCTATGCTGTCAGTCTAGTTAGTAGGTTCATGGGAAACCCTGGGTAGGTTCATGGGAAACCCCACTGGCAAGCACTGAAGTGGGTGTTTCAGTACATAACAAGCTCCTCAAGTTTAGGGCTAAGTTTTGGTGGCAATGTATTAAGTGGTCAAGAAATCTGTGGGTTTGTAGATTCTAATTTTGCTAGAAACTTAGACACCAGGAAGTCTCTGACTGGCTATGTATTCATAGCCTTTGGTGATGTTGTGAGTTGGAAATCTAATTTACAATCAGCTGTGGTTTTGTCCACAACTGAGGCTGAATACATAGCCATGACAGAGGCTATAAAGGAAGCTTTATGGCTGAAATGTATAACAAATGAACTAGGTTTATATAAGGGAAATATCACAGTCTATTGTGATAATCAAAGTACTATACATCTCACTAAAAATCAAGTTTTTCATGAGAGATCAAAACACATTAACATTAGACTTCATTTTGTAAGAGATGTGGTTGCAGGTGGTACTGTCAAAGTGGAGAAAGTGCCAACTGAAGAAAACCCAGCAAACATGATGACCAAACCATTGCCAAGATCAAAGTTCAAGCACTGCCTAGATTTGATCAAAATGGAAGAGCGCTAACCAGGGAATAAAATGTGGGAATTGACCAGAGATTGGGAACCTTGAAGTTAAATTGATGACAAGGTGGAGATTGATGACTAATGTGTGTCAACAATTTTATTTAGAAGGATAAAGTTGTAACTTTCTCTCTATTTTGTATTCTGAGTCCTTTGTTGTAATCTATCGGCTAGCACATCTCCACGTGGTTGAATCTGTGTAATTAGGGTTGCAAAAGTTGTAGCCGTATAAAAGGCATATGAAGGTCACTGTAGCCGCATCTAAAAAAAAAAGGAATACAAAGAGATAGAGAGAGCCTTTGATAGAGAGGAGGGTTTTATGGAGAGAAACTTGTAAATCGAGTGAGATTGAGAGAGTTAAGGTCATATTGATGACCTGAATCTTGTAACCTGCACATCCTTACGATTTGAAGCTTGAATAAGATGATCTCTGGCCAGTTCCCCCTGTGGACGTAGATCCGAAAGGATCGAACCACGTTAAATCATTGTGTTCTTGGTATTTTCGTTCTACTTTATTGTTTTTCTATTTAGTGCATTTTCTATTTATATTTTCTTGAACCAATCTTGGTACATGTTGCTATTATTGGTGTTCTTGCTGAAAGAATATTTTTAATACAACACATAAGATAAGACTTATTTGTAAAATTAAAATTTTAAAATTTATATTGGGATAAGCATGGGATAGAAATAGCAGTAGTCTTTCTTATTACGTCGATCGCGTCTTGGGGCCTATAAGATTTTCCCCGCCGCCCCCACAGAAAGCTGTGTCCCTTTCCACACTTGTACGATCTCAAAGAAAAATCACAGCCACCGACTCAATCTCAAAGGTGGAGCCTCAGAATTTGTGAATATATCACAGCGGTCCATTAGGTAAGCTGTCATCCTTTCCCAACCCGTCAAAAGAAGCAAATATTTTAAGAAACAACCGAAGAAGCTCGCATGAAGTATCATGGAAAGTGCGAACGCACACCTCCATACTTAATACAACTCTATATAAACCCTCCAACACGCCCACGGAGTGATCGAGAAAATGCTCAAATGGAGAGCCTGAGGAGATCGAATAAGGACGCCATGGGCAAGTCCTCCAAATCTGTTGTTAAGTGCAAGAAGCACCCAAAACACCGGCAGTCGCCGGGCGTCTGCTCACGTTGTCTGAACGAAAAACTATCTCAGCTCTCATCCAGTTCTGGTTCACGAAGAACCTCTGCCACTGCTGGTTCCGAATCCTGTTCTTCTTCTCCTTCTTCGTTATCATCTTACTATTCTTCGTCTTCGGCTTCTTCTTGTTCTTCTCCTGTGCATTTTACCAACATGGAGGGAAAGATCAGCAGTTCATTATCGTTTCTGTTGAATGGCAAGAATGGGCTCACTAAGAGCAGATCCTTGGTTTTCTTTCCAAGAGTGAACAGGCCGCGTGGGGATGATGACGATGATATGAAGAACGATCAGAAGAAAGGTGGGTTTTGGTCGAAGTTTCTTCGTGCAACAAGTAAGAGGCAGACGGAGGAAACTTTGATGCACTCTAGGACCGTGAGAGAGATCGTCATGACTACTGATGATTGATAGGATATTCTTCGAATACATCCATGGAGGCCAGCTTCTTGTTTTGTTTGTCATATGCATTGCTTGATTTAATTTCTCTCTCTTCTTAAATGAGAACTGTATCTATTAGGTTTTACAGAAACAGAGAGGAAAAAGAGAGAGAGAGAGTCTAGAGAGAGAGATATACGTACAATAATGCAGTAAGACAAGAAATATATTCAATTTTTTTATGTATACGTATATTTGTGCAGTACTATATATTGATTTTCAGGTTCAGAAACTTCGATCCAGATGATCATTTGGTTCTTTATTTTTAGATTTGTCTTACTTCATATAATTTTGTCTGTGTATATTTTTTATTAATAAAATCAATGATTCATCATGATGAGTATATGTATATGTGAAAAGCCAAGAAAAATCAATGGCGGCATGAGTTGGCTCTAAGCTGATCTAATTTAATGGAAAATAATACACATACAATCATTTTCACAATTCAATTTTAAACAATGAGTATTTTATAAAAGAATTTATAAAACTAACATCGTTTTACATAAGAGAAATATTTTAACTATAATTCATAAATTGACGTGGTTTAATCGATGTAATATGTCAGATTGTAAAGTTACTTTTATTGTAAAATAAATTAAATAGATCATATAAAGTCACATCAGTTTATAAATTTATTTTTATATTTTTTTTTTGTGTGCATTTATATTTACATAAATATCCTCAATATCAACTTAAAACATAATTATATATAGGATTATAAAAAAGGATTGATATTCTTAATGAATCTCCATATATATCCAAGAAAGTTCATCATGAGGTTTACAAATTCCAAGGTCAGTTCACGAGTTTTCCACAAATTCTACTGGACAATTACTAATGAAAAAGAGTAATGCTCAGTTGTGGAATTTACAAATATCGTATAGTTATTTTGAAAAAAAATGAGATTTATTATTAAAAAATTAATTTATTTTTATGTGAGTCTCATATTTATTCATCTCTTTTAAAATGACTATACAGCACTTACACACTTATAACTATAAATATTATTTCTCAATTAAAAAAAAATAAAAGGCTATACGTACGTGACAGTAGTAGTGGGTACGTAATAAAATCATCATGGCATTAAATATTCCAAATTCCAGGCAATTTCCTACATGATGGGTTGTAAAGTTCAAATTGATAAGCTGGCATTACAAAATTGAAAATTCTTTTGACAGATACAAAAGTAAGAACTATACCCGACCACGAAGTCATGTGTTATATACAATACTCGATCCATCAGTACTAATTAATATAGATACTAGAGCTAGCTGGTTGTTTACGTAATAGAAAAATGAGGTAAGAGTACTATAATATATATTAAAGTTTCGGATCTCCTTTTGATCATGACATGCCATATAGTTGTTTATGGTAGCATGACTAATTATTTTTGTTAGGAGTAGTGCTAGGCTGCTAGTTATATAGTTTTAGGATGTGTAAATCCTACGTATATCTCTTTTAAAAAAAGTGAGTAAATGAGACCCACATAAAAAAATATATATATATTTTTTAATGATGCACCTCATCCTTTTTTAATGGAAGTGCGCGGGACATGCACACTTTAAGATTATATATATCATTTTTCTTTCTTTAGTATATATGTATACTAAAAAAATCTCTATTTACAAACCTTTTTATTGGCACACCAAACACTCTGTTGATATGAAAATATACTGCATTAGCTGTTGGGTTTGTGAATCCTGGTTTATTATTGTGGCGGCCAGACTTGATAATCCGACTTGACAATGATTCGTTACGATTTTTTAATAGATTTTCAATGAGGCTTGGGTTGATAGCCGAAGCGAACATGCCCAAGCACCAGACAGTTTGCTCAATTTTCAGCTCAAGTGAAGATCAGACAGAAAGTTCGCTTGACAATTGCTCGACTTGACGCTCAAGCCAAACTTAGATAGAGAGTTCGCTCGACAGTCGCTTGACTCGGCGCTCGAACGAAAACTAAACAAAAAGTTTGCTCAATGCGTGCTCGACATTCCGCTCGAGCGACTATCGCAGAAAAGTGAAAGTTAGGGTTTTCGCCTTGTAACCTTATAAATATGCTTATTTTGAACAATATGACCATTCTGAAGAGTGAAAAATCGCTCTAAATTGTATCTTGTGATTCCTCAACTTAATAAAATCCTTTGCAGTTCTGTGGACGTAAGCACGCTGTTGAATCACTTAAATTTATGTCGTGTGATTGATTGTTTGATTATTAATTTCTTGTTCACTTTTACTTTATTACCATAATTTTTTGCACAACATTAGCTACCATTTATGCATGCAAATTATTTGTCTTTGGGACGCGATGCAGCCACATACAAAGAGATTTTACAAACATCGTCAATTAATTTATGATTATATTTTTATAAAATATTTTTGTGACTAAAGTATTTTTTTTTTTTGGTATTTTATATTTTTTAAAAACTGATAACATTGTATTTACACAATGCCTTAATTGTATATAAAACAACTATATATATAGTTCCGGATATGAGATGCAAAAGAAATACAATTACAGAAGATCATCATAAGGAGTTTGATCTAAATGATCATGGCCTCATGTTCAGTTAATGCATGTTCTTGTGGGTCCTGGCAACGAACAATATTCATAGAATAATGCTACTCTCACCGCTCCCGGTCCCGTTATATTTTTTTAATTTTTTTAATATTTTTTTTACTTAGTGATTAAGTAAGTATTTTTTTATAATATTATAATATTTTTATTTTTTTAAAAAATATTTTATAGTGTTAAAAAAATACATGTATAAAAAAATAAAATAAAAAAATATTACATTTTACACTATGTGTGACTCCCAACGAGACTAAGAGCGGTGGCTGTAGAGCCACCCATATTCATATCAGCATGAAAAAAAAGATCAGGACTATATATCATGTACAAAAATTATATTTTCAGGTCGGTGTAAAGTATACTTAGTAAGTGTTTATCTGATATAATTTGATTTTAAAAATAAATTTAAAATTTAAATTGTATAAATTAAATTTTATTATTTAAATAATGTAATTTACAGAGCTGCTTGATAATAGAACAACTCACGTCCACATGTATATATGTGTGTGAATGTGTGTGTGAACTTGATACAAGATCATCGAAGCCTCTGACATATATAATAAATTAATCATCCCACACGTACAGCCTACAAGACTAGTACTGCTTCCGACTATACTCATGCTCAGTATACATCTTTAATGCATCTAATTGACCCTTCATTAAAAAAGTGAGATTTATTAATAAAGATTTAATTTTTTTTTATGTGCATGGTTGATATATTTATTTATTTTTTTTTAAAAAAAAATTACACAACGATTATATACTCCATGATTATAAATATTATTTTTTATTATATATGTTCCCTTAATTAATTGTGAACACAAATGAAAAATAAAGAAATATAAAACATACCTATTATTATCATTTGTTCATTTAATTAATTCAATCTACAGCAGTAGTACCTAATGTTTGTCGCTTCAATATGATCAATGTAAAGTATTTTAATAAATATCCTTTTAATTAAGAATGATTGGATTGATAGGTAAATTGATCATAACACTGCGTATTTATACTAGAAAAGAATGTTATTCGTTTTCAGTGAAACAGAGATTAATATCTTTATTCAAGAAATATTATTTCATATCATTCGGTCATTTATTCTATTATGAGAAATGATTTAGCTAGAAAGTAATTTCACAAAACTAAACATATAAACTAACGTGGCTGTGATATATACGTCAGATTGTAAAATTATTTTTATTATAAAGTAAATATGACGTAAAGAATGTTTTACACATTACATTCTCATATGACCTTTACTCCACTTTGTAGAGGTGTCATAACCTATCAACCTTTGAAATTTTCTTTTAAAAAATAAAGAAAATAAAAGGATATTTTAAAAATGATAAAAATGTCACATTTTATATAATCGAATAAAAGTGCATGAAAATGATACTATGTCGCTTGAGTTTACTTCCTCAATTTAATCGCTCATGTTTTTTTTTTTCTTTGCTTAATGGTTAAGGAAGTGACTATTAGGCCTCGTTTAATTACACATACAAGATGAAATGATATTAAAGTTGAAAGATGAATAAAATATTATTAAGATATAATTTTTTAATACTATTTTTTGTTTTAAGATTTAAAAAAATTCAATTATTTATTGTATTTTGTGTGGGAGTTTAGAAAAGTTGTAATGTTTAGATGAGATGAGATGAAATGGTTTGTGTAACCAAACGAGGCCGGGGGATGCTTGGGGAATGATATGAGATGAGATGATAATTTTGTTAAAAGTAGAAAGATAGTTTGTGAATAGTAGTGAGATAGTTTGATGTAAGTATTTATTGAGTTTTGGGAAAAGAGAGAAAAAAATTTAAATAAAAAATATTATTATAATATTATTTTTTAATATTATTTTTGTTTTGAGATTTGAAAAAATTGAATTGTTTTTTGTTTAAAAATTTGGGAAAGTTGTAATGATTAGTTTGAAAATGTCGTAATAATTAGTTTGAAAGTGTTTGTGTTTGAATGATATTTGAGAAGAAAATGAGATGGGATCAGATAAGATGAAAATTATTTCCAAACATCCCCTTACTGTATTGGTGTTTTTTTTTTTAAATGTTTAAAAATATTTAAAAAAATATAATTTACACTAAGGGCAAACCCAACAGTTAAAGCTGGGCGACATAATAGGAGCACCTAAAATTGAAATATGAATATGATATATATAGCATTAAAATTTCGAGATGTCGTCCATTTTATCATTAATCTATTAGAATTAACAATAACAAAATGGGCCTTCTTGGGTTGGCTTCTTGCTCGTTGCTATTTGCAAAACATACTATAAAAGGATCAATGGTCTCAGCCCAACATGGCACTTCGCCTGTAAACAGTGATAGACATTGGGTAACCCAATAAAAATTAAAAAGAAACGAAAGAACATATTTATTTTTTACCTTCAAATTATTATTATTATTATTATTAATTTTCATCCTAAATTATCAAGTTTTGACAGTCTAAAGTTTTGGTTAAAATTTTTCCATTATGATTATACCATGTGTTATATTTTCCATCAATCTAAATTAACACTCAAATTCCGACAGATAGTATGAATTCAATTAATAATAAGATATAAAATGTAGTTTTTCCAAAAATATTTTTTCTTTTAAAAAATAAAAAAGCAAGGGAACTTAATCATTGCATACTTAATTGTGGCCAAGTGATGTACTTTACGAAAATGTGGCCAAGTATGTCTTACGAAAATGACTATTTTATGTCAAAATGAGTTTTTCCGTTACAAATAGTCATTCTCATCGCAAATAATCCATTACAAATATTCATTTTTCTTGTAGTGACGTACGTACAGTACAAAATAGAACTAATAATACAGAGACCCTATCCCATTTCTGAGATGACAAGGATGATAATATAATATTTACAAATTTATTAGAACATCAACTATAGGGACATGAGCTTGGCAGCTTGCTGTTTATTATTATTGTTATTATGATAATTATTCAAATCCATAAGTGGCTTTGGTCTTCCTCCAATTATGCCTTGTGTTAAACTTTCTTATTAAAAAAATAATAATAATAAGATTTCCTCAAGAGGTCAGTTTCAGTATATACAAGACACAGGAAACACTTTGGAAATTAAGTTTGATGCTGAATTTCAACTGAAAAGGAAATTAACCAACCCCACTTCCCATGTCCAAATCTCAAACCCCACAAAAAGAAACCATGTTTCCTTCCATTTGTGTTTTGAGCACTCTTTTTGAGAATTTTTCTTTCTTTGCCTTTGTTTAAGGATCTTTCGGAGTTAGGCGAGGTAGGATTTTTGCCTGCTATTAGTCAAAATATCATAATATCTCGTGTTTAATATTAAATTGATGCAATCCACTTCAATGGAGATGATTATTGTAGCACATGAAAACCTAAGGGTTGGCTCAAGGGTAAAGGCCTTGTCTTGGATTCTTGGTGGCCGTATCCACCCTCTAAGGCCTAAAGTTCAAATATTTTTTGGAATAAATAATCTCTAAGAGTAATCAGATTGAGGAGCTTTTTCGTTAAATTATTCGAGGTGCACTTGTAAGAAATCCCTTATCGAGGGGTCTGTGTATCATTAAGATAGTCGAAACGTTGTTCTCAGACACTCGATACCAATAAAAAAATATAAAAACTTTCCACGATAATTCACCGGAAGAAAGTAAATATTTTAGCTAGCATTTTGATTATGTTGGTTGTAATAATGTTGATCATGTCTAATGACTCAATTTACCACCAACAATCTCCTTGCATAGGGTTGACAAGCATTTTGTCTGAACAAGAATCCTAGCCACACTCATGATGGTAGCAAATTAATGATCAGTTAATCCAACTTTCTAAGTTGGCCTCATTGCTTAGTTATTTAAGGCAGCTTAATAAGAGCGGTCCATGTGTTTTATTTATTTTGTTAATGGGAAGACTAGTTGGTTTCAAAAACTAATGCCTTCCACTCAAGTGGTTCTGATTTTCTTTTTATTTTAATTTGTTATTTCCCTCCTATCGATATCTTTTAAAATTCTTAAAGATAAATGATAGTTGTAGTCCTACGGCATGCAAATCCTGCATATTTCATTTAAAAAAAAATAAGTAAATCTAGAACTCACATGAAAAAATTATTTATTAATGATGAATCTCACTTTTTTTAAGACAGAGTACCCGTGCCTTACACATTCTAAAATTGTATATAACATTACTTATTCTTAAAATATTCTGCCATATAACTTTATTTGTAATCACTAGTGTTGTTTTTTTTTTTTTTTTTTTGAAGGGATTTTTTATTTTTTATTTGTAAAGAAGGTTGGGGTATATATAGAGAGTCCGTCCCCAAATGTCCTTAATTAACGAGAGGGGAGAAAAATATTATCAAACTGTAAGATTATTAATTAAATTGAACAGGTGTGATTTTGTCACATCAATTAATAATTAGAACTTCCACAAATATATATATATATATATATATATATATATATATATATATAAGTTGTAAACATTACACTTGTTATAACCTCCACTAACATAAACTTATCATACAGCCCATTTAGAAACTCCAATATCTTTTCCCACTTTTCCATGAGATGATAGAAACAATAAGTGAAAGCCTTATCTTTGTGGGACAAGTGTACATAAAATAGGAATGCTTGGTAAGTGGTAACCAACATTCCTAATTAAAAAAATAAAAAGAAATGAAAGCCTTAATCAAATATATATTCATTATAGGCCTTATTTACTGTTGACACACTACTTACTCTGAAATTCCTTACATTTATAAAATGAGTCAAAATATCAGTATTTTTTATTGAAAAGTCGAATGTGACAGGCTTCTACTTAACCTTATTTTCATAATCATTTTCAACTCATCTCATCTTATCTCATTTAATCATTATAATTTTTTCAAAATTTCACACAAAATAAAATAAACAATTCAACTTTTTCAAATCTCAAAATAAAAATAATATTAAAAAAATATATTTTAACAATATTTTATTCAACTTTTAACTTTAATCTCAATTCATTTCATCTCATCTGCGAAAACAAACGAGAAATAGTATGCTTGATGATTCAATAAAAAAAACTTGTAAATAGATTTATTCTTCGTATATAACCATTATGAAAACATGACAAAAATCTAGAGCTTTATGTTGTTGATCAACTTATATATCGTGCGCACTAAGTGAGTCATGTTAGACTTAAAAATTTCCAAGTCTTGTTGATTTCATGACTTAAGTGGCCGATTTGGAACCAAAACTCTTGGCCTTTTTTAATTTGTTTAAATCGCTGTCAATACCAACTATCCCACCAAGATAACAGTACTTCTGTCAAACATATTGGTGTCCTTCGCATCAAGGGCGTAAAGAGCAATAGTATTGAAATTGTCGTGTTCATGCAAGTTCATATTTAATAAGAAAACTGCTTATTTATGATCAAGAGAATGCGCTCTATTTTATAATAAATAGTTCGTTTACAAAGGAGATAGTCTCAAGATTTTTTATACAAATTTGAACTACATTTTTTAGAAAAAGGACCCCAAATTAGCCTACACACTAATTGAATCGAAGAAGCAAATTCAAAATAATAACAATATTATGAAAGGCTAGCTATTGTGTATATATATACGCAAGTGGGAAATGAATTTTGTAGAGCATCATGAATTTAAAGCTCGGAATTGGTTTGTAATTAATTGCCACCTAACTTTCATATGGAATCAAAAGAAATATTAAATATTTGCTTTAATTCCAAGAAGAAATGTTTAAACCAGATGAGAGCAGCATGCATGCAGACATGATCGAGTTGATCATCTAAAAGCTGCTAGCATGCCTGCCTACATTTCTTGCTAATTTTCCTGACAAAAGTCTCTCTTTGCAGCCCTTTCACATGTGATACGATTTTGTGCAGCAAATGCATGTGCCACCTCGTGCTTCTGATCTTAGTCCTTGATGGGAATCATTTCCCCTAAGAATTAAGAGCAGACCACCAACTCCAAGTGTAAAAGGATAAAGGATCCCTGATCCACTGCCACATAATCGTACTGCCATTTATCCTCTGCACAAAAGGATTGGGTTTGACCTAATTAAACAAGACTCGTAATAATTTGGATTTGAAATAATTTGAATTTTCTAGAGTTTTTGTTGGGATTTTTAAATTTTAGATAGAGAGAAAAATTATAAATATCTAAAATATAGGATTTATATGTTGAGATTTATGTGTTTATCTATCTTTCGTTTTGAATTTTAAAATTCGAATAGCAATTTTAGAAAATCTAAATCTCCGTAACAGATGTGTCCACTGATGGGGAGCTCACGCAACTTGCCGTGCATGAGAGCTCCCATCCACCTGCCAGACGGTGTCGCTTGGACCGTCAGCGACTTCTATCGGTTCTAAGGTGGTTCCCGACCACCATGATGGCCACGGAGAAGGCGGCGACAGAGAGAAAAAGGGGGAGGAGGGGAGGGGAGACACATAAGAGGAGGAAAAAAAGAAAGGGAAAAAAAAAAGAAACATGGCACATAGTGTGCCACATCAGTGTGTGAGATCCCTTTGTGAGATCCTTTTGTCTGTAGTATTTTCTATATAAAAATAAATAAAAGTTTTATTGTAAACGATTTTGCACACCAAATCACGCACCAATATTAAATGTAAGGCATTCGTTTAATGAAACAATATGAATTGAAGATGAAAATGATTTTTGTGAGACATAGGACCTTATTCTTCTCTCAAAAATTTTTTTCTATTATTTTTTTTTTGTAATAAAAAAAGCTATGTGAGTGTTGGTGCACGATTTGGTGCGCAAATTCGTTTGCAATAAGACTTTTCTATAAAAATAACTTTACAATCTTACATATTACGTTAACTTCAAATCACGTTAATTTATAAATTTAATTTTATATAATCCATTTATGACTAAAGTATTTCCCGTTAATACCTTATCCATCAACTCTTTCGGCCTTTCAAAAACAAACTGGCCTTTCGAGTAATGCTACATACAGTCGTGAAATGCGCAAACGTCGTGCAATCGCTTTGAAAAAGAGTGGGGTTCACTATTAAAAAATTAATTTCTTTTCATGTGGGTCCCATATTTATTCACTTTTTTCAAAGCGACTGCACGGCGCTTGCACATTTACGACTGCAATTATCATTTCTCTTTATTATTATTGTAGCGCAAATAAATGTTACTTTGCCTAAAAGATATTTCATAAAATTAAATTTATAAATCTATATATCTTTATATAATATGTTAGATCTATTTTATAATAAAAATAAATTTATAATATAATATATCACATCAAATTACATCAATTTGTGAGTTTAGTTATATAAAATTTCTTATAGTTAAAGTATTTATTTATTATTAATAGCATGTGTCCATACTAATAGTACTCTTGCAGAATTATCAGCTCTGAAATTTGATCTTACTATATGTTATTAGTTAAAGTATTTCTGAACTCATTATTGAATCGGATTCTCTCATTGTTGTAAATTGGTTCAATACTGAATCCCAACCCCCTGCAATATTTTGATATTTAGGATGATATTTTACAGTTTAAGCAACATTTTCCTTTTAGTGTCAAACAAGTTTACAGATAGGGCAATGCTTTATCGGATAGTCTCCCCTCATTTAGAGCCCTGGGCAACACGGTAAGTTTATCTTCTCTAGTTCAATTGCCTAAGCATATGCTTGGTTTGCATGCTCTGGATCATGCAAGTCCTCCTAGCTTTCGGCATTTACCCTATTTCTTTATTCCTTTATGTACCCTTTGTAATCTTCTTTTATGAATTTTCTCATCTCATTTTCTTTAGGAGCTTGGTTTTGAGATTATTGTAACCCCATGCTCCCTTTGTATATGGTATTACTTTGCTATAAGTGATAGTTATTAATAAAATTGAAATATCGTCATTTTTCTTAAAAAAAAATGTATACGTCTATACAAGTTTACCTCACGTTGAGTTTACCTCATGTTCCAAAGTCCTCCCTATATGCATTCTCAAACTTTTTTTCTAAAAATATTTTTTCTAAATGTCTTTATATAATACGGTAGATTTATTTTTATTTTTAAGAATATGATATACCACATCAAATTACATCAATTTGTGAGTTTACTTTTATAAAATTAATTTATAATTAAATTATTTATCTATTATTAATAGTATACGTCCATACAAAGTTTACCTAACGTTCCCAAGTCCTCCCTATATGCGCATTTCTAGAATCTTTTTTCTATTTCTAAAAATCTGTTTATTAGCACTCTAAAATACACTGAAAACTTACCACATCAGTCAAAGTTTAAATAACAATAAATATTATGAAGCTTACTTTATCGCTAAATCTATGTTAAATAAAAAACTAACCGTATGTCCTCATCCATAATTCCAACAGCACAATATTTACCCATGGAGTGAATGGCCAAGCAAAAGTCTCCTTGGGGTTTACACTTACAGAACGGAAAATTGTAATAATATTAGATACAGTTATAGATTGCATAAATCTTGTACATTCTTTTTGAAAAGAGTGAAATCCACTATCAAATAAAAAGGTTGTACTTAGATGTGGACTGTGTATCTATAGAACAGTCAAGACGAGTATCATTGATTAAAGGGAGTGACAAGCATGTGCACAAGATTTCAATCCATATCACATTAAATGCTTCAATCGGTTCTAATTTAAATTTTTTTCAATCCGATGTTATTTATAAAATAAAGAATAATGCTATCTAGTCATCTCTAACTTATTGTTAAGATAGTTTATTAAAAAAAAAAATACCAATACAAAAAGGATATAGAGAATCTAGAATTTCAATCTCTTTTTTTGTGTTTTTGGATATCATTTAGTTTTGAATATGTTTTTTTTAATATAATAAACTACATGTCACATCAAGAGGGTCATCTGAGCAGAACTCTTTAGAAGATTTACACAAATAATAATACCTTTTAGAGAAATATTTGATTTATAAAGAGATCTTATAAAAATAATACTACAAATTAACGTGATTTGTTGTGTTACATCAGATTGTAAAGTTTTTTTATATTTTTATAATGCAAAATGATATAACGTATCATATATAGTCACATCAATTACAGAAATTGCATGAATCTTTATCCTCAGTTCCACCTTTCATTTTCTTCAAATTTTAAATATATGATTGTGAATTAAATCAAGACATTGCCGAGAAAAAAAAAAGAATTAAATCAAGACATTATCATGAAGTTATAATTGGAGTAAAAAATACAGAATTTCTGCATCAGGAACTGTCTTAAATTGATGGTGAAAAGAACATTTCAAAAGATAAATATAAAAGCACGATATCAAAGAGTGGGTGGAGATCATGGACACCCACTCAAAAAAATAATTCATGAAAATTGGCTGAAAGATTATTATATCTCCCTGAATCTGATCAAAATATTTTGGAAGTTTTTGCCTGATTTCATTATGTCGATGACTAAATTCTCTAACTATAGGTATGGACCGATATATATCTCTTATATAATCTTGCAAAACATGACAACTATATTTGACAACGAGCAACAAAAATTATTTTATTTTTACTCCAACCGTAATATTTAACAAGCATAATTAGCTAGAAAGTCACTTTCAATTAAAGATAATATCAAATTTGAACAAAAAAATATGGAAAAAATAATAATTTTTATTTATTAATGTTGTCAACTATAATTTTTTATTTTTGGAATTTATTTTTGGAGGGACGAATTATCATTAAATTTTTTATTTACTTTCATAATATTTATTGTACTATATATAATATAAAAAAAATATCAGTATATTTATTGATATGGGGATCTATGAATGGTCAATGATGGATAAATTTTCATTTTCTAATAAAATAATTATATGGTCAACATTAATTACAAAGTAAAATGTGAAGATAAATTGGAGATCTAAAAAAAATCAAGAAAACTCGTTCGTAGAAAATTATATAAAATATAACAACAAAGAAAAAAATATTGAAGAGAAATCTAAGAAGATTACAAAGAGATTGCATGCCTTAAATTTTTTATATGTTATAATTTTTACTTTCTAAGAATTTTAATAACAAAAATTTTAAATCTTTCAAGAAAAAACTATTTTTTCTTTTTGTTGCATTTGGGATTATATTGCAGGCTTGTTTGGGGAGTGAGAAGATATGAGAATTTTTTAAATAGTAATGAAATAATTTATGAATAGTAGTGAGATAGTTTGAGTTGAGTATTTTTTGGGTTTTGGAAAAGAAGAGAGAAAAAGTTGAATAAAAAATATTATAAAGTTAAAATATTGTAATAATATAGTTTTATAATATTATTTTTGTTTGTGAATTTGAAAATGTTGGAATTATTTTTTATTTTTTATTTGAAAGTTTGAAAAAGTTGTAATGATTAGTTTGAAAATTTTGTATTTAAATTATGTTTGAGAATAAGATGAGATGAGAATTTTGTATCTCATCTAAAACTCCAAACCTGCCATAAAAAATAAATATAATTTTCAAACTATTTGAATTATGTTTGGAAATAAGATGAGATGAGAATTTTGTATTTCATGTTAAAAGTATATATATATATATATATATATATATATATATATTTAACATCTTTATTAAAAAAATAAATTATTTTAAATGGATAATAGCGGGGCAATGCCTCTGCAATTTTTCCGGAAATAAATTTTCAAGGTCTTGTGGGAAGACCGGAGATGTGGATTGATAAATGTGACTGAAATGTTCTAGAAACATGTTCTTGACCACAAAGAGATAATTGATTCACCGGTTTGAAGAATCCTTTAGGCAAGAAATATCATTTCTTCTCCTACACATTGTGGTAGTCATGTGGAAAAATTTCGTGTTAAGTTCTGTGGTTGTCAACCATTAAATTCTAGATTTCTGTCTCCAAAGAATTTCCTCACGTTTTAATTATTTCGTAAGACACAATTTCAAATGTTCCTCTAAATGCAAATTGTATTCTAAGGGTTCCTTAGATTGGCCTTGAGACAAATGAAGATTGAGTTTCTTGATGGAGGTTTGAATATGACCAAAGCTTAACCTGTTCCAAGACTTTAAGGGTAGGTTTGAGGGGTGAGATGAGAATTTTATGTTTTGTTTTAGTGTTTAAAATATTATGTTTTAATATTATTATTGTATTGAGATTTGAAAAAGTTAAATTGTTTATTATATTTTGTATGGGGATTTGAAAAATGTGTAATGATGAGATGAGATGAAATGAGAATTTTGTGTTTTGTTTTGGTTACCAAACCTGCCCGGCTTTCCTCACAACTTTAAGCTTTTGGGAAAAGATGAATGAGAGTGAGCCTATTAAAGTATTCTCCCAGCTACCCTTGATTACTTGAAAGTAGTTCGGGTCCCGAGCCCAAAACTTCTCAAATTTAAAACAATGGCTGCTGTTTTTGGAGGATGAAGTGTCTAAGAGAAGAGGGGCATGATCTGATGAATAGATAAACAAATGCTTAATTTTAGTGTCCGGAAAAAGAAGAATCCATTTAGGATTTGCAATACCTCTATGTAGCCTCTCTCTAATGTGAGCTCTACCAAACCTTCTATTAGTCCAATTATATATAAAGTTTTAAACCCTTCAAAACCTAAATCCCCTCACCCATGCTTGTTCATAAAAAGTTCTAATCCTGTATGATTAGAGGATGAGGCAAAGGGCCTGCCACCAGATTTTTTTGACTGTCTAACATTAGTATTGAAGTCTCATAAACCTAAAATGGGTTCTGGAAAGGCATCTGTTATGGAACTAACTACAGTCCATAAGTTATGTTTTTATTTCAAATGAACAGGACAATATACTAATAAGAGCAATCATGGCATATTCACAAGATCCGAGTACACTAACAGAGCCATGACATTACTGTTAACAAAGATAGGCTCTACATCCACTCCAAGACGCCACATACATATTAAACCTCCCCAATTCCTCGGGGGAGAGCTATGCAAATACAAATTAAAACTTAATCTATTCACAACACCAGCAGTTTTATTATCTGAAAGTAGAGTTTCTAATAGGAAAATTAAATCAGGGAGGTGAGTCCTGAATTGGCTCAATACAAATTGAGGTCTAAGGCGAAATCTAAGTGACCTATTCGTAAAAATATAAATTATTTTATGGAATAATTTTCAAAGTTTTCAATAAAATAATATTTTATTTAAAATCTTTAAATTTAATTTTTTTGAAGTTATATTTAATTCAACAAAGTAGAGTGAGGCCTCAATGCAAATTTTGTACCTCAATTTAACAAGATCTTAAAAAAAATATTTAAAATATAAATAATTCATTGTATTAAATATTAGATTTAGTATTATGAGGCCTTGCACACATTAAAAAATTTTAAAAAAAATTGAAAATTTTATTTAATAAAATGGTTTTTATTTTTTTTTTATAAACATTTAAAAAAATACCTCATTTTTATTTTTAAAAGCAGTGGAACAATTGCCTAAATGGCCTTGCCATTGAGCCGCTGGTCCTGATTTGTGCCCTCAAGCTAGCATAAATATTGATATGTCGTACGTACAATTAATGTGTCTCACCATTAATTACTGATACTTGCAATAAAGTCGACGCACATGGCTGAATATCGATCGATGCCCTACTGCTCTGGGAATTTTTAGTACAAAGAGTCAAGGGAAGTTTGAAAGGAAGAAGAAAAAGATGGATATAAATTAAATACGAGTCTTACAAGTAGTATTAACTCTCAAACCAGCATACACGACATAAAGAAAGAGATAGCGTAACGCATGAGAGTTATGCTATCAAGTCGATCAGAATAATCTAACGAACACAAAATTAATCTTACAAACTGATGTGGTTTGATATAGTTCTTCAGATTATAAAATTATTTTTATTGTAAAGTAGATTTAATGGATCAGATAAAATCACGTTAATTTATGAGATTTCTTGTATGTAATTCTTTGTGGATGTAGCAGTATTCGTACAAAAATACCTCATTATCATAGACTGACTATTGTACATCAAACTCCGGGGTTTTTTCAAAATAAATAAATAAAAAATGATCCAGGAATAATGTAATTTGTAAACATGTTTAAATTTGGATGAAAATAAGTTAGCAGTATTTCGTTATAGTTATAAAAAAATCCAAAGTACCGAGATTGTATAACTTTTTTAAAAGATCAAACATTTAATATTATAGGATCAACTTGAAGTATTTTTTTATTTTTATTTTAAAATTTAGATAAGAAATGTAAGAGATCTTAATCTATAAAATATAGTATATATATATATATTGATATTGAATATACATGTTTTTTGAGGATTAATGAGATTTCTTATCATTTATGATCCAAACACTTTTACAATTTAGAAAAGGATAAAAACATAATGTGCATCCCATTTCAATAAATGTTAATCTATATATAAAATTAGGTTAATTCAAGATAAAATTCTAGTAAGATGATCAAAAAGTATAAATACATTATTTCAATCCCAAGACGTCGGATTTATACGACTCGTCCCAAGATTACCATGCCATCATTTAGATTTGCAATGACCTTTCATTCTTCCTTTTAATATAAATACAAAGAGATGGTGCCCTTTTAAGTTCATCGTTGCGTTTTTTGTCCTATGGTTACATTCTTAGGTCTCGTCTGGTTAGACAGATGAGATGAGATGAGAAATTTATAAATAATAATAAGATAATTTATAAATACTAGTGAAATATTTTGAATTAAAATTTTTATGAGATTTTGGAAAATGAAAGAGAAAAAATTAAATAAAAAAATTATAAAGTTAAAAGAGAGTTAGAATATAATTTTTTAATATAATTTTTATTTTTGAATTTGAAAAAGTTTAATTATTTTTTGTGTTTTGTTTGAAAGTTTAGAAAGTTTATAATGATTAGATAAAAAAAAGTTGAAAATTTAAAATTGAAAAATATTTATATTTGAATTATACTTGAATATTGAGATGAGATGAGATGAGATTAGATTGTTTGAAAAGTTTGTGAAACCAAACCAGACCTAATAGTGACTTGATAGAGCACATTTAATAAAGTGCTTACATGACATAATTTGATCTGAAAAATAGATTTTAAAATTTAAATTTTACAAATTAAATCTAATTATTAAAATGATGTGAATAGTACACCATCCGCACCAACTTGATAACAACCTAATAACTCCTATATTTTACTCTCTCTCACATACACACACCCACCACCTTAATAATAAGGTATATATTTTGGATACATTCTGTTTTTGTTTTTTGAAACTATTTTGGTCGAGCAATGTTAGGTACAGTCTCTATTTAGGGACTGCAATGCAAGTTTAGGTTATTTTAACTTTAAATTTTTTTAAAATTACAAAACTATCCCTCTTAAAATGATGTTTTTTCTCATTTAATAAAAGACCTGCACATACAATCTTCAAGTGAAGTCCACAAATAGAATTTCTCATTTTAGATACATTCTGTTGATAGAGACATCAACCTCTGTTTTCAGATATGGTTTATTATATAAAAAAAATATAGCAACGAGAATTCAACTCAAGCACTTTGTTTTTTAATGCCGACTGAGAGAACCTTTTGATACCATCCAAGGGCATTTTGTTGGGGGAGCACACAACAACATCAACAATGACAGCAAGTTTAGGAAGCCAAAAACCAAGAAGAGCTTAGCCGCTTTGCTCAATAACTATCGAGTCTCAGCACCAGAGACAGAGTCTTGAGTGAGCGACGACGGAGAGAGCGACAGGTGCCGATCGAATCACAGAGCAATTCGATGGTGCAAATGGATGTTTCCCATTGTTTGTTTTAGTCATCGAGAGTGAGATAAAAGACATAGAGAAGAAGAGTCTCAGGAGAGAGTTCTAGAAAGAAGGGAAGGAAGAAAACGATGCAGAGGCGCAGATTGAGACCTTTGTTTCTACTTCGGAAGATGCTAACTTTCGCCATTTGTGCAATTGGGCTTGTGGCTCTCCTCTCTTTCCACGTCCACGTTTTCTCTTCATCCAAAGTTCCAAGCTTATTCCCTGATCCCTACAAGCTTCCAACGGTAACAACTCCCTCCCCTCCAATCCACTCTCTCTTATAGCCTGCCATATCGTCTCTTTGTTGCCAAAAAAAAGATTCTAGGGCTTTCCATTTCTGATCGTGGGTTTTCGCTTTTTTTCTAGAAACTTTCGTCATCTCCAATCGTTCGGTCCCCGGGTGCGAAAACTTGTATTATTATGATTTTTTGAAAGTTCTTGTTTTTGGTAGATATTCTTTTGTCCATTGTTGAGATTGATTATGCCTATTCATTGACTTGTGAACGTCACTGTATCGAATTCCAATGTGGAAAGTTTTTACATGTGGTTTAATATTTGTTATACTGTCATCATCATCATCATTATTATTGAATTTGTATTGGGTATGTGGAATAGGGGTTTCACTGATCTAAGGTAATATCTTGTGAATTATTTGTAGCAACATGAATTCAAACATCAGGGATTTGGCACCGAGCGAAGCTGGACGCGAGAACTTGCTCCGCCCCATTTATCCAAAGCGCCTCAATCTTCTCTCCAGGTTTCTGTTTCTCCCATTCATCCCATGATTTAATTTTTTTTATTTACTATGTTTGGTTGATGATGGGATTCGGCTAATAAAAGAAATTGCAATTGTCAATTCTTACTTGTCAAAACGAAATTGAAGTTTTTGTTATTGATAAATAATTTGGTTTAGAGTTGAATGAAGATTTTATCAAGAAGGCAAATTCAATGTAAAACTTAACACTCAAAATATCAACTTTTTAGTCGACTAAACTAAAATGGTTCTATTGATTTTTTTTTTTTTGTTGCCATGAAAGAGGAAAAGGTTTTAATATTCCTTTCTAATATGTGGGTTTGATTCGTTCTTTGAGTTGCTTCGTGCCTGTGGTTACCAGTGGTTTGAGTCTCTTAGATTTAGGTGTGCATATTGATACGAAGTAGTCATGCATCTTTCATGTTTTCACTCCCTTAGATTTGACAGTTGGCTGGTGCTAGTGAGACATTGGAGTTGTACAAGCTATGGAAGCCTCCGTCAAATCGTGATTTTGTGCCCTGCATAAAGCCTAGCGCTAATTATACAGGTAAGGAAGTGGCCGGTCTCTTAACTGTTTTGGCATTAATGAAATCCCTTTTTCACTTACTTGATTCGTTTTTGTTTATTCAGCTCCTGTTGAGTCTCGAGGTTACCTTCTAGTCCATACGAATGGTGGGCTCAACCAGATGCGTGCTGGGGTTTGTACCACACTCCCACTATCTCTTTTTTAGTTTCATGGTATAAGCTTGATAGTTGTATACAGCCATATATATATATATATATATATATATATATATACATTTACGATTTTACATTCTTCTTGAATTGCATACATCCTAGTCATCTTACAGTTCTATCTATGATTGTTGCAAAGTGGAAGACTTAGAATACAACCAGTCCCAACTAATTTTTTTATAATGTCGCTCCAAGCAACCATACACTTTTACATCTTTTGCAAGCTATGGAATGATGGTGCATGGAATCCTTTTGTACTATTTGAACAGACTCCTTCTGAGAGTATGATTGATTAAATAGTACATGAAATTAGTGCCAAAAGCTTTGTGCTATGACACCGAACTGAAAATGGAGGTCCACTTCCAACATTTTAGACAACCTTGATTGTTGGTTGCTAATTTCCATGAGTATTGGCCTCAAATTTGTTTCTTGCTAAATTAGGTTTTGGTGAATAATGTTTATGGCTACTTTTTATATCTCAGTTAGGTTTCTCATTAAATTGCAGATATGCGACATGGTAGCTGTAGCCCGTATCATAGATGCCACTCTTGTAATTCCAGAACTCGATAAGCAGTCATTTTGGCAGGACTCTAGGTAGAAATCTTGACTCTAATCCCCCCTCCCACCAAAGCAAAAAAAAAAAAAAAAGGAAAAAAAAAATATTCTGACTGGTTACTAAAAATGATTTGATAATTACATTTCTTTGCTCAATCTGCAGCAACTTCTCAGATGTTTTTGATGAAGATCATTTTATGAATGCTCTGGCTAATGATGTGAAAGTTATAAAAAAGCTGCCTAAGGAACTGGCTACTGCTACTAAAGCAGTCAAGCATTTTAGGAGTTGGTCTGGCATGGATTACTACCAGGAGGAGATAGCTAGCATGTATGAAGATTATCAGGTTGGTTTATTTAAATGCTTCAGGTCCTGGAAATTGGACTTTTTTTTCAATTCAATCCTCTTATTATTCACCTATCTTGTCAGGTTACTTTTGCCTTTCGATGCAATCTTATTATATAATATTTATTCTCAGGTTATTCGTGCTGCCAAATCTGATTCTCGCTTGGCAAATAATAATCTACCTCCAAACATTCAGAAATTGCGCTGCCGTGCTTGTTATGAAGCCCTCCGTTTCTCACCTAGAATTGAAGCAATGGGAAAAGTAATCTGACCTAAATGCTCATCTGCTATCTGGAGTTGCTTTATCTCCCTTGTGTCCCATGCAATGACTAGTATTAACTTTTTTCATTAATGTTGTAGTTGTTGGTCGATCGGATGAGGTACTTTGGTCATTACATTGCTCTGCATTTACGCTATGAAAAGGACATGCTTGCCTTTAGTGGTTGCACGCATGATCTGTCTCCAGCTGAAGCTGATGAACTAGAGATGATCAGGTATGAAATACTTATAGTTATTGTTGTTAACCTGGATAATAAGTTAATTTTCCTGAATTCATTTGTAGAACAGTTCATCTGTGATACCAACATCTTTTATACATATTAATTTTATTCTGAACTTTTAGGGAGAACACTGCACACTGGAAAATAAAGGACATTGATTCTGGGCAACAGAGATCCAAAGGTTACTGCCCCTTAACTCCTAAAGAAGTTGGAATTTTTCTTTCTGCTCTTGGATACCCATCAAACACTCCTATATACATCGCTGCTGGAGAGATATATGGAGGTGATTCTCATATGGCTGATCTGCGATCCCGCTATCCCATATTAATGAGCAAGGTATTAAACTGCATTCTTTTGTTTGATTATCTCATCTTAAGGAGATCAAATGGGGTAATTAAAGAAGCCATACAGGTTTATCAAATTCTATTGTCTTTTCAAAGTACTCGTAGAGATGCTGAATAACCCTCTTTATTAGCCCGACCTCCAATTTTGAACAGCATCATGGGATTTCACGAGTTATGCTTTACAGATTGAAAACGTTAACAAAAGTTTATTGTTATAGTGATAGATGATGCAAATGGAAACCTCCAGGCTCTTGTGAGCCTTCTCCCAGTGCATGCTCTTGTACCCTGTATATGACTTTTAAATTGCTGAATCCATTGGACTTGGGCTCGGGAGGTCAAGTAGTTTGAGCCTGATTCTACATTTATGTGTAATGTGTACTAAGTCTGGTTTCATCGGCAAATCTATGACTTCAAGATAATTGAAGCTGGGTGTCTGCTTAGAAATAAAAATATTGGACGTATGTATTAAAGGCAAGCTCCAATAACATGGAACATCATCTTGACAAATTAGTGGGTTCTCCTGAAGAAGCATATGACCTACAGAATGCATTTTATGTTTTGTTTTTAACTAGAGTTGGATCTTAATTTGATTGGATTGTTAACTCTACCTATATCTGATGTTTGAATTTTAATAATTACATAAAATGTATAGTTAAAAACACTAGTGTTAGGTAGCATCATCTGATCAAATTAACTAGTGTCTGGGATACAAAGTGTAAAATGTATAGTAGTTAGAGGGTGCAAAGTGTATTTTTCCCTAAGAAGAGAAAAGCAAGGAAGTGATAATTGGATGAATTTCTCACGACAGAAGCAATTTGGGTGACTTACTTAAATGCATGAAAGATGCTGCAAGGGAAAAAACAAAAGCAAAACAAGCTCAAATTCCTAAATATAAAAAGACGCATAGAAATTAGATACTTGCTACTAAGCATTATGGAGAGACCTAATCTAGCTAGCTTGAATCACTAATGAATTAAACTCAACTTGTGAGAAATTGAAACTGAAAATCATGCTCAATTTCTCTCTCTCTCTCTCTCTCTCTCTCCCCCCCTCTCTCTCTCTCTCTCTCTCTCTCTCTCTCTCTCTCTGTGTTAAATGTTTTTAAAATGTATACTATTTCAGCTTCCCTTTTATGTTCATGTATTGTTATTTTGGGGAGAGGGAGGGCTGCTAAGGACCAGAAACACGAACAACAGAAGAAATATATAAAATTAATTTGCTTCTTGTGATCACCTGGCAGGAAAAATTGGCTTCTGTGGAGGAGCTGGAGCCTTTTATTGATCATGCCTCTCAACTTGCTGCACTTGACTACATTGTTTCTGTCGAAAGTGATGTATTTATTCCATCGTACTCTGGGAACATGGCAAGGGCAGTTGAAGGTCATCGCCGTTTTCTTGGACATAGGAAAACTATAGCTCCTGACAGGCAAGACAATTTCTTGTTGATAGTTAATCTTGGATTAAATGACTATTCTCTCGATAACGCATGCTCCCATCAATTGCCGATATTAATGTAGTTTTGTGCTTCTCTGTCCATCAGGAAAGCTCTTGTTCGTCTTTTTGACAAAATTGAGCAGGGAACTCTGAAAGAAGGCAAAAATTTATCAAATCGAATTATTGAAATACATCGGAGACGGTATGTGAAAGTGATGAGTTGTAGCGTTTGCAGCTAGTAGTAGCTACACGTTGGACATTTTACAATTTGTTGTTTTGGTCTCCTGCTGGGGCAAAATTTCATGACTGTGCAGCACACACATTTCACAATTAAGTGTGTAGTTCTTCTCCCTCCCTCTCTCTCTTCTTCTTCTAATGGTGGAGAATTGATTTGGTTCTTGATTGTTACATTGGATGCACAGACAAGGGTCTCCAAGGAAGAGAAAAGGCCCCATTTCAGGAACAAAGGGCATGGATAGATTTCGCTCAGAAGAAGCCTTTTACGTAAACCCTTTACCGGATTGTTTATGTCAGAGGGAATCACCAAATATGAACACCTCTTTCATAACTTGGTAGATCAGATGATACTGAGCAATTGCTCTTGAAAACGATTCCTGTGCCGGTGGGTTGGTGGTGCATTGCATTCCATTCAAGTTGTTGAAGCAATACAAGCTGGTGTTCTGCTGCCATGGGATGCAGTGTGTATATTCTGACCCTGAAGAAAGCCGGGGCCGATATATGGAAGTTCGGATGGAAAAAAGACAACTGCATTAGGGTGCACGGCAGAATTGGGATCACCAAAGACGGGCCTCCAATGTACATTTGTTTTCCCCTTGGAGGCGTTAGCCTGGTTTGAAAGAGCTGCATAGGGAGTTTATCAGGGATACAATATTTTGAATAGTTGACAACTTCCATATATGTTGTATTTCACTCATGGTCATCGAATGCAATAAAAGTCAAAAGAATTACATTTTTTTGTTTCACTGCCCACATTTGTTTTCTTATTTCCTGGCACTCAGGTATCTTTGACCCTTTGTTCAGGTGATGGGAAAAATGAGGGACTAGAGTAGGACAGGACATGACCCTCTTCTGATCTTCACCTTTAGTTTCATCCTACCATATATTCCTTAAACCCCAAAAAGACAAAAGGGTTTCGTTTGAGAGAGAAGTGGCCTACCAACATATATAACCTTTTGTGTGATCCTTCCTATGGCCGATTACTATTATAAAATACTCAAAATATAAATCTATATATATATATATATATATATTTGTTTTAGTGATGTGGTAGGCTTATACATTAGCAATGTATTTGATACGATAATAAGTGAGCTTGTAAATATTTTTCTTACTCATGAAGTGAAGATAGAAGAATTATATGCGTCAGCTATTATTCACTTTCACACTTCACACTTTTTTTTTTTTTTTATTAAGTGTGGGGGTGTTTTTTATAATGTGTGGAGTGTGGGGTAGTGAATAGTGGCTGATGAGAAGAATTTTTTGTGAATATATCATGAGACCAGATCAATATATTGGTTTTGATTTTTCATTTATTTTCCAATTTTCTTAGAAAATCACACTTTGTATAAAGTAACATTTGGATTGTCTAGCTCCCCTATACTTTCTGTAAGTTTCTATTTGTAAATTAGTGTAGAGAACACACCATCTAAAACGTTGACATGATAAAATTTGATTTACAAAATTTAAAGTCAAAGATAAAAAAATTCTATTCATAAACTGAGAAATTTTAAATTTTACAAATAAAATTTTACTACATTATCGGTACACATGGTGCGTCCTACATAGTCCAAACTCAGTTGCAAATAAAATTTTTTTACTTTTTATTGGTTATCCGGGAAAATTTTACTCATCATCTCTACACCACACACCACATATGATTTTTTTTTTTTAGTAAAAATAAAACAAAAAAATAAAAAATCATGTGTGTTGTGTGGGGTAGCACACGGGTCGGGTTAGCTCAGTCAGAGGAGAACAGGGAGTCACAAACGGAGAAGGATCCGGATCCAACTAGACATGGCCAGCTTTAGTTGGACAACAAAAGATAGGGAGGATAAAGCATGCCATGAACTCACTCGCGCTCTCCGATCCACACAACACTATCCTACTTCAAAGACGCATCATTAAACTGTTCCAACAATTCTGTCAGAAGAGTAGAACAAAGAGAGATAAGCTGATCAGGCAATGGGGTTCTCCTTCCTCTCTACTTTCCCTGGTCTGCTTCCAATTGTTCCTGCCCCATCTCTAACCACAACCAGCACTGCTCCTGTTGCCCCCAGATACCCCTCTCATGCAGTAAGTTTGCCATACCTATCTGGGACTTGAGCGTTTAAAAAAGAGAAAAGAAATGGGAATGCAGCGTTTTCATTCTTGTGAGAATTGAGAAATGGGATACAGTTAAATCACTTAAACATGATTCTTGGTTTGTAGCTATGTTTGAATCAGATAGTCTGACAACTACCATTTGCTTGTCCAGCCTCAGGTTGTAATTCGTTGTAATAAAATGGAAACTGATGTGGCCGCTGAGGATGATGATCAGTTCCGTCGAAGAGACATTCTTAAGTGTGTTGGTGTTACCATTGGCATGGTTAGAGACTCTTCCTCTACTTACATATAAATGTTTTTTAATCAATTTACTTTTTGATTCTTTCGAGTTCCTTGGCCTTAAGTAGTCTCAGATCCTTGATATAGAAACTTTTGAACTTAGCAGTCTATTCGAATGAGATCTTTGGAAAGAATGAGAATTATTTTTGATATATTTTTGTGGATTTTGAATTGCATGATGTATGCATGCTAACTTGCCAGAATTGTTATACTGACCATTATTCCATAAATCTGGGTCTGAGACCACTTTACCTTCACATCTACTTATTAAGCTCTAACAAATACTCACTTTGCTAAAGGAAGCCAGTATAGCCGTTTCTATGATTTTTTAGAAATTTAGTTGAACACCATAAATCCTTACTCAGTGAATTGCAGTTTAAAAAATAGAATTTCCAAAAATAATGATGACTCTAATAGCTATAAAAAAATCTGAATTAGATACTCTTTTCTTAGATGAATCAATTATGTGTAGGTATACAAGAAACACATGTTGAGATAGATACACAATGCTTTGACCTAAAATGATGTTTTGATTAGTTTTTACCAGTTGTGATCTCTTTCTAGGAATTGATGGCAAGCTCAGGATCCTTTGTTAAAAATGCTAGTGCTGCTGATTTGATACAACGGAGACAGCGTTCTGAGTTTCAATGTGAGTTCTTCAAACGCTACTTTTTTATTCTGGAATGAGCCATTGATCCATATTCACATCTCCTTCTTTACAGCAAATATCAAGGGAACCCTTTATACCGGTATAAAGGTAAATCCTGTCAACATGCACTCCTATTATGTTGAATAGTCTTGGTGTACTTCACAATTATGTTGTATTTAAAGCTTGAATATGATGCTTTCATGCTTTCTTATTATATCTTGTCACATTTCCATGTATTGTTTCAGGGAAATCCAGACCTTATCTCACCCCTATTAACTTTGGCATTGAATGATGCCCTGACTTATGATAAGGTCAGACAAAATCCCTAATTGTTGAAATTTACGAATTCTGGATAAGTCGTTTGCTTTGTTAAACTGTTAAACGAGAAAAGGAAAGGACAGTGCTGATTTGGGTCTGATTAACTTTGTAGGCTACAAAATCCGGGGGGCCAAATGGATCCATACGGTTCAGGTACTTATGACATTACTCCTTTTAAGTAAAAGCATAAACCTTAAGACTTCTGAGTTCTGCCTCCTGAAATCTTAATTTATAATTTTGGGGCCATGAGTTCCTATATGCAAGTTTAAATCAGTCCAAGTGTGATTACCTGCTTAAAAGTCAGAAATATATGCTCTTTCTGAGCCTACCTGTCAGCTGAAAATATAAGATGTTTAGAATGCTTACTCTTTCCAGTTTGGGCTCTTTTACCTGGTTACTGAAGTGTCAAGGATTTTAGTGATTGGGGCCTGACTTGGATGGGAAGAGTATGTGCATATAATTCTAAGTTGTTACATGTCTTATATAGTTATGTTAAATATTGTCACTTTAAGATTCATCCCTCTTCTTTTGCTTCACTTTAAAGCATTCTTAATTTTTCTTCTTGAAAACTCATCTTAATTTTCTTTTCTGTGTTTTTTCTTGCTTGAAGTTCAGAGTTAAGCAGGCCTGAAAACAAGGGGCTTTCTGCTGCTTTAAATTTATTAGAGGAAGCAAAGAAAGAGATAGATTCATTTTCAAAGGGTGGACCCATTTCATATTCAGATCTCATCCAATATGCAGGTTCAACATTTTAAATATCACCAAGTTCAAACTATGAACTATATACATGACCATCATGCTTGTAGTGTGGCCCAGTGCAATGGCCAATAAAATAGGTTCCTAAACATTCTTTTCATTTTATCTCTTGCTTCTACCCCTGACTAAGATACCTTCATTCCATGTAGCCCAAAGTGCCACTAAGGCTACATTTCTAGCTTCTGCCATTCGCAAATGTGGTGGGAATGAAGAGAAAGGGAGCTTAATGTATTCTGCATATGGTTCAAATGGGCAGGTTTGTTACTTACTACTTGTGTCATTGCTGTCATTCTCAATGTCATTAATAATTTGCGCGCTACATATTGCTTAAAGGGGCAATTCATGATCTTTAGTTACTTTATTTTACCATAATCAATTTTATGATTCATTAAATTTCTAAATGCCACTTGGTGAAGCATAAACTGGAGATTTCATATTCGTGGCCAATATTTACCCTTGAGTAGCTGTTAATATGATGGTGATACTGCAGAAAAAATGTTTATCTTTTCAATTTGTGCTAGTAGAAAAACCAACCTGTATTTTCCTAGGGATTCTAGACTTAACTCTCTGATTATGCAGAGATAGGGCTTGGAATAGAAGAATTTGTCTGCAAAGCATAACAGGAAGTCTGCAGCTACGCCAGCCAAGGGATTTCTTCACTAATTGATTCATCACATTTTCTTACATAACAAGCTAACTCCCTCCCTCTCTCTCTCTCTTTCTGTTTCGCTTTTATACTCATGTAGTTTACAATGAGAGCAATTTTACTTAAGTTGATGTGAAGGGTTGAAAGAGAAACTAAGCATCCGCCTCAACTTCTTTGAGGCAAATATTGAGTAGTAAAGTACACGGAAGCTTTGCAAATCCCTGGTGTTCCTCATTGAAGTTCCAATTCTGCTTATCTTCAAGTGCGTCTTTGAGTTCGATTCTCGCATGCATAGTTTTAGATCATGAGAATTTAAAGGATGTATAATAGTCATAAGTTACTGAATGTACGCGTAATTCTTGTTGCAGTCGCTTGAATTTATCACTGAATACTTGTGCAATCTCGTCTCATAGTTTAATTTGGATGAATCATGTTACTATCCCCAAAGCTAGATCAACCTACAACCCGTCAGTTAAGTGATCTCATAGAGTTCAATCGATGCTGTTTTCTGCCATTATAATCTTTGGTGAAACATCAAGCAACTGGATATGCAATAGACAGAGCTGGAATGTAAATTGATAGTTTTTTCATACAACTGTTATTGGGTACAGTGGGGCTTGTTCGACAGGGAGCTTGGAAGGGCAGATACCCAAGAGCCAGATCCAGAGGGGAGGGTTCCCCAATGGGACAAAGCAAGTGTTAAGGAAATGAAGGACAAGTTCTCAGCTATTGGCCTTGGTCCCCGCCAGGTATTATATGAAACAATAATGCCTTTGCTGCTGCTGAGTGTACTTCAGGTCTTTTTTCTTTATCCAATAATGTGTCTATTTATAATCTGTGACCCAAAACAAAGATCCTCAGCGATGCAGCCCTCAGTGAAATGTGAAACAATCAAATAAAGTGAAAAAGGTTCTTTCCTTATTGAAATCATGGTGTAAGCTATGTTGTATATCCTGACCTGCAACTTGTAGGAGTTCTTCATCTTGAACTTCTTGGTATTATAGGTTCCATGCTAGAGTGGCATCTTGGATGCATTATACTTTCCTTATATGTGAACAGTTCATATTGGTTTAAGCTTTCCATTCAATAAACAATTCAAATGATACCGGAAGGGCTAAAAATGAAGGAAATAATTAGAGTAAAATTGAAGGGTATTGTAACATTCAAGTTAAAGCTAGCTTGAGGGAGTTTATTCATTTTGATCATAGTTGCTGATGTTTATTTGCTTGTTTGGCCAGCTAGCTGTGATGTCTGCCTTTTTGGGGCCAGATCAGGCTGCAACCGAGACCTTATTGGCCACTGATCCAGATGTTTCTCCATGGGTTCAGAAATATCAACGTAGCCGAGAAACAGTATCTCAGACGGATTATGAGGTCAGAGTCATTTTCTTGGATCAAGAACTTGAGGGCCTCAAGTCATGTGTCTATTTCTCTCCCTCTCAAGACTCAAGTTTGGGCAAGAACTCGAGGGAATTTTTTTTCACATTTTCCTTACATACTTTTGCAGGAGGAAAATAAAAAGGATTTTAACATGGGTTCTTGATTCTTTTTCAGGTGGATCTGATAACAGCTCTCACAAAACTAAGTACTTTGGGTCAGCAAATCAATTATGAGGCATATACTTATCCTGTCCAAAAAGTTGATCTGAGCAAACTCAAATTGTAGAGGAAGCGAAGAATAGCCTTTGCATGGCAAAGCAGCAGCCTCAACTGCTGCATCGAGACTTATTTCTTCGAACGATATTTCACTGAAACATGCGCCTGCTTTCAGTTTTTGTGAGGACTTGTGCAGAGTGGTTTGCTTCTAAGATCAATGAAACTTAGGAACTTCAGTGTATCGAATTTTCTTCTTGTTCAATCCCCAACATTGCAGTTTATATTCTCTTCCCTGTTCTGACTTCTGCCAAAACTTTTCAGAAAACGATCTCTCTTACATGAATTTTAGCATCTTAAATACGAGAGAAATAGATATACGAAGTTGGTTTTACGATATTGATTGAGTACTTAAGCACGAATATCAATAAACATTATAAGATCTACTTCACGCGTTTCTCTGTCCACCTAAAGCTCTCAAGAACTTGACAAGATGTTGATCAAAACTTTTTCATTTCTCATATTCTCTTTAAAATTTAGCTATAAATATGGTGGAGGTTGGGATTTATTAACAATCTATCCCTATCAAGTCTTAAGCAAGCCATTTAGAAAATCAAAGCCCCAATGCAGTAGATAACTTATGTTAATTTGTAAAGGTAATATATAGGAAAAATATTTATATTTAGTAGAGTAATGATAGATACAAGTTCCAAATAGACAAGTTCCATACAAGCTTTTTGTAAAATAATGGGTTCCACTAATAAATAATAGTTTTTTTTTTTATACTTTTTTAAGGTGGGATCCACTTTTTTACAAGGGCTTGTATGGAGCTTGTCTATTTGGGACTTGTACAAATCATTTCTCTATTTAGTATTTGTCCTCTCTGTTTTAGTTACTCTTTAAAAATGGTTCCCTTGGTTAAGGAAAAAGGTTACTCCAAATTTGGTCCATCAAATTAAATTAATTATTTATAGAGAAATGATATTTGTAGTTTTAAGTTGTGTAAGTTCTGTGCAATTCCTTTTAAAAAAATGAAAAAATTTGAAACCCACGTGAAAAAAAATATTTTTTTAATAGTAGACCTTACTTTTTTTTAAAGAGAGTGTGTAAGACATACATACTTTAAAACTGTATTCAGCATCACTCATGAATTAATAATCTTGAATTAATCGATCTAACTTTGAACCTACGTGCCTATGACTTAGCATAGATGTTTGTAAACGAGGAAGAATATAAACCTAATGCATCTAGAGCATTTTTATCCTTTGTATTGGAAGTCTGCATTTGTCTCTTTTATCTCTCTCAAATGTTGTTCACCTATGTATTTTCTTCCTCCATTCAATCCTCTTCATACTACTCTTTTTAATCATGTTGAACTCTTATAACAATGAAATAAATTATGGCCCTATACGATTTAATATTTATGCATTGAATTTTTACGTGTTAAACTCATTTATTAAAATATTATTTAAAATATAATATTTTATTAATAATTTTGCTACACATAAGTTGATACATTAACACATCATTTATAGTGGAATTCATTATAACTAAAACAAAAATCAAAACACTAATACTTTTTTAAGTATAATTAATATGGAAAACTTCCACATTATAACTAAATTTTTTCTATTATTAATCCCTCTAATATTTTTGTAAACATGATTTATTTTTCTTTAATTTTTTTTTATTCTTTTGAAAGAAACAATTAAATATCTCGAAGGAAAATTAAGACCTAAACAAAGAAGAAGAAGGTCAAATTATTATAGTTGATTTTAATCATCCGTTGACTTAAAAAAAAAACAATCGTATTTACCAAAGTGAGATGAAACTCACCCGTTAATCGTTGGGAAAGGCACAGAGGATTTTCCTTTCGGTCCTCTCTGCAACCCCACCCAACAGGCACCAGCTTCTTCTTCTTCTCTTCGTCTTCGTCTTCGTCTTCGCCGTGAAACCCTATGGCTCGAACCTTGGCTCACCTACTAGCCTCTGCGCTCCTCATCTTTTCTTCCTCCTTAATCGCTCTCTCCTCTGCCCTCGACGACTCCGATGCTTCCCTCCGGCCGCCGATGATGATTCTTCCTCTTTATCTCTCTTCCCCTAACCCTAATATTTCCCGTCATCGTAATCTTCGTCGCCATCTCCAGAATTCGGCCCCCCCAAACGCTCGCATGAGACTCTACGACGATCTCCTCTCCCGCGGGTTGCTCTTCCTGACGCTTGCGCTCTTTTTTTTTTTCTCTAACTTTTCTTGCATGACTTTTTTTTTTAAAGTATTTTATCGTAATTGAAGTTCTTTCGGATTTCTGGTAGTTACTATACGACGCGGTTATGGATCGGGACACCCCCGCAGAAATTCGCGCTAATTGTAGATACGGGTAGTACTGTGACCTACGTTCCCTGCTCTAACTGTGGACACTGTGGGAAGCATCAGGTTCGGCTTCGCTTTTGATTGTTCTCTAGAGCTTGTAATTATTGTTTGGGCAGCTTGCAATCTATAATTAATTATGCATCCTTTTCTTTATGTCATATCAACAGTATCTTAATCTTCATATACTAGCAAATCAGGAACTCTAGAGGCGCTTACGAATATCTATAACTGGTTAATGTACCAGAGAATAACGTTTAATATCAAGATTGTTGGTTGCTGAGAATGTCGGCTAAACAAAAATCAAAATTGGGACTTTTAGGATACGTTTGAATGCTGAGATGAGTTGAGTTCATTGTGAATAGCAGTGAGTTGAGATGGTGAAGTGAGTTTTGTAAATCCCACTTAAGATGAGTTTAGATGTGTTTGGATGTGTAAGATAGGTTGAGATTGGGAAGTTGAAAAAGTTATGGGTCCCACCACTGTTCGAGCACGCTAGTTGCCGGAGTTAGGAGGTTTGACAGTCTGTCTCCGTTGGCACTGTACACCACCGGTATGGGACCCTGTGTGTGGGAGGGGGGGGGGGGGGGGGGGGGTTTCTGCCGTTGATGCACTTGGTCTGCAATGTATGGGGTGCCGCTCGGGAGTTAGGAAGACGTCTATTGTACATTTGAAACTGACCCAGCTAGAAAATTTTTTTGAAACGGCCAAAATTCCAGAATTTTACAGCACGGGCAGGGTCTATTTTTGCTAGGAGGTTTGGGGAAGAAGAAGGGGTTCAAAGCTGATGGAAAAAAGAGAGAGAGACCTTTGTGTGACAATCATGGGAAAGAGAGAGAGAATACGACTTTTTATTTTTTTGCTTTTTTCAGTGCACTTGTTCCATCATGTAACAATAGTAAGACTCAGCTGAGTTATGTTGAGTTGTTGGGAACATTGCGTGTTTGGATGTTGGGGTAGGCCTAAATCTGGACACAACTGAGATGATCTGAGTATGTTCAAGGTTCCAAACACAGCCTAGTGTTTCTGTTATTAATTACTGTGGAAATGGAAGGTCGCTGATGTCTGTATGATTCCTATTTTTCTATATCTGGTGAATGATGGATTCAATGATATAGTTCTCTTTGAATTACCCGAGGTGTACAAGCAGGAAACTCCTTGCCGATGAGCTATAGCCCCGGGATTAGTTGTTGTTCTCGGTCACCCAGCGCTAATAAAAAAAATGATATTTTTCTCACTCAAGATTTAGCAGAGGATTGATTGAAGCTAATGTTATGTTGATGACATCCAGGACCCAAGGTTCCAGCCAGAATTGTCTAGCACATATCAACCAATGAAGTGCAGTATTAGTTGCAACTGTGATGAGGCTGGAGCTCAATGCACTTACGAGAGACGGTATGCTGAGATGAGCTCTAGCAGTGGCGTGCTTGGTGAGGACATAATTTCCTTTGGAAATGAAAGCAAGCTTATTCCCCAGCGTGCTGTTTTTGGTTGTGAAGACATGGAAACTGGTGATCTTTACACTCAACATGCTGATGGCATAATTGGTTTGGGTCGAGGTCGGCTTAGTGTGATGGATCAACTCGTTGACAAGGGTGCTATTAGTGACTCATTTTCGTTATGTTATGGTGGGATGGATGTAGGCGGGGGTGCTATGGTTCTTGGTGGTATTTCTTCTCCCCCTGATATGGTATATACCAATTCAGATCCCTTTCGCAGGTAAAACACTTTTAAAATGCTTTATGTGTATTGGTTTTTAGTAAGACTACATTTAGTGCATCTCACACATATGCTTTAGTCTTGGGATGTCAACAGTCCATATTATAATATTGAGTTGAAAGAAATACATGTTGCTGGGAAGCCATTGAAGTTAAAGCCAAGTATCTTTGACGGAAGGCACGGAACAGTCTTAGATAGTGGAACTACATATGCTTACCTTCCAAAAGAAGCTTTTCTTGCATTCAAGAATGCTGTAAGACTTTGTGCCTCTAAGTTTCATCTTCTCCTATAGTCCATTTACTTTTATTGTCAAATTCATTTGCATGACAAAGAAAAGGATGAATGTTTTTATGTTTCAATTTCAGGTTGAAAATGAGTTATATTAACTAATTTAATTCGTTTGAATATTGGTTTATATGTTTGATGCTCAAATGCATATATGCTTGCCTCTGTTCTTTACTTTAGCCAATGAACTATAGTTCTCATTAAACTTCTCTCTATAAGAATGGAATGGAGGCTAAGGCCATGGGTTCAAACCCCACCAACTGTGGAACTACTACAAGATTGTTAAGCATATAGGATTTTGAGATAACTTGAATAGTGAATGTTGGAATCATTATAGACTTATCAGAAAAAAAAATGTTGGAATCATTATAATATAGTATTAGAATGTAAATTAAATAATTAAGCTTGCCAATTCCAAGAATTCAAGTATTTAGGATAATTGGTGATTTATATGATATCAAAGTAGTGCCCCTAAAGCCCTAAGTTCGCAATTTATACCCAATGTCGATTAAATGTCTTACATGTTAAGTTTGCTTATTACAGGAGTTTGCTCGTATATGTGGGAAAGTATTAGAATATGCATTTTAATAATTGAACTTGCCTCTTCCCAAAAGCTTAAACTTTTGGTACAATTGGTGATTCAATACATAGTTTGGCTATTTAATATCACCGAGTGTAATCTACATTATTTCCCAGATTGAGTGGGTTAAGAAAAATAGAGGTGAATGAGTATGATTTTAACAAGCACCACTTGTAACCTTGACACTTTTTGAGTATAAGTCTAGATGTGGCTTGGGCTTTCTTAAGGTCAAGCAATCACACAGGTGACCAATCATGAGTTTCTTGTATCACTAGATTTTCATGCATAGCTGATGCTCTTGTATATGTCCCGTGTACTTGGGCTCTTTCCTATTCATGTTTTCTATGAAATTTTGTTTACCTATAAAGAAAAAAATTTATCTTTACTTTTTTGATTCTGCTGTATTGAACTCTCAGTTTATGGGAATTATATGTGATATGTAGGTGATCAATAAAATTCGTTCACTCAAGCAAATCCATGGTCCAGACCCAAATTTTCATGATATTTGTTTTTCTGGTGCTGGAAGGTACTGGCTAAACCACACCGACATGAATTTTTTTTTGGCTAACCAGATGGTTATAAGCTGAATTTAAGCACCCATTGCCTGATTGGTTGTCTTGAAGTTACATCTGATTGTCTTTGCTTGTATTTTGCATAGGAATGTTTCCCAACTATCAGCAGTTTTTCCTCAGGTTGATATGGTATTCAGTAATGGACAAAAATTGTCACTGTCTCCAGAGAACTACTTGTTCCGGGTAAGTTGACAAGTTACTCTTCTTGAGTTTTTTTTTATTTTTTTGGCTCCTAAATGGAGAATATGGAATTTTTTCATAATCTATTTTTGTTTCAATGGTATTAAGCACACAGTGTTGTATATTTACTCGTTCTGTTCTTTCTTAAAGCATACGAAGGTTAGTGGTGCATATTGCCTGGGGATTTTTCAAAATGCAGATGATCCAACTACTCTTTTAGGAGGTACGCTAAATTGTTTATGGGATTTGCCATGCTTACTCTGTAGTCAGTTCTTGCATTTGTTCTGACCAAAAGCTGCATTATGCTCAAGCCTGCCTTGTGCATGTCAGTATGAAGTCTAAGAAATAATTCCCTTCTCTCCCCAAACATCTGGCATGCATGTGCATCAGCACACAAGGGATGTCTCAGTTAATTTTTCATCATATGTTACAGGGATTATCGTTCGTAATACCCTTGTGACTTATGATCGGGAGAACGATAAGATAGGCTTCTGGAAAACTAATTGTTCTGAACTATGGAAGGGCTTGCATTACCCTAGTCACGCTGCCCCACCTCCTTTGGATTTACGCAGCCAAAATACAAGTGTAGGAATTCCTCCTACCATAGCTCCAGGTGGATTGCCTCCTACCATGGCCCCAGTTGGATTGCCTCACGCTGATTTTCCAGGTAGAATGAGTTTCAAGAGAATACATTCCTTTTATGCTGTATTTTCAAATTCGATGTCATCCTCAATTACTTTTCTCAGGTTTCTTGCTGGAGATATAACTATCTGTTATGATTTGCAATGTGTTGATCTTCTATTTTTGCAATATAAAACTAGATCGACACATATATTTTTAGAATGTTGAAGAGAAGATTCTTCTGCATGTATGTTAGTACTTCTCTTCTGTTATTATGAGCAAGAATCACTTATCAAAAAATTTTGAGCAAGAATTTCCTTTTGGTTTGTTGAATGTGTTTTTGAAATTCTTGCTGTTATTATGCAGTCGATTGTGTTGCTGCTTGGACTGTTATCTCTGATGTTATGTTTACCATATATTGTAGTAGGTGAATTTCAGATTGGACTAATAACATTTGACATGATGCTTATCATCAACAACTCTTCTATGAAGCCCAATTTCACTGAGCTTACAGAGTTTATTGCTCATGCGCTGGATGTTAAAGTTTCTCAGGTATAGTTGAGCTATTTTTGCTTTAATGGTTTAAGATTTTACCGGTACCTCAGTTTAGGTTAGCAGTTGGTGACACTTAGCTTAACAGACCCTCAAGTATAAGTTTGTATCTATGCCATCATTAAGTTGTTGTAAATATTTTATGGAGAATATATGAATGATTTGCAAGTTAAAAATCTGTATATATGTGATACTTGCAGAAGGAAAATCAATTGAATGTACTAGGAAAATACAGGCCTGGTTTGTTGGGAATGTATTTAGTATTGATTTTCTGTGGTTTACAGCTTTTATTCTTTATAAATGCTCTGGATCTACTTATAAATAAAATAAAATAAATGCAATGGATCTGGGGTGATAGCATTAAAATAGGTGCTCAACCTGATCTAACCAAACCTATTGCTACCTCAGTTTCACCATTTGTGCTTCTAAAGCCACTAATGCAGTGTGTCAGTATCAGTTAATTTTTCACTGCTTTGGCAGTTATTAAGTCAAATAAATTGATCAATTAGTAATGCTGACTGTTTTATTTCAGGTTCATTTATTGAACTCCAGTTATACAGCAAATGCTTCCCTTATCAAATGGGCAATCTTCCCAGATGAATCTGCTGATTACATTTCTAATACCATGGCAACGGTAATGCTATTCATGATGCTGAAGTATGTTATACTGGAGCCATTCCATCAATTGATATTTGGCTTGACCTAATAATCATTTGCTTTTGTGCAGAGCATAATTCATCGTTTAAGAGATCATCGTCTGCAGCTTCCTGAGAAATTTGGAAGTTATCAGTTAGTTGAGTTGAATGTCAAGCCTCCAGTGAAGTTGTATGTTCTTTTCCTTCTCTCTACCTAGTATTTTCTCTTGACTTGTTTACATGGGTTTTTTTCACACTCTGCTGGACCCAGATTCATATGTAGTCAAGTAGGAATTTCTGTGTCATTATTAACATGTGGAGTTCGGATTTTGACTATTCACAACTTAAAAATGCTTAAATCAATTGTTAACAAAATGTGAAGATATATACTTCTTAGGTAAGATGGAGCGACATTGAAAAAAGATAGAAGCTTTTCCTCTTAGAAAATCATTATGTGAGTTAACCTGAAATGGCACTGTGTGTGTGTGTCTTCCCTGAGAAAATCATTTGGCGAATGAACCTAAATCACACTGAGTTTGTGTGTGCATGTTATTATGCCTCTTATCTTTCTAGTAATGCCTCTTAACATTCAAGCAAATTAAGAAGTCCTATTCCACCTTGTATACCTGGGCTTGGCCTATTCTATTTATACTACCGTTTACTTATCAAAAAAAAAAAAAGTCCCTCAAGATTCCTGTATTATTATGGCTCTCATCTTTCTAGGAACACCTCTTGACAGTCGAGCAAAGTAAATCGAAGTCCTTCAAGTACTTCCATGATTCCATCTGTATAAAAAGCATATTCAATATCTGCCACTTTATAGTTCAAGCCAGGAATAACAATCCGTATGGAAGGGATTTAAGGCTCCTCCTAGATTTCCCACTTCACCCTTTTCTTTTTTTGGGTAAGTTATTTGGAGCTTTATCCTATCAAGTTGAAATCCAAGAGAACTTTCAGGGAAATTATAAATCCTCTGAGAACAATTTAGACCCTTATGACATTCTCCCATTCATTCCCATTCCATGACCTGTCCTAGGAAAGTCAATACCGAGAAGGAATACAGATGGCTCGTGTTATTTGCTTTCTCTTTTTCCTCATCTAGTTTCTTTTAATTTTGTAATACTATCATCATTGAAAGTTTTGTAGCCTGAACAAAGTTGATTAGGCCAAGTAGTAAACTTTAATGATTTATGTAGAAACAAAGGAAGTAGCCTTTGGGTTTGTGGTAGAAGAGAAGAGGAGAAGGGGGCGAGAGAGAGTGATATCGGTCGGTCCTTGAACTTGTAGATTGGGACTTTGTAGCCTAAACGAAGTTGATGAGGCCAAATTGTAAACTATAATGCGGGTTTATGTAGAAACAAAGGAAATAGCCTTTGGGTTTGTGGTAGAAGAGAAGAGAAGGGAGGGAGAGAGAGTGATATCGGTCAGTCCTTGAACTTGAAGATGGGGAAGCAGCATAGGTTCCCAATATAGGTGGGGACTGAAAACGGTTACTTGGATCAGAGGCTGTATTGATTGAAATAATGATGGAAGCAAGATTCTTAGGTGCTCTCCATGGTTGTGAGTACTATTTGTTGAATTGTAATTTTGTGTTCTTTAGGTTGCTACCCAAATTTTGGCTCCTTCCTCAATGTTGTTCTAAGGTGCTGTCCAGGGTTGTGAGTACTATCCGTAAAATATATGTTTTGTCCTTTGGTCTTCTACCCCAATGCTGGCTTCACAAAAATCTTCTAGATTTCCTTCTGCGTCACACACGCATGCACCCACTCACATAAACATTGTTCTTCTCTGCAAATGTCTATATGTGAATGTCACTTATAAAAAAAAAAAATCTGTCTGTGGTTGTCATATACTTAAAATGTGGAAGTACTCTCCAGGCCAAGCACCCTGATCTAGCTTAACTTGTTGTATGTTGATGTGTATTTCTTGAGTAGTCTTATATTTTTTAAGTATATACTAATTTGTTTAATCAAGCTTTTGGTAACTAGTCTTCTATTTACTTATCCATATCTGCAATTATATTGACATTCTTTCTGGAATACTATATTTGTTCCCCTTTCTTTTGACGAGTTTGCATTTTAATAAATCTTTCCAACATTTTCCTTTCATATTCACAATTGGAATCCTTTGGAGCATTGCAGAACATGGTGGAAACAAAATTATTGGGTAGTGGCTGTTGGAGTTTTAGCTACCCTGGTTCTTGGACTATCAATTTCTGGGGCATGGTTGATTTGGAGATCTAGACAAGAGAATGTATCATATGAACCTGTTGGTGCTGTTGTTCCAGAGCAAGAGCTTCAACCACTTCAAACTTCACCAGGGCCTGACGATTTATAGCGTAAAGTTTTCTTAAATTTTAGTTGATTTATGAGGAAATCGTGTGGTATGTAACTTCAAATCTGAATAATCACCCTTCAGCCTAATGATTTTGAGAGGATGAAATCTGTAATCCCTCCGTCGATGTACGATGAAAAAGAAAAAACGAAAAAGCAGAAAGAAAATGTAGAAAGTGTATGGAATACCCATAGTTTTAGATATCAATGTACGTAGAAAGCTACATTTTCATCGGCTAAAACATTGCAACATATGGTAACTATTGAGCCTGCCCATGCATCTTTGCCATTTGATATTTACTATCTCCTCTTTATCTGCTGAGGTCAAGCACCAACCTCAAACTCATTTGCTGCATGCATGTGATACATTCCACACATTCTGAATGATATTGTAATCATGAATTCAAGCTTACTTTTTTATTAAATTTGTACGAAGGTATCACTAATCTAATTAATTAATTAATTAATTAATTAAATTAATGTTCTAATATTTGAGGTATTCTGCTTAATTAGTTTATTGAATGTTAAACTAAATAGAACCTAAAAAACTGTGGAAGAGACCCAACTCTCAACTCTTTTACAATTAATTAAATGTTAAGATCATAGACACATAGTATGATCATGATGTCAAGTCATCCATTTTTTTTAATTTATTTTTTAATGATGGATAAATTATAAAAATAATAATAAAGTAATGTTATATATAGTTTTTAGAAAAATCTAATTATAAGCGATTATGCGTATTAATATGTATATTCATTCAATATGATTGGTCAGAAAGTAGATTTTATTGAAAGCAACAACATTAGTACGTAGATTGGTACGTAAACTTGCTTGTACATAGTAAAACTCATAGTCTTTAGAATGTACAAATTCTGCGTACTTCTTTTAAAAAAGAATATGATCTACTATTAAAAAAAAATTGAATTCTATATTTATTTTTTTACCCTTTTCAAAATGGATACGAAAGACTTACAAATTTTAAAATTGTAAATATAATTTGCCATGATAAAGAATAAAATTTGAGACGTAATTTTATATTTATATGAGTTGGGCTCTCGTATAATTAATTAATTACCGTTCTGATAATTGTCAACTCCATAACTCTTCCCACCTACAACTGATGAAAAACATTTATAATTATTGAAGACTGGTTGTAGATCCTAGCTAGCAGCTTGTACCCTGATGAATGAAACGCAATTAATTCGATCCGCTTGCTTAAAACCTTAAAACAAAAAAAAAAATGGAAATCTCTCTTTGCCCTGGGGGTAGCTCGCCACCAGCCAGCCATGGATCCACCTTAATTAATATTATTAAGTTGCAATTAAAAACCTTTATTTTTTTTAATAATCTCATATATAAAGTTTATCACAAGATTGATTGAATTAATGCATGTAGCAGGTACGTAAAAATTGATCACTTTTGAAGGTATTGATCATGTGTATTATATAATAATTATAAGGTATGGCACACTTGAGATTGTTGGAGATAATATCCGATCAAGAATTTGATTCGATATTATGATCTTGATTTGATTTTCATAATGAAATATTTACCTTATCCCATCTCAACGTAGTTTTTGGCCTATAAATAGAAATCTATGCAGTCTTGTATTCAACAACAGTATTCGAGAATGAAAAATAATAAATACACAATATTTTATACAATAATGTTTTAAAAAGAGGTATTTTTGTAAAATATCTTATAAAACTAACATCATTTTACAAAAATACCTTTATTTTACAATATGTGTTGTGAAAAGTATTGTGTAAAGTATTATATATTTATCACTACTCTTCAAGAATAATAAATATGTAATCCTCAGATCAGTCTATCTTTCATCTCCTTGTCTTTCCTCATCTTCTTTTCTATTATATATTATATATATATATATATATATATTCTATCAGAGATCAATATATAGGGATTATATATCATACACACATATATATATGGTAATTGCTGACTATTTTTAGTAAATTGAAATCAATTTATTTATATTAAAAATCTAATGGGAAAAGTAGCATAAAATACATGATAATATTCCAACAAGCATAACGGGACAAATCACGTTGACAAAGACACAAATGACCCAGCTGCATGCATGGGACCATATATTTATTTAATTCCTTCCATATTATTCCCATTTCTATGACCTAAATCTCTGTAAAAACACGCATTTTTCTCTCCCTCTGGCTCTGGATATTAACAGTGATTAATGGTTTGAACGAACGGTTCCATCACTCAAAATCCCACCAAGAAATAAACATTAATCACGCTAGCTGGTGGCCGTGCATGCAGAGAGACCGATTTCAAGGGCACTTGGACTTGCCCTTGGAGTTCTTGAGGTCCCTGTAGCAAGCGCACTCATGCTTGTTGCCATAAGTCCCAGATGGCACGCACTGGCACTTCTCACAGCAAATCCCGCAGTACTTCAAGCACCGATCCTGCACTCCTGCCTTTGCGCACCGATCCCCGCACTTTGAGTCACAGAAACCTTTTTATTTTTAAGAAGAATCATAAAAAATATTATCAGTTAGCATAGCACATTATCAAACTAAGCCCAGCTTTTTTTGGAAGAAAGAGTACTGCAAAAGAAAGAAAGCGTGGATGAGAAGTTGATCATGGCTTCTTACTTGAACCAGCTTCTGTGATCTGAAAGAAAGAGGAGCTGATGAGGGCAACACACACAAGCAGGAAAGTAGCAAAGACGAGCTTCATTTTCTGATTGTTTTAGGAGAATGTACAGCAACAGAAGGGAGTAGAGAGATGTCTGGAAAGGTAGTTTAGCAAGAGAGTGTTTACAAGTGAGATGGTGGAGAGAGTTGGGAGTGTTGGGGTATTTATAGTGGAAAAACTAGGAGTACTAGGTGAAGTGTTAGGAGGGTGTTATTCGGAAAGCTAAATAAAAAAAAATATCACCTTCTTCTGGATTACACTCGGTTTTCACAATCCGCACCGGCCAAGACATGTATCTTTTAGCAATGACATTTCGGAAAACTTTTGATGACTTGTCCAGCAACTTCGACAGCAATTGCTAGTTGTTTCATTTTTTTTTTTTTTCCCGTCATTGGTATAGAGTGCCGGGACTCTCGACTAATTGAGCCCATATCAGGTCTAAGATAAAGAGTTTCTCACAGGTGCACATCAGTTTAATAAAAAATTATTATGATCTAAAGAATGCGAATGCAAAATTTCGAATCAAGTACGTCGATCTAATTGTTACTGCTCATGACTCCAAGACATACCACTACACTCATGACTATCGGTCTTATAGCATTAGTAGTGGATTCAATAAAATTTGACTAAAATTTGGCTAAAAAATTCACTTTTATAAATTTAGCTAGCCACTTTTCAACAATACCAAATAACAGACTCTCTAAATCTATCACTATTCTATTAAAATATTGATTTTGACATTTTCTTTTATTTTAATTCTGATTGTAATTTGAATATTTATTCGTTATTAAAAAAGTACACTTTAATTTTCTAACGTTCATATTATTTCTAACGGATATAATTTTCTAATGGTATTTTTTTTACAATGGTCATATTCTTTCAACTGATATATTTTTTCAACAATCATATTTTCCAATGGTCCTATATTCACAATAGATATATTTTATTTTTGCCAACGGGAAGAGAATTGCTTATGGTGAAGATAATATTTAGCCAGCCCAAAGAGCTGGCCAGATTTAGCCAGTGAATAAATCTTGGATTAAAATTACTGTTCATTTCTTGAGTCCATTATAATAAATTTTTGTACAACCTAACTAAACTTTAATCAAAATTTTTGTACAACCTAACTAAACTTTAATCAAAATTTGACTAAGTTCACTACTAGTGCTCGGGCTAATTGCTAGCAAGCTGTTCGTAATTAAGTAGGCATGGGGGCCTTTGCGGAGTTGGTAGTTCATTGGATTCATTTTAAGAATGGTCTGGAATTCACTTTAGGAAGACAAAAAGGAGGCCAGGCTATACAGCTTTTGCATGAATATTGCTGTGACGTTAATCTGTCGTTTTGCCGAATAAAGTGTACGTGCCGGCTCACATGACCTGTCCTCCAATATATATAGATATACTAAGGTTGCTTAAAAAAATAATAAAGGCCATCTCTCCTGTTGTGGTGCAAAGCACCTTCCTGGCATGGCCTCTGTTAACTCTCCTCGATATACCCCAACTGGCCAACTATTTTAAAAAGATGAATCGGTCTTGTGTTGGCACTGATTCCCATTTTTTTTTTTTTTGTCTTTTTTACTTTGAGATTAAGGGAGTGCACGTGAAATTTTCGAAGAGAGCTAGGTTGAAAACTGTGTGGGAAGTGTTTGAATAGCTGACACTTTTGGGTACTTATAAATTTGCATGTGAGTTGAAGCTCAAGAGGAGAAGTCATCTCGTGAAAGGGTGATGAAATCCTTTGTGAGAGCTAGTGCAAATTAATTAGGTGGTGACATTGAGAGATCAGCTGTACGTCTCCTTCAAGCATGATGCTATTCATTCCAAGCTGGGTATGGATGACAGCAGCAGGATTGCTAACTTCCACTTTGAAGAAATTGTTGACCTAATTCATCTCATAAAACTGGTTCTATAAAAGAAGATTATTCATTTCTTATAAACATGTCCAGGACCTTATTCGCAAGTAATGTGAAATTATTACTCAATACTCTCCCTAATGTGCAGGCTAATATTTTTCCTGATTCTTATCATAGGATAAGTAGTGTGGGCCCCCATTTATCCTGTGGTTGGCTCTGATACCATGAAGAAATTTATGAGCCTAACTCATCTTATAAAATCGGTTTTACAATAAAAAATTGTTAATTTTTTATAAACATACCCAAGACCTTATCTACAAACAATATGAGATTATTTCTTAACAAACTTTACCGATAGATTAACACAAATTTCACAATATTTTTTTGAAGGATGTTTAATTATATTGGTTGTAAATTAGGAGGAGTTGACGTCTTGATTTCCAGCTAGCACCGTCCCATGCATGCATACTTGAGATCACGATGAATGGAAGTGTCGTCAGGCCAAACGTATGTACAACCATTTTATATATGACTAGAAACTTAATTGCATGTATAGAACTTGCTTGAGGTGTTGGAGCAACATCACGTGTGTGCTTACTCGGTAATTAACAGCTAGCACATGGAGCAAATTAACAACGGGACATCGAAGGAATATGAATAATCTATCTTAGGGCCGACGAAAAACCTTTAACAAATTATGGTTTAATCAATATATTGTAGGCGTTTACTGCTTATAATATATATATATATATATATATATATATGCAATAATTTATGCAAGTAAGACCATCCTCAGTCACTTATGAATCTTAATGAGTTGCAACTTGCAGGCAATATTGTGAAGGAAGCTAGAAAACACTTCCAAAACCCGAATATTCTTGCGTTCCAGCTTTTTATAACTTGCCACTTGATCCATTTATAATTGTCAAATGCACCAAAAATTTAAAAAAAAGAATTGAAAATCCAAAATCTGCCAACTTGCAGTACGTTAGGGACGATTAAGACCCCATTTGAAACTTGGATTGAACTGATATCAACTCAATTCAGTTTAATTTTAAGCTGAAACTAATATCCAAACATCCAACTCTCAGATGACTAAACTCATCTCAACTCAAAACCTTTTTACATGTGGAACCAACAATTTTTTTCAACTCAAAAAATTTTTACACGCAGGACCCATAACTTTTTTCAACTTCTCATAAATACATATAAACTCATCTTAACATCTAAATACATCTAAACTCATTTTAGGTGGGTCCTACAAAACTCATTCCACCATCTCAACTCACTATTATTCATAAAGAACTCAATTCATTTCAACTCAACTCAACTCATCAACATCCAAACGAGGCCTAATTGGTAAGAGCAAGCAAGCTAGGTCATGTTTTTGGTGGGAAATTTGGAGGGAATCTGCTTCTTTAATTAGGTTTCTCGACCTCAAAGGAAGCATATAATGCATGCATGCATGTTTCATTACAGTAATCTGAGTCACCATTCACTATTAATTCAACGTTGATGAAGTCAAGTGGCATGCACTAACGTCGTTGGAGGGGACCTTCGATCGCTTAATTTTACCCAGAAAAACAAAGGAAAAAGTCGTTAATTAACCAAAACACGCTTTCCAGGAAATCGATCTCTACCTTATAAGACAGCACACAAATCAATGAGTCTTGGATTCGAATTCCATGAGTCTCAACTCTCACCTACCTGCATGCTCCCATCGATTTGACTTCAAACAATTATCATTAACAGAGAAAAAACTGGTGCTTATCAAAATGCTGAATTAATTAAAGTTCCCCCTTTTCATATAGCAGAAGTATGTATCTATGTATGTATGTATGTATACAGTTTATATACCTCCTGATCTTCCAACAAAATTTCATGTCTGGAATACCAAGAGACAACACCACTAGAACGAGAATAATACAATTAGAGGATTATGAAGTGGGCCAACATATGGACTGGGCAGTACTATCTCTTCATGGGCCCATCTGCATGCATGCCTTACACATGGACTAGGCATGCAGTATCTCTTCATGGGCCCGATTTAGCAACAGATCTAGGCTCAGTCTCGCAAAAGCCGAATTTCCAACCAAGAAATGGATTTTACTTCTGCCATGTCTTTGCAAGGGGAGTCCGTCCTGGATATTGAGGTGAGTTTAGATGAGTTTAGTTCTTTATAAATAGCAGTGATTTAAGATAATAGAATGAGTTTATGAATGAGTTTAGATGTGTTTGAATGTTAATATGAATTTAGATATATTTATGAGAAGTTGAAAAAAGTTGTGGGTCTCAAGTGCATGTAAAGAGGTGTTGAGTTGAAAAATGTTGTAGGTCCCACGTGTAAAGAGGCTTTGAGTTGAGATGAGTTTAATAATTTGAGAGTTAGGTGTTTAGATGTTAAACTCAGTTAAAAATTAAACTAAACTGAAATCAACTAATCAGTTCCGTATAAATTCCAAACGAGACCATAACTATGTATAAATGAGATTCTTCTTCGACAATAGTCCTGCTTTCGAGATTCTAGATTTTAGTACTTCTACTTGTTTGTGCAAGACTTGTACCTGGTGATCAAACGATGCATGCATGCATGCTAGAATATATACGATCGATCAAGCAATTTAAAGAGCTAGCTAGCCTTCTCGCAGCTTAATGAATCATATTGGTCCACAATTCTCACGACCTAGAACTAGAAAAATCTTCAAACGATCATCATGACTGCACTGTCCTTGCGACCAGCAAGGGGGAATTATACGAAAGAAAGAGGAAAAAAAAAGGACAAAACAGCTTCAGCTACTTTAATAATTTCATGTGATATATATATATATATATATATATATATATATACACACAAACGTTAGATCTATTTTATAGTAAAATTATTTTTATAATTTAACGTAACACATTAAATCACGTCGGTTTATAAATTTATTTTTATAAAATTTCTTTATGACTAAAGTATTTTTCTTTTCATACACTACAAAACATTTGAGTTTTTGTATTGTTTTAAAATCTGTGATGGTCCTGAAACCACCAAAGATAGTATTTACTGACGGTTTAGGTAGATCGTCACTAAAATTGGAAAAATTATTTGAGGATCGTTTGCACATATAAAACTTACTTTCGAATGTCAATGATATGCCGTCGTTTTATAGGTTAACACATTCGAACGTATATCAGTAAACATTCGAGTGTATAATATACAAGCTCTGAGCTAGTAGAGAAAAAACTCATTTTTTCTTTAGAAAAAATATATTTGATTTTCCCTTTTTTCTTTTTAATCTATTGTGAGAAATTGAAAATTCATGAAGCTCCTTCTAATTATATGATAGGTCAAATTCCTTTTGGGTAGGCAATTGTTAGAGCTATAATAACAGAGCTAATCCTATATAAGAGTAGGCCTGCAACCCGACCCGACCCGACCCGGTGTGTAGACGAATTAAACCTGCCTTACCCGACCCGATCCGACCCGAGTTTGATGAGTGAAATAAATAATAGCTTTTATTCTCAAGAAAGCGAGATTGAGATGTGGGCATCGATTTAGCCGTGGAGAAAGAGAATGCGGAACTATAGCACTTGACGTCGAATCGTTTTGGCACGAGCAATGGGGCTTTCATCGTTGATTACTCATTCAGAGAAGCTGGCCTTTGTGCAACGTAGGACAGGACAGGACAGGACAGAGAGCTCTCTCTCTCTCTCTCTCAAACCAAGAGAAAATTGGAAATGGGTGCCGAGTATCATGGCCTGCTTGATTTCTGGCATTTCATGGCCGAAAAAACTCGTTTTCTCGTCGTTACACAACCAATCGGCGAGCCATTCTTTCTCTAGAAGAATGTGGCACCGACACAACTCCAGTACAAGGCCATCATGGTTGGTACTGAGGGTTTCCCTCGTGGGCTGGTTGGGTTTAGTCACGATTCCATGACTAGTACTGTCTCTCCCACAGCAACCTCCACAGCCAGTTTAGCTTCTGCACTCTCTGGTTTAGTTCAGATGGAGAGTTCTGGATGGATGGGATCATATGATGGTGGAAGTAGTACTAGATGGCCAAGGCAATGGGGCTTTCGTCGTCATCGATTGATTACTCATTTAGAGCTCCTCACGATTGATGCAAGCATGCTCTGCTTTCTTCTTCAATCTATTGCAAGTGGTTTTGACGATAGAGAGAAATGGGGAGGGATGACAGCTAGGGTTTGAGAGTAATCGGTTTCAGCGGGTTCAACCTACAAGTTAATTCAAACCGCTTTTATGGTTCGGGGCAAGTCGGATCTCACGGACGGATCAGATCGCATAGTTTTCTGCACATGCCTATATAAGAGGTACCAGACCTTTATTAAAATAAAATAAAATTATCCACCAATGAGTTAATTATAATCTGATGTGTACTTCCAGATTATCTTTATATATATATATATGGCTTTATGCATAAAAAGAAATATTTTATTGAGTTTCATAAAAATAAATTTATAAACTAACGTGTTATTATATGATGCATAAGATTGTAAATTATTTTTTATTGTAAAATAAATCGATATACACGTCATATTAAGTCATTTCAATTTATGAATTTATTTTTATAAAATTTATTTATGGTTACAATACTTCTTTCATTGTAAAAGCACCACGTACACCCCAAGCTCCATCTGTAGCAGCGGCTCAAGTTTAGCTTCATGAAATGGCAATCCTCACGATCCCTGAACCAACAGTTGCAAGTTCTTAAATTCTTCAGCAATTAATGATCGAGAATATATATATATATATATATATATATGTTGTATGTATGTATCAAGTAACGATGGAGACAGGGGACTGAGGATCATATATATGCGATAGAAACTGCTGAACAAATTAGGGTTAGGCTTCGTTGCTTTGTCCTGTCACCGTAAACAATTAAGACTCAATGACCCCCCCATATGCGAAACAGAAGGATCCAGAAATATAACAGCAGCAATAAAAAAAGCTGCTAAAGAAAGGCCCAAAGCATGTCTTGTCGTCTTGTCTCTTGTCTGTAACTCCTCGCGAGTGACATTGATGACTGTTCACCATCTGCATCGTCATCCAGACAGATTTATCCCAACCAATAGTATCGGAAGCTCATGAAATATCTTATTGCATCAATGATCTAATTATAATTAATTGCAACTATCTCCCAATTTTCTTTAAAAAATAATAGATTTATAATTTAGATATTCAGGTATTTTGAGAATACCTCATTATTATTTATTATTATTTTTTATCTATTTTTTACTACTATTCAATATTTTATTGTTAATTTTTCATTATTTTTTTACTACTATTTACAAAATACTTAAAAATATCTCGCTTTTCTATGAAAATCTTAAATGTGTTTTTACTTTTTAAAATAAATTGTATGTAACTTGCATATTTTAAAATTTTATAAATTATTTTCCTATTGCATGGCATATGATACAATACTGTTGCCTGTTGGGGCCAAAATCCATGGACTATTGTAGTTTTTGTTCTTTAGGGTCGTCAAACTTTCATTTCCTTTATTCCCAAGTCAATGTGAACAATACACTTTTTTTTTTTTTTTTGGTATGTTGTTTGCATGATATGATTTACACAAATTTGAATACGTCAAAAGTACATCAAAAGTCCAAAAGTATGTGAAGTGATAGGTTTATAAAATGATTTTATAAAAATAAATTTATAAACTGATATGATCTAACGTTTCTCATTAATATTATATATATATATATATATTATATATATATATAGTTCTTTCTATCCTCAATTTGCAAATATTATTTTTAGTAAAATCTGGATTGTGTTGTTTGTGTAATGATGGAGCAAGAAATGGCAGCTGAATTGTTGTTTTTGAAGATATCTTTTTCTGAGTATTGACTTTGGTGAATTGTCACTTTCAATTGGTGCTCAATCTACATATATGGATGGGGGGGACTAGGGAGTAGGGCCCCCTACCCAATTGTGATACACGCCAGAAGATCAAGAACACATATATCAGTCAGTACTTTTCTTGTCTCAAAATATCAAGACTATTAAAAGCATCACTTTCTGTTAATATTTTAGTGAACCTCTCCATTTTCATAAACATAGCTATAATATTTTAGAAATAATATTTCTAGTTTTAAAGTGTATACATTCTCTTAATTTATTTTTAAAAAAAAAAAAGATTTGAGATCTAAATGAAAAAAAATTATTTTTTTAATAATAGATTTACTTTATTTCAAAGTGAGTGTGCGAGTCTAAAATTATATCTAACATTACTTACCGCTCATTCATTTTTAAAAAAGTTGGTGACTTTAAGAAGAAAATTAATTTTTTAATAATAAATTTTACTTTTATTTAAAAAAAAATATGCAAGATTTATATACTCTCTAGAATAATATCTAACCTTACTCATAATATTTTAATCATTTAAAAGAAAATCTGAAAGGCAGAAACAAATTAAGGGCAATTAGTGGTTTGCAAGTCAAACTTGGTTGTGTGCAGTGTACATTACGCCAAATAGAAACTTCAACCGTCAATGACAATAACTAAATTCTGATGCCCAATTTTGAAAACGAAGTTCGACCCGTTTTTAGCTTCCGTGATTAGCGACGTGATTAGCTAATGGAGGGAGGTAAAAGGGAAATGATATTTGTAATTAAGTAATATTATATGAGTTGCGCAAGTATTATGTATTTTTTTTAAAAAAATAGTAGAGTTTATTATTAAAAAATTAAAATTTTCACGTGAATTTTATATTTACTCACTTTTTTTTAAATGAGTCTACGGCGTTTAAGTATTCTGTGATTACAAATATCATTTCTCTTTGTAGTATTGGAGTACAAATCTCAAGTAGATAAGTTTTAGATCCACATGAAAAGTTTATTTTTTTAATAGTAGATCTTATATTTTTTCAAATAAAGTGTGTATAATTTACACACTCTAAAATTATATCTATCATTACTTAAAGAATAATAATGCAAGCACAATCATTTTTAAGACTTTTTATACAACTACAAAAGATCTTTATCTCAAAAAGGTCATTTTCATTGCAAAAAGAATTTTCTCCATTTCATGCTTGAAGAGAGAACTCGAAGCTTTTTTTTTTTTATTTTATTTTTTTTATTTTATTTTATCGTGGTATATTTGGATGCATGGATTTTGGGGAGGATTTTAATTTGAATTTTTTAAAAATAAAATAAAAATCCCTTATTTGGATCATGGTTAATTTAAGAGAATATTTAGGTAACGAAATGAGATGAGAAATGTGTCAATAGTAGTGGAATAGTTTGTGAATAGTAATGAAATAGTTTGAGTTAAAATGTTTTATTGAGTTTAGAGAAACAAGAGAAAAAAACTAAATAAAAATATTCTAAAGTTAAAATATTATTATAATATAAATTTGTTAATATTATTTTTGTTTTAGAATTTAAAAATTTTGTATCATTTTTTGTATTTGATTTAGAATTTTGCGAAAGTTATAATGATTAGTTAATGATTAAATTAAAAAATTAAAAATTTGAAATTGAAAAGTGTTTGTGTTTAAGTGATGTTTGGTAATGAAATTATAAGAAATTTTGAAGTGAGATGAGATGATTTGTGTTTCCAAAAAAGCCTAAAACCAAAATTCAAATCTAGATCTAAATTCTTCAATCCAAACACAATCTTGGGAAATTGGGGGCATTAAATTTGTTGTTAGAATGACAAGAGTTGCATTTTAAAAGTTGATTGGCCATCTAGAATGTGTGAAGGTGTTGGAAGTGGACTCCCCATCTTATGGATGATGTTTGTTTGGAAGCTGAGTTTTTCTATGAGGCTTATATTTGCAAAACAAGCAAAGAGAGGTGGGTGGTTCGGCTTGTAAGTGGATACATAAACAATCTATTTTTACTAATTTTTATTATTTTAATGAATGGATTTTTATTCTTCCATCTTTTAAAGGCAACCAAAAAAAATGATTGGATCATTAATTTCATTCAGCAATTAGCATTTTGAGATTAGAAAATAGCATGATGTATAAATATACTCTTTATTTTACTCAAAATTGGATCATATCTATTTTACATACGAAAAAAAATATTATTTACAAAATTCTTTATTGATACACTAACACATTGCTCACTATGTGATACATATGGAATTTTTTTCATATTAATTATTATGAAAAAATTATTAATTTCTTAAAATATACATGGTTGACGTGGATCAATCTACAACTTATGTTTGCAAAAAAAGAAAGAAACTTAAAATAAACCTAACCATGCATATTTTCACATCCTAGAACTTGATACTTATAAAAGAAGAGAAATAATAATTGTAGTCGTAAGTGCACAAACGTCGTGTAATTATTTTAAAAAAAGTGAATAAATACTGGAGTTATATGAAAGAAATTAATTTTTTAATAGTGGGCTCCACTCTTTTTTAAAATGACTATACGGCGCTTGCATACTTCACGACTGTATATAGCATTACTCATAAAAGAAAGAGAAATGCTATGCATCAGTCGCTATTTCTTTCCATACCCCGCACTTATAATTTTTTCAAGTATTTTTCATAGAGTGTGAATGTATTTTTCACAGGTTATGGGGTGTGGAATAGTGAATGGTGACTGATGAGAATTTTTCTAAAAAAAAAATCAGTTGTTTTATACAAATGGTTCAATAAATATGTTTTTTTTTGTTTGTTTTCAGAGGCTATCACAATAATATATTTTAAAAAAATAATATACATACAATTATTTTCGTATTTTTTATATGATATTATTTTTAATGAGAGATATTTTTATAAAATAATATCAATTTATAAAAATAACCTCAATTTAAAATATGATTAAATAAAGAATGGTAAAAAAGTTGTATTGGAGAATTACTCTTTTAACAAAAGAAAACAAATAGAAAAACATAGAAAGTATTTAAAGTAAAAGAAATAAAAGAAAGAAATGAAGAAAGCATTTTTGGCGCGTGCTTAGCCTTAAGAGTTGCTGATTGTGGAACAGAAAACCCAACACATCATTATCCACTCTGAATTCTTTACATAAAGTTTCCTTAAAGAAACCAACCATTGTTTGTTCTTTTTTAATTGTCATTCTGACTGAATAGCCGCAGCTACCTGCGCCTGCGGTTTCATCGGACTGATCACGAGAGAAGTTTTTTATTTATTTTTTATTATTTTTTTTAAAAAAAGTTGAACATTTTCCATCTCATTTTCCGTCTCGAGAAAATATTTTCCCAGGGCTCTCGTCGTCCTCTTTTGCAACCCAACCCCACGAAGAGAAAAAGTAATAGAATTTAATACGAAAAAGTAATTATTAAGAAAAAGGCGCAGAATAACAGTCTACTGGCCTACGTATCATTGCCCAATTTTCCTCTTCAAAACGGCATTCCTTTCTCTCACTCTCGCAGTTTGGCTTTTCAGTAACCTTTGTTCTCACTTTTTTCTCAGTCTGGTGCTCTTAAGAGCACTCTAATTCGCTTCCATCCTCCTCGCTTAGTTCTTTATCAGTGTAATTGATTTGTGGGTGGGCAGAGTTTGTGAAATGGAGAGGAAGCAGGGGTTCTTTTCGGCTCTAAAGGATGAGGTGGTCAGAGGGTTGTCTCCAGGGAGGTCGAGGGCGAGGAGTCCAGCGAGCAGTGGGTCGCCCATGTCGAGCTTCGTACGGCGGAGGAGGAAGAACCGCCACGCGTCGGCAGCAGAGCACTTGATCGCGAGATCCGGGACCTTGAGGCCGGTGGAGGCATTGTCGCCGTTGAAGGAGGGGCCGGACGGGACGGACGGCGAGGATTCGAGAATGGAGGGGAGGTGGGGACAGTGGATGAAGAAGGGCCAGCTCTCGAGGGCGCCATCTGTCTCGTGCTCCGCCTACAAACGCTCGGATCTGAGGCTGCTGCTTGGCGTCTTGGGTGCGCCGCTCGCCCCCGTGCATGTTAGCATTGCCGACTCTTTTCCTCACCTTAGCATCAAAGACACCCCTATCGTTAGTTCCGTAATCCTTTCTCTCGTGAATAGCGTTATCTCTGCGTTTAATGTTAAGTTTAGTTTCTTTAATGTTACATGTGGAATATGAAGATTAACTTCTGTAAATGATTTATTTTGCATTCCTTTTCGAACTTTAATGTTTAGCTTCTTTAATGGTTGTTAGGAATGGTATAATGGAAGTAGGTCACTTTTATAGTTTTTTTTCACGTTTGTTCAATTGTTTATTACCAGCACTCCAAAAGATGAGTTTTTTTGGAGAGCCATCCATCCTTTTTCGTTTCGTTTTTTTGTATACAACCCCCTATTGTTTGATTGTACCCGTTACTTTATAGTGATACTTGCTCAACAATTTGAAAATAAAAATTGTACTTTTCGATGTCTGTTGGGGAGATTGGTTCATGTGATTGAATGCGAAGAATTTCGTTTTGTAGATTTGATAGTTTCGTATAATTGAGGCCCCTGGGATGAATGCCATTTGAACATCTTTCTAACTAGAATCATTGTCTTATCTTTCTCGTGAGAGAGAAAAGCTGAGCAATTTTTTACTTTTTCTGCTAATGAAACCCATGGTTTTGTGTTGTTGTCTTGGCAGGAAAGTTCATCAGCTCAATACATATTGCAGCAGTACACAGCGGCCTCTGGAGGCCAAAATCTTCAAAACACCATTCACAGTGCTTATGCTATGGGAAAGGTGAGGATGATAGCTTCTGAGTTTGAGACAGCTAACAGGGTCATAAGGAGCCGGAATTCATCCAAAGCTGCAGAGTCAGGTGGGTTTGTTCTGTGGCAGATGAATCCAGACATGTGGTATGTAGAGCTTGCTCTTGGTGGCAGCAAGGTTCATGCCGGCTGCAATGGGAAACTTGTCTGGAGGCACACACCGTGGCTTGGTGCACATGCTGCTAAAGGGCCTGTTAGACCGTTGCGCAGAGCGCTTCAGGTGAACCAGCTTGTGTTTAAAAATCCCCCCACTGTTGTTTCCTCAGAAGCCTTTTCTCCCCTTGTACCACATTGGTACATTATGATTTGACAATTTATATATGTTTTCCATATCAGGGACTTGACCCCAGAACCACTGCAACTATGTTTACCAACGCAAGATGCATTGGAGAGAAGAAAATTAATGGAGAGGAATGTTTCATCCTCAAGCTCTGTGCAGATCCTGTGACGTTGAAAGCCAGGAGTGACGGGCCGGCAGAGATCATAAGGCATGTCTTGTTTGGCTATTTCAGCCAGAAAACAGGGCTTCTTGTGCACTTGGAAGATTCCCATTTGACCCGCATTCAGAATAATGGAGGCGATGCTGTGTATTGGGAGACCACAATCAATTCATTCCTTGATGATTACAGGCCTGTGGAGGGAGTCATGATTGCTCACTCTGGGCGTTCAGCTGTAACCCTTTTTAGGTTTGGAGAAACAGCAATGAGCCACACGAAAACTCGGATGGAAGAAGCATGGACAATCGAGGAAGTGGCTTTCAATGTTCCGGGACTTTCAATAGACTGTTTCATTCCTCCTGCTGAAGTAAGATTTGCATCTGTGAGTGAAGCCTGCGAACTTCCTCGGGGCCAGGCAGTAAACACGGCTGTGGCACCAGCACATCGTGCAAAAGTTGCAGCGCTTCAGATTTCTCACGACAACAATGTTAAAAACAGCATTTGGAAAACAGATGTTTAGGAACAAGTAAGGTTTGCTGGCAAATGTCGCATAGCTAGGCTCAGTGTCTAGTTCGAACTGAAGAACAGATTAGATGATAGTTTGGTAAGGTCCTCAGTTGTTTGAGCATTCTTGGGGTCGGCATGGGAACAGTGCCTTTGCAAATTTGTAAATACAGCACAATCATTGGCAGTACTCTCCGTTTCCCGAGTGATTTTTTAATCTGGTAGTGGAGAATCAGATTGTGGAGGTGGGGCTTTGGTTTTTGTGGATGTTTGAGCAGACTTGAGAGGTCTGTTTTCCATTTACTTTCTATTGGACATCCGAGGATCATTTTCAAATCGTGGTTCTTGTGATATTCTCAGATTGCAATCTAACGGTGATAACTAAGATCAATTAGCTTTCCTGTAATATCTCATTGTAACACCAAACACTTTACATAGTCATGTGATCAGAGTTTCACTCCAAGAAGTATTGGCTTTCTGAATGTTTTGAGTACAATGACATTAATGTACAACATATTAATGCATTTTCTCATTTAATTTTATCAAGAATTTGGAGATATGCTGTGTTCTGCATATTAAGCTGCGTATAAACTAGAGATTGCTTTGCTATGTTGGGAGTGAAGTCGGAATTGAAAAACTTGAGACATGTTTCTCGTGGCTTTTAGATGCGAACACCTCTGGCTACAAGGAACCAATATAGCGGGTATCAGTATCACTGTAAACCTTGATCTTACGTTGATGGGTATTCCTAGGGGTGTAACCGGTTCAGTTCGATCTGGTTTTGAAAAAATTTCAGAACCAAACAGCTATATATTGGTATTGTATTTTCAAGAACTGATAATTACCCTCCCAAATTGGTACTTTTGGTTTTACCAGTTCCGGTAAGGTTTTCCCGTTTTAATCAAGTGCCAATGTGTCATAAAAAAATCTGTTGAAAAAAAATCTGCTATAAAAAAAATAAAAATCTGCAATAAAAAAAAAAATCTGCTACAAAATAAAGTCAATTATAAAAAATCTGCTATAAAATAAAACAAGTCCGGAAGTCCATATTACAAACTTGAAATTTATAAGTCCATATTAGAAGCTAGTAGCTGCCACACAAGTCCAGATTACAAGCTGCCACCCAAAGTCCAGATTAGAAAATAAAACTAAAAATGAAATAGTAATAACGTCTTCAGGTGTCCACATTACAAAATAAAATGACAGTACCAATATTATTGTTTACCAATATCATTTTGGGCTAGAGTTCATAAATATTATGAGAAAAACAAAAAATCCACATCTTGTGAACGTAGTTCCGGTTCTCTCACAAATAGATGGTCTACCATCCAACATGCTATAAATAAGTTTTGTGGGGCCTTAGCTCAAATTGAAGGAAGGTCTCCAAGTGGGGTTATTGAGCAAGATAAGGTGCACAAACAATATCATTTTATTTCATCGTTTATAGAACATTGTATTAGATATATATCACATCTCATTTACTGATTTTTCAGATTGAGCAAGCAAAGGAGCTCTATCGAAGTAACCAATCTGCAACATTCAACTTCCTTCATTGTTGGACTATTCTAAGGCACCATCTAAAATAGAAACAAATTGTGGCTGAGGGTAGCAGTGTGAAAACTAAGAGAAGATCAGTAATCCCAGATGGTCATGTTCCAGAGTTTACATTCCTAGATGAAGATATCATATCTCCATCTATAGATATAAATCTAGAGAGACCCATTGGAAAGAAGGCTGAAAAGAAGCGAAAGAGGCAAGATAATACATCTTCCAATCTTGCTGATTTGGTGACTGAAATGAGAGAGGAGAAGAAGAGAGCAAATGCTGAGAAGGGAGAAGATAGGAAAGAGCTTATCCGCCTTACAAAAGAAAGACTTGATTTGGATCAACGGAGAGAAGAGAATGAACTTATGAGGATGGACACCTCAAGTTTACCTCCAATGCACCAAGAGTATTTCCATAGCCTCCAATTGGAAATACTTGAGAAACAAAGGTCTAAGCCATGACTGGGTGGTGTATGGGCTGTTGTTTTGAGTTTTTTGAAAGGTAACAATGCAGCCACTTTTGTGAATGCTCCTTAGTTTTTTGTATAGAACATTGCACAAACCTCAAGCCACAAATTTAGCCACAATTGGAAGTTCTAATTTGATAGCTTTTTGTATAGAACTATGCACAAACTTGAAGCCACAATGCAGCCAGTGTATAGTCCAAATTTTATTTTGTATAGAACACAACACAATTCGCACACTAAACTGTCTTATTAGTCTAATGTGTTATTTGTTAGGAGAATTATGATGATGGCACACTAAAGTGTTGTTGTGAATGGTTTGAGAGTATTATGTGAATGAATGAGCATGAATGAGTATTATGTGAACGAATATATTTGCTATCGAGTTTATTATATGAATGAGCATGAGTGAGTATTGATGGTGGCACACTTTATTATAGAGTTTGCTTTAATCACTATGATTTCTTTTTGAATGGTCATTGTTTATTAGATAGCACCAGATATTTGAAATAGACGGGGTGCTTTCCTTTATAGGCTATCTTAAAATATTTTACTTTTCATTCTATTTCTCTTCAGATTTAGGACGATTAATTTATAAATATATATTTATATATATAAATAATTATATATTTATTCACTTGATTGGTGAGATTGAAGTGGTTGCGGGGAAAGAAGCAGGCCTATGGAAGAGATTTCTGATCAATTATGGATACAATTTCTTGAATAAAAATCTGAGACAGACTGAAGATGTTTATGATATTCCTCGCAAGCGTATGCTAAAAGTGGGCATGACTTATGAGCTTTAGTTTAGAACTTGTTCTATATCTACTGGAAATTAGTACAAATTGGATTCAGGTGGGGGCTGGATTAATGTTTGTCGAATGTTCTATATATATATATATATATATATATATATATAATTATATATGTAATTATTCAATTGGCTTTGACTACAAAACAAGACAAGACAAGTGACCCAAAAGTTCGACTTTGACAACAAAACAAGACAAGAATATAACATTAGGCTTAACATAGTGAAATTAAGGAAATTAAGGTTATATCTTGTACAAAAAAAGAATATAACATTAGACTAAATATAGTGAAATTAAGGAAATTAAGGTTACATCTTATACAAAACAAGAATATAACATTAAAGAAGACGAAGGGACTTTGTAGGCTGGAACCAGTACTGCTATGGGTATTCGTGGGTTCGTGGAGAAGGTGAAGAGGCTTCGTGGGTGTTCGTGGAGAAGACGAAGACGGCGAGATGGGGGTTTCCCTAGGTCTGCTTCGTGGGTCGACTCGAAGATGAAGCTCGGGAGGGGTACATATAACTCGAAGATGAAACTTGGGAGGGGTGACGAAAACTCGACGATGAAGCTCGGGAGGGGTGATGAAAACTCGACGATGAAGCTCGGGAGGAAGAAGAAAATGGGCTTTGATCTCTGAAACCCAGAGGAGAGAGATGGACGAAGCGATCTTTGAAACCCAGAGGAGAGAGATGATCGAAGCTTTGCGTTTTGCGTTTTGAAATCCCGCTTTGATTTCGTTGTTTTCGTGTCTGGTTTTTTATTTTTATTTTTTTTATTTATTAAAATAAGGCATCTGACGTGGCATGGGCTACATCAGACGCGGGGCCGCGGCGGGGACGCACCCGGGTTGCCCATAGAATTATTCTTGCATTTAGGGGTGTAAATTTAAACTGGAAAACCGGTCCGGACCGGACCGAACTGGACCGGTTGGTCCGGTTTTGAACCGATCCGATCCGGAACCGGTTCCTATTTTATGAAAACCGGCCGGTTTCGGTCCGGTTCCGGTTCCGTAGTTTTCGAGACCGAACCGGACCGATTGGAAAAAAAAAATATAAAAATTAATTTTATATATTATACAAAATATTTATATATATAATATATAATTATATGTTAAATTTTTATATATAATATATATAATTATATATCATATATGAAAAAATTTAATATTATAATTTATAAATAATAACATAAAATGTTAATTTTAAATATGAACATTTGTAATTTATTTGATCATATGTTATTAATATAATTATATATAAGATAATGTTGTTATAATTTATAAAATAAAAGTTTAATCTTAAAGATAAAAATTTAATTGATCATATTTTTAAGCATAATATATATATTAAATTATTAATAACATTTTATAATAAAAAATAACACTTTATTATATGTTTTTTACATTTAAAAAAAACCGAAAAATCGGATCGGACTGGACCGGACCGGAAACTGGTAAAACCGGAAGTACCGGTTTAAGAGGGTAATCGGGACGTAATCGGTTTTGAAAAATATAAAACCGGTACATACCGGTTCGGTCCTAGATTTTGTCCAAAATCGGACCGGACCGGTTACACCCCTACTTGTATTAATCGATTGAATATTAATTGATTGAATCGGTGGTTTGAACTTTGTATGTGATGTATGGTCTATGCTCACAAATTAAATCAAGGTCGTTATATCTGTCTAGGTTTCTTTTAATGGAAAATTTTAGGTTTTGTATAGATTCTGGCGTCATGGAAATTCATTTGGGAACTTCTTTGCAGAAGTCGTACTACTGTTAATAATGAGAGTTGTTGGTATTGCAAAACTTATAATTTGTACGAGATTTGTTTGAAAGAGTAATGTTATATATAAATTATAATTTTGAAGTGTATAAATATTATTTTAAAAAAGAATGTGATCTAAAATTAAAATATTATTTATATATATATATATTTCATATTTTTTTATTTTTATAAAATAATTATATAATATTTATATATTCACGATTATAATTATTATTTGGGCTGTATTTTTAATTTGTCATTTTCTTTCATTTTCCTTATTCTTTTTTATTCCTGACTTTACCATTTTAAATTAGGCGGTTGTGTTTTTAATTTGTCTTTTTCTTTCATTTTCCTTCTCTATTTTTATTGCTGACTTTCTATGACTATTTTAAATTGAGTGGTAGCCGCCCCACTTTTACTGTTGGGCGTAACGTTTTTTTATTTTTATTTTTTATTTTTTTTAATATATTTAAATATTTTTAAAAATAAAAAAAATATATCAATATATTTAAAAATATTTTTTTAATCACTAAATAAAAATAAAAAATAAATAAAAATAAAATTTTTTTTGACCAAAAGTCAAATTGAGTGAATAAAATGAAATGACAAAGTAACATTTTTCTTTTAAATTAGGCATCAACATCTAGGAGGAAGGCACATGCTTGACAAAAGATCTCTGAAGATTTTCTTTCTGTTGTTTATGTTTTTTCGAGCCATACCGATTGGGCACGGTTTCACAAAAGTAGCCGCCTCGCGTCAACTCAATTACGTATTTTAAAAGATATTTGAAGCGGTCAGTGCGTTAACGTTGTATAATTATTTAAAAAATATAAAATTTATATTAAAAAAATTAATTTTTTAATAATAAACTTAACTTTTTTTTTTTTTTTCCGTAACAATTATATAGAATTTGTAACCTCAATTATTATGTTCCGATTTGAATTAAGAATTATTTCAACTCTAAAAATAATATTTTATTAAACTAATCTTAATTTATCATTTAATTTAAATAAGGTCAATATATAAATATTTTTTATTAAAAAAATATTAATTTAAAATTTTATAAAAATAAATTTATAAATTAATATAATTTAATATGTAATATAAAATTAAAGAGAAAAAAAATTTATAACAGTAAATTATTTAATTATTACGTAATCATTTTAAAAAAAATAAATAAAATATAATATTCATATAAAAAAATTAATATTTTAATAATAAATTTTATTTTTTATTTTTAAATAATTACGTGACGTTTATACACTTCATAATTATATATAAAATTACTCTTAATTAAATAGCATCTTAAATCAAACCAAAAAAATGCAACGCAATATCGAAACCTTATATAAGATTCACAGAACCTGCGAATTTCGAATTCATACTAAGAGCATTAGCATTGGCGTTATCAAAATTATCTCTAAAATTTGATAAAAAGTACATGATTTCTATAAATCTAAAACTTTCCTAGTCATAACTTCACATTGAATTAGCCATTGAATTCATCAAAATAATAATATAATATTATTTTTTTAATAAAAATATTTTTATTTTTGTTCATATTTTACAATTACACTAATCATATGTTAATTAATAATTTAATTTAATTCTTACATTATTATTACAATACAGTTGGAGATTAAACGTGAATAAAAAAAATTTTTGGAGATTAAAAGTGAATAAAAAATATATTTGATGAATGGATAGTAGACCTTTAAATTTAAAGAAACCTATAGATTTACTGTAGCTTAAAGTTTTACTTTTATTTATTTGACTAATCCAATACAGTCTTATTTTGATGAAATTTATCAAATTTTGCTTTTGACTAGGCTTTCGATGAAGCTAACGCTCTAACCAACGCTTTGTTATCCATTTCTCCTCCACTGTACCACTTCCAATTTCCCTTTGGTGTCACTGATCTTCTCCATCGATCTTTACCAAGAAAATGAGCTGGTGGTGGGCTAGAGCTATTGGCGCTGCCAAGGCAAGATACATCCAATTAACACATGCAACCCACAAAATGATCATAATCTATTTCTTAGTTTCTTTCTATGCTTATTAAGTCTTTTTCTGGTTTTAAGTTTGTTGATGGTGTTGTTTCTGTGATTCGTTTTGCAGAAGAAACTCGAGGAAGATGAGCAGCCGAGAGGCTTTCAGAGTGTGGGACTGGTGATTGGCGTGACTGGCATTGTGGGCAACAGCCTAGCCGAAATTCTCCCTCTCTCCGACACCCCAGGTGGGCCATGGAAGGTCTACGGCGTGGCGCGCCGCCCTCGTCCCGACTGGAACGCCGACCACCCGATTGAGTACATCCAGTGCGACGTCTCGGACCCGGAGGATACCCAAGCCAAGCTTTCTCCCTTGACTGATGTCACCCACATCTTCTACGTCACCTGGACCAACCGACCGACCGAGGCCGAGAACTGCGAGGCCAACAAGGCCATGTTCCGCAACGTGCTCCTTACGGTGATTCCGAACGCGCCGAGTCTCCGCCACGTCTGTCTTCAGACGGGAACCAAACAATACCTCGGACCCTTCGAGTCGTTCCGCAAGTTTCAAACGCACGATCCTCCTTTCACGGAAGACTTACCTCGTTTGGACGCCCCGAATTTCTATTACACTCTCGAAGATGTTCTGTTCGAGGAGGCCGACAAAAAAGAGGGCTTGACATGGTCCGTTCACAGACCCAACTCCATATTTGGATTCTCGCCGTATAGCTTGGCGAATATCATCAGCATGTTATGCGTGTACGCCTCTATATGCAAGTACGAGCGGCTTCCCTTGAAATTCCCCGGCACGAAAGCGGCGTGGGACGGTTACTGGGTTTCTTCCGACGCCGATCTTATTGCGGAGCAGCAGATATGGGCGTCAGTGGATCCGAATGCGAGGAACGAAGCATTTAACTGCAACAACGGGGACGTGTTCCGGTGGAAACACTTATGGAAAGTGTTGGCTGAGCAATTTGGGATTGATGATTATGGGTTGGGCGAGGGTGAGAAAGTAGTAAGCCTGGTGGAGATGATGAAAGACAAGGATGCTGTCTGGGAGGAGATTATAAGGGAAAATCAACTGCGACCTAGAAAGTTAGAGGAAGTTGGGATATGGGTTTTGGTGGACCTCTTGTTGGGAGGGGAATCTCCGGTGGATTGTATGAACAAGAGCAAGGAGCATGGATTCTTGGGGTTCAGGAACTCCAAGAATTCCTTCATTTCCTGGATAGATAAGTTGAAAAGCTACAAGATTGTGCCTTGAGATCAAGTGAAGTCATGAATAGGCCAATGTTTCTGGAGTTGTCTGTTTCATCTTTGTTGCGAATTGAATGTTCTGCTGGTCATGTTCTTTAATAATAAAAGCATGAACGAAAACAGTATCTTATTGCATTTCATGGAGCAAGATTGATTACTAAGCTCCTAATTTTTTTTTTAAAGCAAGTTGCATGATATTGATAAAAACAGAGTACATAGCATTTTAGTAGCAGGAAATTAATAAGTTACATCATTGGGTGGGTCCTTCCCGCTATGGAATTGCAGTAATGAAAGGAGAATTTGGATTAGATGAATGTTACCAAAGGCTTGCGTTGCCGCTGCCCATTGCGCTAAGTTATGCGCGCATCGATTTTTGGATCGATGAGTTTTCCTCACCTTCCATTCCTTGAATGAGTCTAGATGGTGTCTGATGTCATTGATGATCGGGCTTATGATCCATTCTTGAACTAGAGAGGTGTTTAAAATTGCTTGGATAGTGACTTGTGAATCTCCTTTAAGGATTATTCTTTCCAATTTCAACTTTTCAGCTTCTTTAATAGCCATTAATGTAGCTGATGCTTCTCCTACATTTGAGTTTACCCTGTTGATGAGATCAGTTTTAGCAAATAATAAAGTCTCATTTTCGCCCCAGCAAAGAGCTGTAAGGATTGATCTCTCTTTTTTAGTTGCCATGTCAAAAGCTATTAGTTGATAGCCATCAGGGTGTCTTTCTTCTGTTTCTTCAATCTAATTCTCTTGTCTTGCCCATGCTCTGGTATGCTGATTAGAGATTTTAATCACTGATTCAACATATGCTGAAATTGAAGGTGTTACTAAATTATGCTCAAACTGATTTCTTAGGAACCATATCTGATCCATTGCGATTGTAGCAAATATTTGAAAATCATGCATTTCTTCCTCTGGGATCTTCAGTGTGAGTGTTGGATTAATGATGATGCTGATCCAATTAGAAATTGGTTGACTTGCAAACTGAGAGATATCCAATGGCCACTTTGATTGTCTCCATAGCACTCTAGAAAAAACACATTTTAAGAAAAGATGAGGGAGATCTTCAGCTTCAGTTTTGCAAATGGCACAATAGATTTGATCTTCATCTAGTGCAATGGCTTTACTGATCTTTGTTTTTGTGGGAAGGATACTGTGGCATATCTTCCAAAGGAGCATCTTTAGTCGATCTTGTAACTTCACCTTCCAAAGGGCCTTCCAGTTAACAACCAGATTACTGATAGAAGTTATACCCTCCTGCTGAACCAGGGCAACATAGGCTGATTTTACAGAGAATTTACCAGAAGTATGATGAATCCATTGAAGTTTATCAGGTATGCGTTGGAAATTTTGATTGGCTAATGGAATTTTTTGGATCTCTCTGATGGTGGTTTCCGAGAAGAGAGTATTGAGAAGAAGGTTGTTCCAACGCCTTGGCTCTTCTAGAGTTAGCTCTGATACAGTCATAGAGTGATCCACTACAACATTAGTGGGATCCTGTAGAAGTGAATTGGCTGATAAGGTAGGTATCCAAGGGTCTATCCAAACTCTTGTGGTAGCTCCATTGTTGATCTGAAAACATATGCTTGATCTGAGGAAATCTCTTTATTTTAGTATACTTCTCCAAAATCTGGAATCAGTAGCTTTAAGAGAAACTTCTAGAAAGGAGTGAGATTTCAAATATTTCTTAGAGAGAGCTTCTTTCCATAAGCTGGTTGAGTCGTTGATAAGAGCCCATGCAAATTTTGAAATGAGAGCAGAGTTGAATATAGAAGTCTGTTTCAAGCCAAGTCCTCCCATAGATTTTGGTAAGCAAATGGACTTCCAGGATTTTGGGGTAAATTTCTTTCTTTGATTATCATCATACCCCCACCAGAACCTTCTTATCAAAGAATCAATTTTTTTTGCCTTTTCTTTTGGTAAGAGGAAGGTGGACATAGCATATGAGGGTATAGAACTTGCCACCGATCTGATAAGAACAATTTTTGAGGCTTGTGATAAAGTTTTAGTCTTTCATCCTTGGAGTTTGGCTTGGATTTTTTCAATGAAAAAAAAAAAATTCCTATCAGCACCATTTTTAAGGGGGAGACCCAAATATTTAGAGTTTGGGAGGGAGATTCTAAAGTCAAAGAGAGATTTAACAACATTGATGGAATCAGAATTGATGTTGGCACTAAAATGAAGAGAGGATTTTCTTTGATTGATATTTTGCCCAAACCAAGCATTATAAGAGTCTATGCAATCTGCAAATGCTTGGGCTGTTTGATGGTTTGCCATACCAAACAGGAATAGATCATCAGCAAGTAACAAGTGAGAGATGGAGGGCCCTCCTCTTGATAGTTTTATGCCTTTGAGAATACCCTTATTTTCTTTCTGGATGATAAGTCTAGAGAGAACTTCAGAGGCAAGGATGAATAGAAAAGAAGATAAGGGGTCTCCCTGTCGCATTCCTCTCAAAGGTTGAAAAAACCCTTGGGGGGATCCATTGATAATTATAGAGTAGGAGACAGTTGAAATGCATTCTTTAATCCAATGGATCCAAATATGGCTAAACCCAAGGTGATGAAGAACATCCAAGATGAATGACCATTCCAAAGAATCAAAGGCTTTTGCCATATCTATTTTGATGGCCATAGTTTTATTTCTGGTTCTTCTTTTATGCATGAGATGAAAAATCTCTTGGGCCAGAATTGTATTTTCTTGAATAACTCTGTTTGGTAAGAAAACAGATTGAAAATGAGAGATGATGTTTGGTAGAACTGTTTGAAACCTATTAGCAAGGATTCTTGCTATGATTTTATAGCAAACATTTGAAAGGCTAATTAGTCAAAATTGATTGATATCATTTGGATTCTCTATCTTTGGAATCAAGACCAGATTGGTATGGTTCAGTTCTTTTAAAAGTTTCCCTTGAATGAAGAAGCTTTTAACAGTAGCCAAAATATCTGCTTTTATGATTTCCCAAAATTTTTTGTAAAAAAGGCCTGTGAAGCCATCAGGTCCGGGTGCTTTTGCTGAGGGAAGATTTTTAATAACAATAAATATTTCCTCGTCAGAAGGGATTTGGCAAAGGAAATGATTTTCAGTTTCAGATACTTTCCTTGGAAAAAGAATATCCAGATCATCAGAAGGTGTTGGATTTGAAGAGGTAAAGAGATTCTGAAAATGGGCCAAGACAGATGATGTGATAAAAGATGGATCGGAGGTCCACTGATTACTACTGATTTTGAGGCACTCAATATTGTTACTGCGACGCCTGATAACTGTAGAGGCATGGAAGAATTTTGTGTTTAAATCCGTAGTAGTGCTGATAACTGCTGATTCTTCTCTAATGAGGAGTTCATGGAAATTTGTTTGCAGGTCCAATTCCAAGGAGCTTGAAGAGGATGAGTTGTCTTGACCTTGAATAAAAGAGAGGGCCACAGATAAGGTTTTTATTTGGGATTGGATATAACCAAAAGTCTTGATGTTCCACTCTCGAAGTACTTTCTTTGTAAGTTTGAGCTTTTTTGAAAGGATAAAAGAGGGCGTATCAATGAATGTGGAGTTCCAAGCTTTTTTTATAATGCCAAAAATAGAGGGATCTCTCAACCAAAATTCTTCAAATTTAAAAGCTTTTGGAAAAGACTTTCTATTTGAAGTGTCCAGGAAAATAGGAGCATGATCAGAGGAGTCTTGATTAAGTGTAGAGATGGTTGCCTGTGGGAACAAATCAAGCCAGGCTAAATTGGCAATCCCTCGATCTAGTCTTTCTTTGATAAGATTATGACCCTCTCTTTTATTAGACCAGGTAAATTTTGGTCCCTTGAACCCAATATCAACAAGCCCAAATCTATTCATAAAAAGATGAAGTCCATTTGGATTAGAAGATTGGGCAAAGGGTTTACCCCCCATTTTTTCAGACTGATAGAGGATAGAATTGAAGTCTCCAATGGCAAGAGAGGGTCCCGAAAAAGACTCAGTAGTCAAACTTAAAAGATCCCAAAAGTGTTGTTTTCGGCTGTACGGGGCAAGACAGTATACAAGATTCAAAAGCCAAGGCATGTGCGAGGGATCAGAGTAGACCAAAATAGATATCATATTGCTAGAAATATTTACAAGTTCCGTATCGCATCCAGGCCGATACATGAGCAAAAGGCCTCCCCATTTTTTAGTAGGTGGGGAGTGTACAAAATAAGAGAAACCAAGTATATTCACAATACGACTATTATCACTAGAAGGCAATAAAGTTTCTGAAAGAAAGATAAGATCAGGATTATAGATTCTGATATTTGCCCTGAGTGATCTGATTGCACGAGGATGGGCGATGCCTCGGCAATTCCAAGCAAGAAGCTTCATGGATCATTTTGTGGCAGTGAGGACCCTGCCACTCCAGTCATTGGATTAGTAGGAAAGAGATGCATAGTTTGAGTCTGAACATTATTACCCGAGACTGATAAAGCTTGCCTTTGGTACGGAGTATACTGTCCAGAGTTGTTGATCTTTTTGTTCCTGCGCAGCGGCCTGCCCGATTTTGCATTTCTGGTTGTAGGATTTTTTGGTGGAGCTTGAGGCACCTCTTTGATTTCGGTGGATAAGCCAGTTGGATTTTGTGGTGCTTCATCCAAACAAGTTCATGTTTGCTCCTTATTAAGCCAGGCCGAATCTTCCAGTGTAACAGTTGAAGAAATAAGGACCTTTTTGTGTGGGTATTGGGGGGCTTGCTTGAGTGGGATGGGAATTTTCCTCTTCCTAGATGATTCTGAAGATGAAGCTGGTGAAAAAGCTGGGATGACAAAAGCTGATGCCATGTGATCAAGATCTGGATTTTGATTGGTATTCTGGAAGGATGTTCGAAGAGGGGGTCAAAGGGTATGAGAAGAATGAGGAGTTGGGTTTAGTTGAAAAGTATTGAAAGCAATGCAAGCACGGCCAGATGGACTCACCAAAAGGGAAAGATTCTGATTTTGTTTCGGCAAGTCTGAAAGTGTGTGGCTTTTGTTGTTTTGAATATGGGTTAAGATTTGGTTAAGGAAAGAGGGATTAGTCTCGAGCCGAATTGGTATTGAGCTTATAGGATCTTTGGAAGACAAAGAAAGGCCTGGAGTATTCGGGATGACTTCAGTTTCGGGATGCGAATTGGAATCATTGGAGGCATGACGTCATCTGGCTGCTGGTAGTAGGGTAAGGAGACCGAGTAATTACTAGCATTGAAAGAGTGGGACAGCCCTGTCTGCTGAGAACCTGGGAGGATTCCACGTGTTGGAGTCTTGCTTTCAGAGTGTAGAAGCTGGCTAGGTATAGTATCATCTTCCTTCTTGTTCGAGAGCTCCTAAGAACTGCTAGTAAAAAGTTTTTTTATGCAATATTCCTTTTTTTTCCTTGTTCAGAACTGATAATGACAGCCTTTCCTTTTCCCAAATATTCTACGGGAGCTTTTTCCTTCGCTACGACCAAAGGTTCTTTTGCCTCTTGAATTTTGATTGGGGGAAGAACTGACTTACCAAGTAAGAGAGTGGTCTGGAGTTGGTCATTTGAAAAGTCTTCCACCCTTGACATGCCTCCAGTACTTGTACGACGGGTTTCTAAAGTTTCAGCTCGCATCCAGGGACCATAACAAGGATCATCCGATGAACTAGTGTAAATTGGACAAACTTGATGAAGATGACCCAAACGACCACACCCAAAACAAAACTCAGAAAGTCTTTCATATCTGAAGCTAATTTTTGCTGGTTTCCTATTGATCCTGGGTAAAAGAAACCCTTCATGAAGGGGTTGCTCAGTATTAATTTCAACTCTTATGCGCATGAAAGGTTTAACACTATGTTCCGGTAGGTAGGTGTAGTCAATTTCTAGTAGACATCCCAGAACTTTTCCTATTTGCAGAGCATTCTCAACCGTCATCATTTTCAAAGGGAGACCACATATATGTATCCAAAAGACTGAGAAAGTAAGATCAATTTCTTGGATACTTAGTCCGGGTGGCCGTTCTTTGAGAACCATATGATAGCCTTTAAAGTTCCAAGTTCTTTGATAAAATATTCTGTTCTTTTCCTGACTTGAAGAAAAAGTAAAGAGAAAGGTGTTTGTGTCCAAGTCTTCAATGTGTAGGCCCGGGGCAAAACTCCAGACTGCATGGATAGTAGCATGAAAAGTGTGCTTATTGAGAGTTTTTGAAGAAACCAACTTACCTATAAGAGCATGACTGGAGACTTTTGTAATAGTAACTGTAGCTGTCCTCCCAAGTCAAAGCTTTAGTTTGTTGAATAAGTTGGTTGATACTTTGATTTTCAGTTGACATTTTTGGAAAGCTGAAAGTGAGGCCAGTTGGTAGTAGGTTGGTAGAGAAACTATTAAAGCAAGTAGAAGATGCTGAATGGTAAGCAGGTGAGGTAGGTAATGCTCATAAATGGCGCTTCAAAGATAGGAGAGGAAAAGGAACTCATCTTTACACAGAGCGGAATTTGGAATTTAGACAAATGACTAAGCTCCTAAGTTTATTGTTGAATGGCAAGTTTATTGATTAAGAAAATATTATATATATATATATATATATATATATATATATATAAGTCTAGGCCTGCACATTGGCCTTCCCAAGAGCTATTTCGGCCCGACCGACTTGGCCCGCAATCTTGCCCAGGGAAAAAATTGTAAAAATTATCAGTATTTTTTTATTATTTTAAAAGCTCATCACTACCCCTTGAACGTTATCATTATCTGAATATAAAGCATTTTTAGCCACTTTCTCAAGAAATAATAATAATAGTTTAGATGAAACCTTAAAGTCTTGTAGTTTTTCTATTGTGTTTTTGTTTTTTATGTATCTGTTGGTAGTTTTTGTTTTTAGTTATTAAAAAAAAAACAAGGTTATTGAACTTGGTGTCCGGCAGGGTTCCGTACTCTTTCTCCCTGAGAAAACGGATGGAGCCAGTACTTCTCTTCTTTAGAAGAGGGGTCGTTTAGTTTTGTTTTATAGAATGCTTTCTTTGTTAGGAAATTTTTTTATAGAAATTAAGATAATATTCGTCACAAAGGAATTTGTGTGCGGGGGTGTTCAAAGCAGATACGTAGTTTGACTTGTAATTTGAGTTTTTCCTGTATTAATAAATCACAGTTGTAACTTTGATTCATTGAATGAAATAAAATCTGTTTAAAAAAAAAAAAAAAAACCACTTCTTGGCAAGAGGACTGTACTGTTTCTATACAAAGAAAGGAAACAAATTATTTGTTCTGTGTAAGAGTGAGAGCCAGAGGATTCGAAATATGATAATTTTTTTAATCATTACATATAATTGTTACAAATTTTTTAAAATTTTCACACAAAATTAATAAAAAATTTAATTTTTTTCAAATTCTAATATATCAAGATATTGCAAGTTCATTAATAGTTAAAAAGAAAATAAAAAAAATATAAAAATATAAAAAAACTATTAATACTATATATTAAAAAAAATATAGATAAGCTGATATATGTTACATGATCAAAGTCATTAGTTACAATAAGAAAAAAAGTACGTTTAAATTAATCATTTTGCATTAAACAAAAAACATGTGATTATTGGGAGAAAAATGTTATTTTCACATCTAATTTTGACAACTTCTATATTTTATTTTTTTAAAGTTTTTTTACTTAATAGTTAAGAAAATAATTATTAATATACGTATTGATATATTTTTATATTTTTTAAAAATATTTAAAAATTATAAAAATATGTAAATAAAAATATAAATTTATACTAAACGGCACGTCCAACGATAAGGTCATCTTAGCACTATTTTAACAAAAAAAATATTACTTTTACATCTAATTTTGACACTTTATTTTGATGGCGAAGTCATTTTGCATTTGGGATGGTGAAGTCATTTTGCATTTGTACGCAAAATGCAGACGTACACGCATGCGTACAGTTTCGAGATATCAATTCATTTGTGACAGAATCTTCAAATTATTAAAGTCAATTTGAAAGATAGATCGTAATTTAACTCTACATTAGTACGTGGCAAAAAATTTTATTTTTAAGTTAATGATAAATCTGATAACACAATAATAAAGTATTTATATAGTATAATTTTTAGATTTTTAAATTTAAATCTTATAAATTAAATTTTACAATTTAAATAACGTAAATAATATACTTTATACACCAACTTACAAATATAATAACTGTTGTTATGCAGCAGACAAGACAAATGAAAACTAAAACTAAAAGGCATTAATGTATAGTTTTAAAAATAAGATCTTAAACTAAGGGACAAATTATTATTTATTCAAATTAGGGCTAAAAGATACAGTGTTCTGTTTATATATGGGAGGAAAAATAGAGTACACTAAGGTAAGATTTGGATGGTGAGTTCAGAGGAGATGAATTGATATGAAAGTTAAAAATTAAATAAAATATTGTTAGAATATTATTTTTTAATATTATAATTGTTTTAAAATTTTAAAAAATTAAATTTTTTTTTATTATTTATGTGAGAATTTGAAAAAATTATAATAATTAGATTATATTAGATGAGTTGAAATAATATTTCTATCCAAACAAAACCTAGTTGTTAGCTGGATAAATATGTTAGTTTTTCATCTTATAAATGATTAAAATATTTGATGTAAAGTGAAAAATAATGTAAACTATTACCATTGTTCAATGTATTAGTTCGGTTATCTAGGTTTTGTATCTTGGTACTTGAACCAATATATGCTTCTTAGGGATATGAGCCTTAACCGCTTCCCAACCAAACAAAGGGTTGTGTCTTTTGGTGAATTATAAATCTTTTCAATGTATTCTCTAATATTTGAGAAGTTGTGACTTTTCAAAAGTGCTCATTCATTTAAGTTGTGACATTTCACAAACACCATTTCATTTATGTGATGTGACTTTTCACATGTACCATTTAATTTAATAAGTTGTGACTTTTCACATGTGACTTTTCACATGTGACCTTTCATTCTCTATAAATAGGGAACCCCACCTACAAATTCATTAACTCAAAATTCTCTACAAAACTTAGAGAAGCACCTCCTTCTTCTCTTTGTCTTTCTTGTTTTGGGCTTTGGCTATTTTATATCGGGTTCGAGGATCTCCTTTTGTGTGCACCGACGAGGAGATTAACGGGAACCAACGTTGTTATATCTTGGGAGTAGACTGTCAAGAAGCCTAGTGCATGTTTAATATTGGAGGCGGCGGAATCTACTCTAGGGAAAGCGTCTATCACAACGTGCCTTAACACCGGGTTCTCTCTTTCAAATTTGTTCTTGTTATTTTACATATTCTTTAGTTTACAAAGCATTTCAGAATATTTCCCAACAATCTTAGAGTAGAATTGTTTGTTAAACTAGAGGTGTATTTTAATTGATTGGTTGCCACCATGACTTCAAACGAACCTATTGCACCCGAGAAATTTGGAGGAATCAATTTTAAGCGTTGGAAAGAAAAGATGAAAATATTTCTTACAATGCTTGGATTATATTTTGTTATTGAAAATGATCCTCCTTCTGATGATTTATATGAGCCCGCACGTACAATTGAATTGCAAACATATGCAGAAAAAGATAATTTGTGTAGATGTAGGATTTTAAATCATTTAAGTGACACACTTTTTGATGTTTATCTACACACTAAATCTGCCAAAGATATTTGGAATGCTCTTGATAAGAAATATGGTGTACAAGATGCCGGAATTGATAAGTACACCGCAAGCCAATTTCTTGTTTTCAAGATGGATGATTTCAAATATGTGGTAGAGCAAACCCATGAGTTAACTTTTCTTTACCATAAATTGGGCCAACGGGGAATGGGTATTACCAAGCGTCTCCAAGTTGCTTGTACAATAGACAAGTTGCCTCCTTCATGGAAGAATTTTGGCCTATCTCTTAAACATAAGACTAAATATATGACTATGGAAACTTTGATCTCTGCCATTAGGATCCAAGAACAACACTTGGAAAATGATCTCATCCTACCATTGGTTTCTGATTTTCAGTCTAAAGCAAATATTGTAGAAGGCCATAAAACTCATAAGAACCCACTACATCAGAAGTCCAAATTCAATAAGGGTAAAACTAATTATGGGAATAATTTGAAACCAAAATCCTATATTAACAAAGATGATAAAAGACCTATTTGTTTTAATTGTAACAAACCGGGTCATTTGGCTAAAAATTGTCGCTGTAAAAAGAGGAAATATCAAGGCAATGAACAACCAAGATCGCCTAACCCACATGCTCATATGGTGCTTTCCGGGACCGATTCTGTTGGAACCAATGAACGGTATGTAACCATAAGTCCTCAAGTTTATTTGGCTTGTAGTGCTACTGATTGGATAGTAGACACAAGAGCCAATGTACATGTCACTTCTAACCGCAAAAATTTTTCAACATATCAGGATACAAGCGGCATGAAAGTGATGATGGGTAACTCCACCTCTGCACAAGTATTTGGAGTAGAAAAATTGTACTCAAATTAACATCTAGAAATACTCTTCCTTTAGAAGAAGTATTTTACGTACCAGAGGCGAGGAGAAACCTAATTAGTGGATCTTTACTCAATGGGGCAGGCTACACATTATTATTTCAATCCAATTAAGTTATTGTAACTAAATATGGGTCATTTGTGGGGAAAGACTATGTGAGTGGTGGTTTGTTTGTAATAAATATTCAAAATAATGTAGTAGACAAATTTGATTCTAATAATAAATTTGTATTTTCTACATGTTCCTCTTCAATATGGCATGCTAGATTAGGCCATGTTAATTATCATAATGTCAAAAGAATGATGGATTTAGAGATTATTCCTAAAATTCCTGTTGATTTGGATGAAAAATGTTTAATTTGTGTTCAATCAAAACAGCCTAGAAAACCATTTAAATCTATTATAAGAAACTCATCACTACTTGAATTAATTCATAGTGATGGTTGTTATTTAAATGGTATCTCCTCTAAAGGTGGTAATAAATACTTCATTACTTTTATAGATGATATGTCCAAATTTTGTTATTTTTATTTGATGAAAACAAAAGATGAATCATTTAGTAAATTTGTCATCTATAAAACTGAAGTTGAAAACCAATTGGAGAGAAAAATTAAAATTATCAGGCCTGATAGAGGAGGTGAATACTCATCTAATCAATTGGCTCAATACTGTGAGGAGAATGGTATTATACATGAGGAAACTGCTCCATATTCTCCTCAATCCAATGGTGTTTCTGAAAGGAAAAATAGAACCTTGATGGATATGGTCAAATGCATACTCTCTAGTTTCGGCCTACCTGAGCAATGGTGGGGGGAAGCAATACTTGCATCCTGTTTTATCTTGAATAGGGTACCATTTAAGGGATCTGACAAGACACCGTATGAACTCTAGAAGGGTAGAATACCCAATATTAATTTCTTTAGAGTTTGGGGTTGTCTTGCAAAGGTTAATGTTCCAAAAATTAAGAAAATGAAATTAGGTCCCAACACAGTAGATGCAGTATTCATTGGGTATGCTAGACATAGTTCTGCATATAGATTTTTGATAATCAAATCAGAAATCCAAGGTATTGATCCCAACACCATCATGGAGTCTAGAGATGCAACATTCTTTGAAGATCTATTTCCTTTCAAAAATAAATTAGAAAGATCTTTACCTACAGTAAGTTTTCCTTCCACCAGTAGTCAACCTACCATTATAAATAATCCTGATAGTGTATCTGGATTAGAAAATGAACTTGGAAGAGGAAAACGAGTTAGAAAGGAAAAGAATTTTGGACATGACTTTTATACTTATTCTATGGAGGAAGACCCATTGACTTTCAAGGAAGCCATGCTTTCTATTGATTCTACCTTCTGAAAAGAAGCAGTAAATAGTGAGATAGAATCTCTTAAGATTAATGGTTCTTTGAATTTATGTGATCTTCCACCTGGATGTAAAACTATTGGATGTAAGTCAATTTTTAAAAAAAAATTGAGACCTGATGGTACTATTGATAAATTTAAAGCTAGGCTGGTTGCAAAGGGCTTTACACAAAGAGAGGGTATCGATTATTTTGATACATATTCTCTTGTTACTAAAATAACCACAATTCATGTTCTAATTGCTCTAGCAGCGATCCATAAACTTGAAGTCCACCAAATGGACGTAAAGACCGCATTTCTAAATGGCGATCTAGAAGAAGAGATATACATGGATCAACCAGAGGGATTTGTGGTTTCAAGACAGGAAAGAAAAGTTTGTAAACTTATTAAATCTCTCTATGGTTTAAAGCAAGCTCCTAAACAATGACACCAAAAGTTTGATGAAATAATTTTATCTTATGATTTAAAGATAAATGAATCTGATAAGTGTTTATACACTAAAATAGTTGATGGTGCATGCGTAATGCTATGTCTTTACGTTGATGATATTCTCATCTTTGGTACCAATATAGATATTGTTCTTGATGTTAAAAAATTTTTATCTAAAAATTTTGACATGAAAGACATGGGAGAGGCACAGGTAATTCTTGGTATTAAATTAATGAGATCTCGTAATAGTATTAACATAAATCAATCTCATTATATTGAAAAGATTCTTAAAAAATTTGAGAGATTCGAATGCAAACATGTTAGTACTCCTATTGATCCTTGTTTGCATTTAAGTAAGAATCTTGGAGATCCTGTGTCACAACTGAGATATTCTCAGATTATTGGTACGTTACTGTATATTGCTAATTCTACTAGACCTGATATTTCATATGCTGTGAGTAGACTTAACAGATATACTAGTAGGCCTGATAATTCTCATTAGAAGGTATTTGAAAGAATTCTTAAATATTTGAAAGGAACCATGACATATGGTATCCATTATTCTGGGTATCCCACTGTATTAGAATCATACAGTGATGCTAGTTGGATAACTAACACAGTAGATCGTAAGGGAACAAGTGGATATATTTTCACTCTCGATGGAGCAGTTGTGGCTTGGAGATCTTCTAAGAAAACTGTGATTTCACGATCTATTATGGAAGCTGAATTAATAGCCTTAGATACTACTGGACATGAGGTAGAGTGGCTTAAGAATTTATTATCAGAAATTCCACTAGTTAAAAAACCAATGCCGGCCATTTCTGTTCTTTGTGACAATCAGGCTGTGATAAGTATTTGTAATAATAAACACTTTAATCATAAGAGGAGACATTTAAGTATCAGGAATTCTACGATAAGATACCTGATAAAGAATGGATACCTGAATTTGGAATATGTAAAGTTAGAAGATAACCTTATGGATCCTTTGACGAAAGGATTGGCAAAGTCGAAAGTTATACGTACATCAAGGGGGAGGGACTGAAATCCATTAATTAGGTCACAAATAGTGGCAACCCAACCTTCCTGACTGGAGATCCCAAGAAGAAGGTTCAATGAGAAGAACAAACTATTTGAGTGACTGGATAGCACTATTAAAATATTATTATAGGTTCATCCCTAAGGTGTGAGTGCTTCAAATGCAATGGCAAAGGAAAAGCGAAATGCTTTGAATGAGTCCAAGACTAAGGCGAGGTATTGAATTGCATGTACCCTTGGAGGACTCACCTATGTGAGTGTGACTGTGGGGCCGTAATCTATGGCAATTGGGCTATTTCCTAGAGCGCTCATGAATCCAAGATACGGTGCACGACCTTTATGCACCACCTTGAAAGGAACCTGATATATGTCGTACTATGTGTGTGGTGTGAAGAAGCCTGAGTTAAGGATTCTGGTTCAAGACTTGGTTCACTATGGATCTTTCAAATGGAAACACGCTAACACTAAGTAGACGTTTAAAGCCGCAAGCTACCTCTATTGATGCATAGTACTTAGTCTAAAGAAATAAAATTGTATTCTATTCTGTTCTTTAAAAATATTTTAATCAGGTGGGGGATTGTTAGTTTTTCATCTTATAAATGATTAAAATATTTGATGTAAAGTGAAAAATAATGTGAATCATTACCATTGTTCAATGTATCGGTTCGGTTATCTAGGTTTTGTGTCTTGGTATTTGAACCAATATATGCATCTTAGGGATATGAGCCTTAACCGCTTCCCAACCAAACAAAGTGTTGTGTCCTTTGGTGAATTAGAAATCTTTTCAATGTATTCTCTAATATTTGAGAAGTTGTGATTTCTCAAAAGTGCTTATTCATTTAAGTTGTGACCTTTCACAAACACCATTTCATTTATGTGATGTGACTTTTCACATGTTTTCACATGTACCCTTTAATTTAATAAGTTGTGACTTTTCACATGTGACCTTTTATTCTCTATAAATAGGGAACCCCACCCACAAATTCATTAACTCAAAATTCTCTACAAAACTTAGAGAAACACCTCCTTCTTCTCTTTGTCTTTCTTTCTTTGGGCTTTGGCTATTTTATATCGGGTTCGAGGATCTCCTTTTGTGTGCACCGACGAGGAGATTAACGGGAACCAATATTGTTGTATCTTGGGAGTAGACTGTCAAAAAGCCTAATGCATGTTTAATATTGGAGGCGGCGGAATCTACTCTAAGGAAAGCGTCTATCACAACGTGCCTCAACACCGGGTTCTCTCTTTCAAATTTGTTTTTGTTATTTTACATATTCTCTAGTTTACAAAGCATTTCAGAATATTTCCCAACAAAATACACGTGCAAAATAAAAAATGAACTTTTCCCAACACAAAACACGTATTTTAATCTAATATTTAGAGTTAATTGCAAAGTTAATTCCCTAACTTTTACGTTTTTACGATTGGAAACTTCAATTTTTAACTTTCGCAAAATCAATATATTAATTTTAAGAAAACTCTCAATTTAGTGCCTCCGTTAATTTCACTGTTAAACAACTAACGACGACACGTGGCATCAGTATGCCATTTGTTAGTCTCTGATTGGCTAATTTGGATATTGATGCCTAATGTCCGCCAATCAATGATTGATACGTGATGTATCGTAACTTTTCTAACGGAAAATTAAAGGAAATATTATTTGAAGTTCGAGTCTCAAATTGCAAAAATGTGCGAACTCGGTACTAATTTTGTAATTAACCCTTATGTTATAATAATAGTATCGGAAATAAAATGAATCATATTATAAATAACTTTTGAGTGTGCAAAACATGCACGAAAAAATGTAAAGCCTTCTATTAGAGCATTTCAATGGTTCATTTATCATATCCTTAAAAATATATCACTAAAACTAATTTTTTCTATTTTACGTACTGATTTTTATAATAGGTAATACATCAGTTTATCTATTTTTTCTTTATGTCATTTAAATATTATTTTTTTAATATTTTTTAATCATTTCAAATATTTCTTCTAACTACCAAGAAATTTACAATATCTCTTCATATACAATGTTATATAATTATGTCATATTTCAGACTAATCCAAATTTAATTATATAATCATGTTATATAATTAAGTCATATTTCATATATGTATTTTTTATAAGCATATGTTTTAGAGATAAGTGAGAATGGATAAAAGGATGGATCCTTCCCAATACGAAACTAGGGTGAGAAAAGGTGTAAACAAAAGCAACGGTAGAAAAAAGCAACGAGAAAAATATCTAAATGAGAGAGAAAATAATTAAAAATATTTTAGAGTTGTGAATAGTATTCTCTACATTTAGAGAATTACCGTAGCAAAATGTAAAATAAAGATGAAAATATAAAATCTATTGGAATGGTCTTTCAATCAACTTTCTTTATATTTTATAGAAAAATGTATTTTACATTAGCCATTGTGAATACTCTAAAGAAGCCAGGGTTGGGTGGGAAAAGGGTTAGGGATTTTGAAAAAAAAAAACTATTAATAATCCATTTTCTCATCATCCTCTCATCATCTCATGATGTGGCATTAGATGATAGGTTCATAAGTAAAATATAACAAATAATCTCTAATCATCTAATACCACATCACAAATTTAGTACTGCATCACAAACCTCCTCACCAACTATTTGCCAGTACTTTTGAAAGAAGCAAACTCCAAAACCATCAGGCCTAGGTGACCTAAAAGGACCCATCTGATGTACTACATTCTTAATTTCACCCCTAGTGAAGTCTTTAGTTAGATTCTCATTCATCTCCCTAGGAACCCTTGAGTCCACAAACTTTAGACATACTCTAACCACTTCCCCTGAAGGTGTGCTAGATGATAGAACCTCTTCAAAGTGCAATTTGAAAGCCCTTTCTGTATCTCTTTGTTCCTTCATAATTCTGCCTTGCGAATCAGCAACTTGACCAATCATGTTCTTCCTTCTCCTCTGATTTGCACAAGTATGGAAATACTTAGTGTTTCGATCTCCATGCAGAAACCAGTTCTTTTCTGCCTCCATATTAAATCTTCTTGCTCCAACAAAAGACCCAACTCCCCTTTTAACTCCACTTCCTCACTATTCAGCCCTTCCTCTTCTTCCTGCAACTTCTTTTTTCTATCAATCTTCATTCTTAACTCACCATCACAGTCTTTGGTCTTCTGTCTACTCCACCCAATTAGTGCAGCACCACAATTTCTCAATGAACTCTAAATTTTCTCCATAAGGTCACTTCTTAGCCTAACATTGACCCATTCCTTCGATACAACCTCCTCACAATCCTTGTGTTTGATCCAACAAGCTTCAAATCTGAATAGCTTCCTTCTACCCTCACACCTGGTCTGAGTTGTATGCATATTCAGCATAAGAGGTTTATGGTCTGAGCATCTTGCAAGTAATACTTCCACCCAAACCTCCTTAAAAACATCTTTCCAGCTATTGTTTGCTAGATATCTGTTGAGCCTCTCTTTTGTAAAAGTGTCCATTACACCATGTGAATCTATCTCCTCTATATACCAAATCAAACCAACCATTTATTTCCATAACTTCTCTGAAATAACACATTTGATTTTCCCCACTTTGCTTACCTCCAAATTTCTCTGATTGGCGTAAGATTTCATTGAAATCTCTTGCTACACACCAAGGAACTTGTTCTAATAGGTACAACCTTCCCAAGAGATCCCATGATAGTCTTCTTTTTTCAGTCTCAGGGTGTCCATAAAACCCTATGAAAAGCCACTTCTGTTTAGTATCTTCTTCCACAACCCAGGCATTAACATGCCATCAAGAGTAATTTTGTATTTCCACAACCACATCTTCCTTCCACAACATGACTAAACAACCACTTCTCCCTATAGGGATCAATTACAAAGCTTCTGTCACTAACAATGTTTCTATAAGAAACATAAGTCTTGGCTTCTTATCCTTTGCTATAGAACAAAGGTCCTTAACTGTCCGAGGGTTCCCAAGCCCTCGGCAATTCTAACTCATGATAATCATTGGGTTAGGCGTGGCTGCCTAACAGCCTTCGCCTCTACATTAACAAACTCACTCTCTCCCAGCCTCTTCAAACTTTTCAACTTTTTTTATTTTTCACCCCAGATTTTCTACTCATATGTATCCTCTACATTTCTTTTTTTTTAGCACTGATTGGGATCACTCACCTCTTCTTTCTTTTTTTCTCGGGCCCTTCTCTTTCATCTTTCCTTCATATTTTGTTTTCTCATATCACCACTTTTTAATCCCATCTCGCCACCCCTAGATACAACTATGAGTTGTCCCACAGTTCCTTCATCCTCTTCAATCAGTATAACTTCTTCAGGACCTACTCCCATTTCTCCCTTTCACGCCTCCTTACCCCTTTCATTCTCATGCTTCTTACTCTCATCATCCCTTTTTTTCTTTTCCCACCCTTCCCCCATCCCCCTTATCACTCCTCACTTCCACATCACCATGCTGCCACTCTCCACTCCCCACACCTGTGTTACTATCTTCCCTTCCCTTCGTACTCCGCATATAATACCTCTGATAACTCACATTAGCTCTCAACTAGGGACCAAATTGACTATCCCTCTCACCACCGTGATCATGTTTCATACCTGCTTCAACACATCCCTGCTCCCCATGAATAATGCATCCACACTTAAAGCACATTTTAGATAACTTCTCATAGGTAAATGGTACCCACAATTTTTGTTCATTCGGCGTTATCGTTCTCTCTCTAACTATTGCTTTCCTTATATCCACCTCAATTTTAACCTGCAAGTAATTTCCCCAACTAACATCATCATCAGGGGCGCCAACTTCTAGAACCTTACCCAGTGAGCTTCCAATATGTACCCCCGTCTGATATGTCATGCAAGCTAACGATAGATTGTGCATTTGCACCCACAATGATGCATAGTCAAAGTTTATGTGATTTGGTTCGGTCACACCATCAAATGGTTTCAATACAAACATTTGATTATCAAATAACCAAGGGCAACCTTCAAAGACTCTAAACTTATCTCCCGGATTGGAGAAAGTGATAATAAAAGTATGCAGATGACTTTCTGTGAAAGTATGAGATTTACTTACTTTCCAAGTTTTGACCATAGTTAATCGAACTACCTCATTTCCCTTCGCCTGATTCAAGCACACCTTCCCAATCATACTACATTCTCCATGTTCTTAATTTTCTCAGAGTTACCCAGCTTAATGTTAATGGCCAAGTGTTCTTCTTCTTTCAAACTCAACTTCTCCCAAATCCCTTCTAGATCCTCCATCCTCCTCCATTGCACCACTCACATGGTCAACGACTTCAATACCCTCCAGCGTCGATGGGATTAGAATCTTCTCCTCCTTTCGCGCCTTCATGACATTAGAGAAAGAGAAACTTGATGCACATTAATAAACAAATAAAAGGATGTAGTAAGCTAGTAACAATTAGCTAGTATTAATTATTAACAATCACTAGTATTAACTCTTGAGCTATGAGTATATCTAATTAATAATTATGTATAGTTTATAACTATTAACAATTGCTCTATTTATACAAATATACACCGTTAGAATTTATTCTAGTTATATACTACTATACTAGATAATAGATTGCTAGTATTACAATATATATAATATACACGGTACCTTGCTCAAATATTAACTTGTCAACTACCTTAATATATGTATGATGTATCATGCTTACATATACTAGACTATAGCCTAATAATATTAAGTAATAAATACTATAAGTATATTATTATATAATAATTAACACTTATACTAATATACTATTGAATATACTATAAGTTATAACCTATATATGTGCACATATATGTGTATATAATATAAGTATTTTTATAATATGTATTTACATCTCAGAGTCGGAAGTATTATCGGAGCAAGAGGTCGATGTGAAGTCGAAGGTAGTGGTCGGTGGTTAGAGTCAGTCAAAAAAGGTCACCGCCTTCAACTCTGACTCGGACTCCATTTTTTCGGAGCTCCGACTCCGCACCAACGATACTGAATCGATGTTGGAATTAAAATTTTAAATATTTTTTTAGCTCTATCTCTATCAATTTTTGTTTTAGTGGCTCTATACCCACCTAGTGCCCAAATATTGAATGTTCAATCTCAAATTGTAAACACGAAAGGACAACATGAGCTACACTACACATTAAAACGTGCACTAAAGTCAATGATTTAAATAGCCTCAAATCAAAATTATTTTAATATCTCCAACAAATAAAAGAAAAAAATTAAAGCAATGGCATCGTGGACATCTGCTTTAGAACGAGGATTGCTCAAGTGAATAATTAAGTAGTTTTAAAATATATCTAATATCAATAAATATAAAAAAAAATAGATAATCAGCCAATAATTACTTCTTATATCTTATGTCATGGCTCGTGTCATATCATCGGCCAATAATTATTTGTTGTTAATATATACTATAGTTGAAAGTAGTAACCAAATCCTCTCCTCTCTCCCATTTAATTTGTTTTTTCTTTAGGTATTGGATATCATCTCTCTCTCTTCCCTCGTATCCAACTTCATCAAGAAAATGAGCTGGTGGTGGGCTGGAGATATTGGCGCTGCCAAGGTTAGATTTTTTTTTTATACAGAAATAGGGTTCGAATCCAGATTTTCTATTTGAAAAATCAGGTCATAGATTATTACCATCAAAGTCTTGACTTGTAATATATCTCTTTCTTTCTATGCTGTTCTTTTTAATCTTTGTTAGTTTGGTTCATGGGTGGCTCAATGCATACTCATGTGGCCTAAGGCAAAAGTCAAAATGATATTATCTTTTAAAAACTTTAATATAATATTTTAATAAATTCTTCAACTAAGTATAATATTAAATAAAACAGACATTATGATTTTATAGTATGCAATTTTTTTGTTAAAGTTTCAAACTTAGAATACTTCTTTTCCAAATCATCATTATCTAAAGCTTGGAATTTTTAAGTTTACAAATTTCTTACTCCATTCTCATTTAAGTATCTAAAATAACTACGCTACTATTTTATGAGAGGTACCCTTTTTGGACATGTTGCTTTGATTTATTTAGAATTCATTGCAAACAATTAAAAAAATATATGAGATGTGTTAATTATAATACTAAATTTTTTTTAATATCTCTTTTATGTAAATTTTATTTTTTAAAAAAGAATATAAATATCCGTTTTCAATGATTTTTAACAAAATAAGGGCTCTTTTATATTTCCTTTTTGAATAAACTATTTAGGCAGGCGCCTCAATCGCCTTGTCTTTGAGCAGCCTCTGAACTATTACTTTGGTTTTAAGATGAGTTAAATACAATTTAGTTAAAAGTTAAAAGTTAAATAAATTATTATAATATTATTATTTTTTAATATTATTATTATTTAAAAATTTTAAAAAAATTAATTATTAGATAAGTTGAAAGATATTTTAATCCAAACCGGGCTTTAGATTTTTTGTATACATGGGCTAGGCTTTGTTTATTATATTTTTAGTGAAAATTTATAAAAATTATAACTTGGGATTATATCGTTCATACCAGCTCTCAATGCAAATTGAGCTTAAGGTGAGATTTAGATAGTGAGATGAGATGAGATTATTCTAAATGAAAATTAAAAATTGAATAAAATATTATTTTTAATATTATTAATATTGTTTTGAAATTTAAAAAAATTTAATTATGATTTGAAAAAATTTAATTATTTATTATATTTTGTGTAAAAATTTAAAGTAATTATAATGATAAAATGAGATGGAGTTGTTACGGAAGTTGTCCCTGATTCGTTTTACAGAAGAAATTCGAGGAAGATGAGCAACCGAAAAGCTTCTAGAGTGTGGGGCTGGTGATTGGTGTGACTGGCATTGTGGGCAATAGCCTAGCTGAAATTCTCCCTCTCTCCGACACCCCAGGTGGGCCATGGAAGGTCTACGGCGTGGCGCGCCGGCCGATTCCCGAGTGGAACGCCAACCACCCGATCGAGTACATCCAGTGCAATGTCTCGGACTCGGAGGATACCCAAGCCAAGCTTTCTCCCTTGACCGATGTCACCCACATCTTCTACGTCACCTGGACCAGCCGACCGACCGAGGCCGAGAACTGCGAGGCCAACGGCGCCATGTTGCGCAACGTGCTCCGTGCGGTGATTCCGAATGCGCCTAATCTCCGCCACGTCTGCCTCCAGACCGGGATCAAGCAATACATGGGACCCTTCGAGGCCTATGGCAAGATTCAAGCGCACGATCCTCCTTTCACGGAGGACCTGCCCCAATTGGACATGCCGAATTTCTATCACACTCTCGAAGATATTCTGTTTGAGGAGGCCGACAAAAAACAGGGCTTGACTTGGTCCATTCACAGACCCAACCTCATATTCGGGTTCTCGCCGTATAGCTTGATGAACATCATCGGCATGTTATGCGTGTACGCCGCTATATGCAAGCACAAGCGGCTTCCCTTGAAATTTCCCGGCACGAAAATGGCGTGGAATAGTTACTGGCTGGCTTCCGACGCGGATCTTATTGCTGAGCAGCAGATATGGGCGTCAGTGGATCCGAATGCGAGGAACGAAGCATTTCACTGCAACAATGGGGATGTGTTCCGATGGAAACACTTATGGAAAGTGTTGGCTGAGCAATTTGGAATTGACGATTATGGGTTGGACGAGGGTGAGAAAGTAGTAAGCCTGGTGGAGATGATGAAAGACAAGGATGCTGTCTGGGATGAGATTATAAGGGAAAATCAACTGCGATCTAGAAAGTTAGAGGAAGTTGGGATGTGGGCTTTGGTGGACCTCTTGTTGGGAGGGGAATCTCCGGTGGATTGTATGAACAAGAGCAAGGAGCATGGATTCTTGGGGTTCAGGAACTCCAAGAATTCCTTCATTTCCTGGATAGATAAGTTGAAAAGCTACAAGATTGTGCCTTGAGATCAAGTGAAGTCATGAATAGGCCAATGTTTCTGGAGTTGTCTGTTTCATCTTTGTTGCGAATCGAATGTTCTGCTGGTCATGTTCTTTAATAATAAAAGCATGAACGAAAACAGTATCTTATTGCATTTCATGGAGCAAGATTGATTAATAAGCTCCCAAGGTTATCCTTGAATGGCAAGTTTATTGACTAAGAAAATTATATATATTTATATATATACAAGTCTAGGCCTGCACATTGGCCTGCCCAAGAACATTTTTGGCCCGACCCGACTTAGCCCTCAATCTTGCATAATAAAAAAAAAAAAAAAAAACTGATAACTAGCCCTTGAACGTTATCATTGTCTGAATATAAAGCATTTTTAGCAACTTTCTCAAGAAATAATAATAATAGTTGAGAGTATTCAGATCTCAGATAATATAACCAAGTCAGCGTTAGTTAACAGTAACACTATGCAAGAAGTCATATATGAAATTCTGAGGTTTATTTCAAAAAAAATAAAAAACTACAGAGCAGCAACGGTAGCACATCAGCTGTTGCACACCTGACGTGGATATTAACTTTTTTTTTTTTTCCTTCTTGAAACACGCATTTTATCCCTTCAGATTAAGGGTGTAAATTTAAACCGAAAAATTGGTCCGGATCAGACCGAACCGGACCGGTTGGTCCGGAACCGATTCCTATATTATGAAAACCAGCCGGATCCGGTCCGGTTTCGATTTTGTAGTTTTCGAGACCGGACCGAACCGAACCGGACCGGACCGGTTGAAAAAAAATATATATATAAAAATTAATTTTATATATTATTCAAAATATTTATATATATATATAAGTTTTATATATAATATATATAATATATGAAATAATTTCATATTATAATTTATAAATTATAACATAAAATGTTAACTTTAAATATGAACATTTGTAATTTGTTGGATCATATGTTATTAATATAATTATATATAAAATAATGTTATTATAATTTATAAAATAAAAGTTCAATTTTAAAGATAAAAATTTAATTGGTCATATACTTTAAACATAATAGATATATTAAATTATTAATAGCATTTTATCATAAGAAATAACACTTTATTATATATTTTTTACATTTTAAAAAAATCAGAAAACTGGACTGGACCGAACCGAATCGAAAACCGGTAAAATCGGAGGTACCGGTTTAGAAAAATAACTGAGACGTAATCGGTTTACATACGGATTTAATCCTAGATTTTATCCAAAACCGGACATGAACGGACCCACCCATACTCCGTATGACCATTTTGCATTTGAGAGAGAAAAATCCCGCCCACATCGCCCTCTCTCGACGCCCTGCACCGACTTTGAAATCGTCGTTGTCGTCGCCATCCCTCTCGTCGCCAACCACCGAGTCTTTGAAATCGCCGTCTCCGTCCCTCTCTCCTCTCTTCTCCCGGCACAGTCTTTGAAATCGCCTTCGTAAGTCCCTCTCGTCGCCCAGCACGCGCTAGTCATCGGCCTCCCTCTGCCTAGCGCCACCCAGCCTGAAACGACCCCTCGCTGAATCTCCCCACAGACCAGAGGTAACTCCACTACTCTATTTCGCCGCCTAGCCTGAAGCGCTACCCAGCTTTATTTCGCCGCCCATCTTTCAGCAACTCCACTGCTCATTTCTTTTGATTTTTTGGTCACGATTTTGTGGGCATTCTCATTGTGAATGCAGATGACGTTATTGGTCCAGAGGTAGAAAAGTTGGTGGCTTCACTTCCTGACGGCAGTGTTCTTCTTGAAAATGTGAGATTTTACGAGGAAGAAAAGATTGCCCCTGACTTTTCCAAGAAGCTCGCCTCCTTAGCTGAGCTTTATATGAATGATGCTTTTGGGACTGCACATCGAGCTCATGCATCAATTGAAGGGGTTACAAAATTCTTGAAGCCAGTTGTTGCAGGTTTCCTATTGCAAAGGGTGGGTTTCTCATTTTCATTCATTTTTTATGTATTGATTTCTAATTATTCTGCTATAGTTTCTACTTTCTCCAAAAAAAATTATGAGGCTTGGCATTTTTTACTAATTTCATATATTTCATGATCCTCAGTTAACTGATGCCAGCTGATATAAAATCCATATATCTGAGTAACACAGTTTGAATAGAGGAACAATAAAGTTGGGATGGATAAATGGAAAGAATCAATGCTTCCTTTCTGTGTATTCTGTGATATGTATCTAGTTCGCAGGAGCTGTAAGTGGTTTATATGAATTATCAGTCCTTCATTTTATTTTTCTAGGAGGAATCCTTCAGGGTAGTTGACCGAGTTCATTAGAGTTAATTAGTAAATTCTGTCTGTTTAGTTGTTCAGAATTAACTTTTGACATCTACTATCCCTAGAATTACGAATTCCAGTTATCTGATATGACTCTTGTCTGACTGATTGTTTTATTATGGCATCAGTTTCTCAAATGCAGATATGAGCAAAAAAAAAGAACAATTGCTTTCTTATTTCTTCTATTAAATCCCAAATTATACAACCTAAGATTCAAACCTCGTTCTTACTCTATTGAGCTATCTTTCAGCAATGTCTTTTCTTTTGTTGTTCCTTTTTTTTTTTTTAATGTCTGGTCAAAGCTAAGAATTGTAAGTGCTCTTGTATTCCAGTGTTGTTATTTAATGATCTTGCTATATGGGAGCAAAATATTACCAACTTCATATTATTGTTTTTCTTCTGTGTCCTTTTTTCTATTGCATGCCTGGTTGGAGTAGATAATCAGTAGCGTTTTAAGGTTCATACATTTTAATGATCAACTTTCCTTTTTTTGTTTTCATTTTAGAAGTTGGGGAAATTGGCATGGAGGAATTTATGACGATATTTCCATATAGCTTGTCACTGTCTATGATTTTGTTTATTGGTGGACTGTGAATTAATAGGAGCTGCATAGAACTCAATTGGATGTAATATTTGATGGGGAAAACAGAAGGAGAAAGTGGAACTTACAAATTCAGTGACCACCATCACTTTATTTTTTTTCCTTCTCTCTTTTTCTCTTCCGAGCACTAAAATCACATACAGCAAAGCATATAAAGAAACCTTGTCTGCACTAATATCTTGACAACTAACAAATGAGTAGTTATCAAATATATGATCAACACACATTAAAAGCAGCTTTATCTTTCAACCATCAAATCTGGAGTCCAATCCTAGCAAAATCTATGACAGTAAACCCAACAGCTTCAAACTTCCCCCTCTCATTGCTCTCTCTGAATTTAAAGTAGTCTAAAGAGACAAATGGCTTGTAAAGCCTCATATTTCCTTCTCCAATCACTTCATCTGGTGCTGTGATCACCTTTTCATCCTCAAAGCACCAAAAGAAAGCTAGAGAAAAGTGGTTTGCTGGCTGTTTGCTGGCTGGTATGTGATGGATTAATGTTTGTCTCATTTGAGTAAGTTGCAAATTGAAAGATAAAATACAGATGCTATATAAGATTTGAGTAAGTTGCAGATTGATGGATTAATGTTTGTGTCGTTTATCTCAGATTAATAGTTCTAAAAAGCCAAAAATAAAGTTTCAAGGGTGAAGAAGGTTGCATAGTGAAAAGATGAAATTGCTTGGCAACAATGAAAAACCATAAAGCTTACGATGGAATTGTCCAAGAAAGGAAAAGGAATAAAGGAAACTAATATGAGATTTCTGATCAAAGAAGTAAAAGATCTAGAAAGATATGAGATTTGAGGTGAGAGGTCCTGTTTGATTGATTAAAAGACCACAAAAACTACCAAAAAGCTAGAGAAAGGAAAAAATAGTTAAAATGGTTTGGAATAAGGAAATCTTACCAAATAGGCAAAAAAAAAAAGAAAAACACAGGATTCTATGCTTGAATTGATATGGATTATGCTTGAATTCCTTGCCTCTGTCACTCCTAATTTCTTGCTAAAATGTTAAAATTGATGTGAATTCTATGCTTGAATTGATATGGATTATGCTTTAATTCTATGCTTGAATTGTTTGACGTGCTTTTGAATCTAACACGAATGTATAATTGCAGCATCCTTTTAAATTTTTTAACAAATTTTTTCTTAAGTCCATTTTTTTTTCTAGGAACTTGACTAAATGCAGCATCCTATGATGCCTTCTACCCGCCATCAACAAAACTTTTGCAGAGCTAGTTGTGGATATTGATTACCCCATTGATAATTAGGAAATTGCTGTTGTGGATGAATATCCAACTAGACCAAGAAGTCTCGACAAGGATTTTGGGAAAGGTGAAACTAAGGAAGATGGTAAAGAAAACTTTTACTCTTGCAAGAAATGGGTTATTCATGAATCTTTAATCGCCATGAATAGCATAGAATTATGGGTATGTGGGATTGTGCTGTCTGGTTTATGAAGTGATGGTAAGCCATACTTGGAGATGAGAAAATAGGTTGGTGGATTCGTTTTTTCTTCACTTGTTGAATTGGATTCAAGTCTATATGAGATTATTATGGAGAAAGGGGCAATCTTACAGGAGATAGCAACTTCTATAATATTTTGTTTGTAAAGTTTGAACGTGTGTTGATTCTGTAATATCCGCTCCAATTATGTATATATTTTTGCTTTTCTTTCTAAGCAACAAACGCTTGGTTTGGGGACACACATAAATGAAGGAAATAAAAATTGGAATTGATCGACACTGATCAACTGCTTTTGGAATTTTTCTTTAAGCAAGAAAAGATCTTCTTTTTTTAACTAACAATTCAGAGACTATTTCAAGCTTCTTATGTCTTTTAGAACCGAGGATGAAATTTTAGAACTTCACTCAACTTGGAATAACTATTGCACAGAAAACTTGCTTCCGAATAAAATAAAAATTGTACAAAACATTCCACATTAAGCACCGACTTTGAAAATTGAACTGCACGCCTACAAACCATGTCAATCTCCAAGACATATGCCACTCGAACATTCTCTTTTTCTTGATGGTAACAATTCTCATTCTTATTAAAAATTCCAAAATTTGGCAAAAAAAAAAAAAGGAAGAGGCTAAGATGCCTCCACAGACTACTACAAGACCATCTGTCAATAAAGTATTTGTCCTGAATGTTTCCTGAGAAACCGCAAACCATCCTAAACCAATAATATCTTCAAGCCATGCCAGTATAAAATTTCTCTTTAAGGTGTTGAGGATAGAGTTGAAATTTCTCCACTTTGATGGACAAAATAACTCAGGTTCATCAAACTCTACAAGGAAGAAATCACAGCAAACCAAGAAATCACAAAGACAACGTGCTTGGGGGGCGGACTGGAAGCTTTGCTGCTTGGAGACTTCGTCTTCCATCGGGCTGAGGTCGAAGGTGCTTGGGGTCGGGGGTGATAGAACTCCATCTTCAAAATTGCTCAAGTTAAACTCCCCCCTACATACAATAGGGAATCAGAATCAGCAAAGAAATTTAAGATTCTTGAGAAAGTAAATGGTCCATAATTTTAATTCCCAATCAAACATCCCATGACTATCCACAGTCATGCACACCACCGCACACAACCTCAATCACTTAGTATAAGCTGCAGTGAGCAGATGTAATTTTCAGACTGCATAAATCTGGACAAGGATAACAGCAAAATATTGAACTAACAAATAGTTTTCTCAATTTTCTCATTTTTATTGCATAGCATGATTCTTCGAAACAGATGAATGTTGCTGCTGTCAAATGATCACATACAACAGCGAGGAGAAGGAAAAAAAAGAAACTGTTTTGATATACAGTCACAACCAGATGCTAAAGGAAGGAATACTTTGGGCGACCATTTGTTTTGGCACAAAAAGCCAGGGCTGCACATACAAACACATCCACAGAGATTTAATTTTGACAATCTAATGAATCAGCTTTCCACTTTTAACTTCGAAAGCATAACAGCCATCATTCTGCCACTAGTACCTAAAAGCACCCCCAGCCAAGCTAGAAGGGATGGGGAGTCAGTCAATTAAGTACAGGAGAAGTATCATTTTTCTTGAATGCATCATTCTATGATATACCAGAATGCCTTTTTATCAAATCCAACGATTAACTTAACTGAACACTCAATAAAGAAACAGTGAAACATGTGCTCCAACCCATCAATGTCAGCCTCTAAAAAGTGGTCAGACGAAACATGCAGAGCACAAATGCTCAGTGAAGCTTGGGATATAAATGTGTAGGGAACAATTTCAAGATTAGTAGATTTAAAATTCTTCCATTGTACTGGACGAAGTTTCAATTCAATGAATGCCTAGCGACCAATTTGACCAGAGGAGCCTGAACAGGAAATAAATTTTAAGTTTTAATCTCAGGTCTACAGCATCTTGGTTTGTAAATTGTAAATATATGAGAATTCACTGATCCCAAATAACTGTATTACGTAGTGGTTATATGCCGCATCCTTTTCCTCGAATTCATATGAAACAACAAGCATATATATGAAAACACTTGTTTCGTATTTAATTTTCTCAGCAACCAAACACAGTTTGAGCAAACATCAAAATCAAAGTTCGCGTTTTGAAGTTTCTGCACATTGACATTGGTTTCCTGGAACACAAAAACTAATCCAAAAGATAAATTTTGGCCCAAATGAATGAATCATTTTTGTTTCAGCTGTTACCACAGGACCGATAAAATATACCCACGCGTCCTACTGCTACATTCTCTCTGTAATCAATACACAAGAAATTTGAAGCCTGAATACCAGACACTCACATTCCGACCCCCCGCCCCGCGAAAAAAAAAAAGAAGGTTCCAAATTTTCTTTCTTTTCTTCTCCCAATTTTCTCAATGACCAAAGAGGTAGCCCAGAACAAAGGAAAAAAAGAGAATACCTTTTGGGCGTGAACCATTGTAAGGATTCCCTGGGTTTGAATGTGAGTTTTCTGGGTTAATGGTAGTGTTTCGGAAATTTATGGATGGATTGAAGAACTTAATAAGAACTAAGAACAAAAATGGATAATAGCAACTGAATATTCCAGTCGCCACAGGGTTCTTCGAGAGCCCCTTAACCTCCAATGCAATAACCAATTCGTTCAAGTTTTTCCAGATGCCTCTTCTCTGCCATTTCTGGCGTACATATTGCAGCACTACTAACTAACTGCTCAAATGGCAGTGAAACACGTGGACTTGCGTAACAGAATTGTAAAACAGAAAGCAAATAAACTAAGTAAGTAAACGACAATATTATTCATGGTTGAAAGCAACAATAAACGACATGTAGTCTGCCAAGTCTTCCAACGCTGCGTTTCATTAAAACGGTGCACTCAAGCTTTTCATACGGTGCGTTTAGAGTTCCACTATAACCCTAGTTCCTTTCCCCGACAATTCGTGTTCCTCAGATACTTCACTCAAGTTCCTCCTTAGCTGCTGCGCCCTTGTCTTGTTCATGCTTATCCATGGAACCCGTAGCACCCCTTGAGCCCATAACAATCTCTCCCCCTTAAAGCACCTTGCCCACAAGGTGTGGGTAAAGGTTCCTTAATTTCCAGAGAGACTCCCATGTATTATTCTCATCAGTAGCCCCAACCCATTTCACCAAAACCTCCGTGGTAGCCTTGAGACCCTGCTGCTTGAGTCTGCGATCCATAAGCTTCTCGGGTTCAGGTAGTACTTCCCCTTCCGAGCTGACTGGAGGAAGTTGTGGCAGGGGACTGATTCGATCCCCGAGCTTCCGTTTCAAGCATGAAACGTGGAAAACGGGGTGGATCTTTGATGAAGCCGGTAGATCCAACTTGTACGCGACCTTCCCCAAGCGTTGGATGATGCGAAAGGGTCCATAAAACCGCGGCGAGAGTTTGAAATTCTGACGAGTGACCACTGATTTCTGGCGATATGGCTGAAGCCTGAGGTAGACCCAGTCACCTTCATTAAATTCCCGCTCTGTTCTTCGTTTATCAGCATAAAGTTTCATTCTTGCTTGAGAGGCTTCTAGGTTTTGTTTAAGTACGGCTTTGAGTTGCTCTCTGGTTTGTAGTAAAGTGTCAACTGAGTCGTTTGATGCTGTTCCGGGTATGTATGTGAGTAGTTTAGGAGGACTGTACCCTTAGAGGGCCTCGAATGGTGAAAGTTTTGTAGCTATGTGATACGAAGTATTGTACCAAAATTCGGCCATGGACAACCACTGAGCCCAACTCTTGGGCTTAGTACCTGCATAGCACCGTAGATATCCTTCCAAAGTCTTGTTAAGAGCCTCTGTTTGCCCATCCGTTTCCGGGTGATATGCAGAACTGTAATGTAAACTGGAACCCTGAAGCTCGAATAAGGACTTCCAAAAGGAACTGAGGAATATGGGATCTCTGTCAGACACGATAGTCTTAGGAAGACCGTGGAGTTTGAAAACCTCCTGGAAAAATTTTTGAGCTACTCCTGCTGCTGTATAAGGGTGAGACAGTGTTATGAAATGGCCATACTTGGTCAGTCTGTCGACAACGACCAAAATGACTGTGGCGCCTAAAGAGTTGGGTAGACCTTCCACAAAATCAAGGGAAATGGCTTCCCAAGCTTGATTTGGGATGGGGAGTGGCTGAAGGAGTCCCGGGTAGAGGATGTTCTCTGTTTTATTAACTTGGCATATGTCACATTCTCTAACTGTTTTCTTTATATCTCTCTTCATTCCTCTCCAATAAAAATCCCTTTTTGCCCGCTGATAAGTTTTGAGAAACCCCGAATGACCAGCCTGTGGATCTTCATGAATGAACTTGAGAACCTTGTCTTTGAATGCTGAATATGAATCAATAACAATTATGCCCTTTTTTAACAGCAATCCTTGTTGGAGGGAGTAACCCTTAGGTACGACTTGATTGGCTTGTAACTTAGCCAGCAAATCTTGTAACTCCACAGAACCAGAATAGCTGCCCTTTAGCTCATCAATCCAAGTGGGGGTAGGGAAGGTAATAACTGCCAATGAACCCTCCATACTGTCGGCAGCTTCATGTCTTCGTGATAAGGCATCGGCTACTTTATTTTCCTTCCCTTGCTTGTACTCAATGCTGAAATCATAACCCAGCAATTTTGTGATCCACTTCTGCTGGGTCACAGTTCCCACTTTTTGCTCCAACAAAAACTTTAATGCTTGCTGGTCAGTTTTATCCTTGAAAGCTTGACCTAGCAAATAAGGCCTCCATTTCTGAACTGCTGTGACTAAGGCTAAGAACTCCTTCTCATAAGTTGATAGAGTTAGAGCCCTTCCTTTTAAAGCCTTACTCAAAAAGGCAATGGGTTGGCCCTGCTGCATAAGAACAGCTCCCAGACCACCTCCACTAGCATCACACTCCACAGTGAAGGGCTGAGAAAAATCAGGTAACCTTAGGACAGGTGGTGATGTCATTGCCATTTTCAAGTGTTCAAAAGCCTCAGCAGCCTTGTCGTGCCAGGTGAAGGAATTTTTTTTTAGTAGGGCAGTAAGTGGTGCTGCCATAAGACCATATCCCTTGATAAATTTACGATAATATCCAGTCAAACCCAAAAATCCCCTCAAGGACTTAGTATTTTTAGGCACAGGCCAGCTTAACATCGCTGCCACCTTCTTAGGATCAGCCTTAACTCCCTTATCAGTCACAATATGCCCCAAATATTCAACCTCAGATACTCCAAAGAAACATTTAGACCTTTTTGCATATAAAAAATGGGAAACAAGGGTGCTTAATACCTGTTGTAGATGTTTGAGATGGTCTTCTATGCAGCTGCTGTATACCAGAATATCGTCAAAAAAAACTAAGACAAATTTCCTCAAAAATGGTCTAAAAACTGTGTTCATCAGCCCTTGAAATGTGGAGGGTGCATTGGTAAGCCCAAAGGGCATTACCAAAAATTCATAATGGCCTTCGTGAGTACGAAAGGCTGTCTTAGGAACATCTTCAGGAACTACCCTTATCTGATGATAGCCAGACCGTAAGTCTAACTTAGAAAAAATCCGAGACCCATGTAGTTCATCCAGTAATTCATCGATTACTGGAATAGGAAATATGTCCTTCACAGTTTCCTTATTGAGACCCCTGTAATCAACACACATGCGCCAGCTGCCATCATGTTTTCGTACTAACAATACGGGTGATGAAAAAGGGCTGGAACTAGGTCTAATTACACCTGAAGAGAGCAACTCAGTGACAATTTTCTCAATCTCCGTTTTCTGGTAGTGAGGATATCTATAAGGGCGAATAGAAATTGGATTAGTGCTATCCTTCAACACTATTCGATGGTCATGAGATCTTTTGGGAGGAAGTCCCATTGGTTCTTGGAAAACCTGAGCAAACTGTGTTAACAGTAAGTCAATTTGTGGACTGCAAATCCCTTGCGATGCCTCTACTTCAGTGGCCATTAATTGCAATAAAAGCCCCCTACCTTTGTGCATGGCAGTGACTATGGATTTGTCACTCTCAGTAATGAAAGTGGACTCACCTGGCTGCATATCTTGTAAAACAACCCACTTATCTGCCCATTTAAACCGCATACTTAAGCTTGAGAAATCCCAAGTTATAGGACCCAAATTTCGGAGCCAATGAATTCCCAACACAGCATCACATCCAGCCAATGGTAAGACATAAAAGGAGGGGCAGAATTTGGTACCTTGTATTGTTGTGAGGACATGGGTGCAACACCCTTCACTTTGCAGCTCTTCACCATTTGCCACCTTGACTCGGAGTTGGCCAGCTCTATCAAGTGGTAATTTATTATTTGTTACCAATGAGGGATCCAAGAAGTTGTGAGTACTTCCGGAATCCACCAAAATGGCCACCATGGAGGTACCAATTTTGCCCATCAATCTCATTGTACTAGGGCACGGGGTTCCAGTTAAGGCATTTAATGAAATTTCTGGGTTAGCCTCAATGACTTGACCAGAAACATTATCAGTGATTTCATTTGAATCATAAAACACATCCTCACCATTCTCCTCCCTAGTGTCATCTGACGCATGCATAAAATAAATTTTAGGAGACTTACAGACATGTGAGGGATTCCATTTTTCTTCACAATGGAAACACAACCCCTTTTTTCTTTTTTCATCCATCTGCATTGGAGATACTTTCTGTGGTGGATGGGCTGATCTGTTAATCCGTGTGTCCCCTGAAGGCTGATGCTGGTTTCTCGTGTGTTGTACTGAACTACTCTTGTCTCCCCATGGTTTAACTGCTCTTCTGGAACTAAACAGGTATTCTTCTTGGATTCTTGCAAGGCCAAAAGCTGCATTTAAATTGATGGGGTTTAAGAGTCGAAGAGGAAGCCGAATCTCATCCTTGAGGCCACTGAGGAAACAGCTCAGCTTGTGAGAATCTGTCAGCCCCTTGAGTCGATTTGAGAGTGCTTCAAATTGGCCTTTATAGACAGCTACGGAGGTTGTTTGCTTGAGACGTGTGATGGCCTCCATGGGGTCATCATAGGCTGAGGGTCCAAACCGAAGTTGCAAGGCTTGTGTGAATGTTTGCCAGCAATTAAATTGCCCTGTATCTGCTTCATCCTGGTACCAGACGAGGGCCTCCCCATTCATGTAGTAGGAAGCCATGAGGAGTCTATGAGCAGGGAGTGTTTGGTGAAATTCAAAGTAGTGAGAAACTTTGAAGATCCAACCTGCTGGATCCTGTCCATTGAAGTGTGGAAACTCCAATTTGATACCCCGAGGCAAGGGTCTGGGATTCTCCTGGTGTTCCTGTTCCGCATCAACATAAGGTTCACGGTGTGTTAGCTGAGCTTGGATCTGGTTCTGGGTAATCAGAATAGTGCGCATCATGTTGTTCATTTGCTGCATCTGCTCACTTAATTCCAGTATGCTTTGTTCATGACTAGCTAACATTTCTTGGTTCTGTTTGCTGGATCTTGTATTTTCTGCCATGAGGACCGTAGTCTCTAGATACCAATTGTAAGGATTCCCTGGGTTTGAATGTGAGTTTTCTGGGTTAATGGTAGTGTTTCAGAAATTTATGGATGGATTGAAGAACTTAATAAGAACTAAGAACAAAAATGGATAATAGCAACTGAATATTCTAGTCGCCACAGGGTTCTTCGAGGGCCCCTTAACCTCCAATGCAATAACCAATTCGTTCAAGTTTTTCCAGATGCCTCTTCTCTGCCATTTCTGGCGTACATATTGCAGCACTACTAACTAACTGCTCAAATGGCAGTGAAACACGTGGACTTGCGTAACAGAATTGTAAAACAGAAAGCAAATAAACTAAGTAAGTAAACGACAATATTATTCATGGTTGAAAGCAACAATAAACGACATGTAGTCTGCCAAGTCTTCCAACGCTGCGTTTCATTAAAACGGTGCACTCAAGCTCTTCATACGGTGCGTTTAGAGTTCCACTATAACCCTAGTTCCTTTCCCCGACAGTTCGTGTTCCTCAGATACTTCACTCAAGTTCCTCCTTAGCTGTTGCGCCCTTGTCTTGTTCATGCTTATCCATGGAACCCGTAGCACCCCTTGAGCCCATAACAACCATGAAGGGGTCGGAGCAGTGGTAGGAGTTCCCTACGCCATCTCTGTTTCAGCCAAAGGCTTGGATTCCTCTGAAGGCTTTGTTTGTCCTTTCTCCAGTGCCATAAATGAGAATAATAATGAAAAAAAAAATTACATTAAAAAAACAATGAACAGTTAGAACTACTTCGATTATGGGTTTTGACCGGTAGTTGGAAGAGGAAGAGTGGGTGCTTGTTTGAATTAAAAAAGGGAGCATCAACCTCTGGAGTTTCTATGTTTATTTATAAATCTCGGAAGCTTTTTTTCCACTGTCAAATTTTGGGGAAACAAACATATTGTGAGCTGGGAATTGCTTTCCCAATCTGAAATGAAAATAGAAATCTGAAGGGAAACGAAGTGAAGATAAGGAGGACAATTTGATCAAGATCTTTGTCGTAGAAGCTGTCTCTCTCGCCCAAAGACATACGGATTTAGGATACTTTGTTTACAACTAGATTTCTTTTTCGGTGGTTTGTTGCTTGGCTTGATTGTGCTGAGATCGAAGACGATGGAGGAGGTTCGAAATGAGAAGACTCCAACAAGAATTAGGGCCGAGAGGAGAGACGATTTCATCTATATGTGAGGGCTGAGAGCCTGCGAGCGTGCGTGTATTTGGAAACTCAACTCATCTCAACTCATTATTACAATTTTTTCAAATTTTAATACAAAATATAATAAACAATTCAACGTTTTCAAATCTTAAAATAATAATAATAATAAATAATAATAATTTAACAATATTTTATCATCTCAACTCAACTCAACTCAACTCAATTCAACATCCAAACGCATCATAAGTGAGCCCGGTCTAGTGAGTTTAGTGAATCCGGTCCACACGTCAGGTATGTTGCAGCTATAGCCACGGTAGGCTAAAGATGAGAAAATATATTTGTAATCGTGAATTGTACAACCCCCGTATAATCATTTTGAAAAAAGTGAATAAACATGGAATCTACATGAAAAAAATTATTTTTTTAATAATGAACCTTACTCTTTTCAAAACGATTACGTAGCACATGCACACTTGACGATTTTAGTCCACTAAAGATTTTTCCAAAAAGAAAACAGTAACACTGCTCGGCAAGTGGGCTGTACTGTTTCTACTTTCTATACAAAGGAAACAAATTATTTGTTCTGTGGAAGAGTGAGAGCAAGAGGATTCGTCGAAATATAATAATTTTTTTAATCATTAGATTTAATTGTTATAATTTTTTTTTAAAATTTATACAATTTAAATTTAAACAAAAAAATTTAATAAACAATTTAATTTTTTTCAAATTATAAGATATCGGTAAAGTTCATTAGTAGTTAAAAAAGAATATTTAAAAATAAATAAATAATATTTAAATAATATATAGAAAAAATATATAGATAAGCTAATATATGATAGATGATCAAAATCATTAGTTACAATAAGAAAAAAGTACGTTTAAATTAATAATTTTGCATTAAACAAAAAACATGTGATTATTGGGAGAAAAATGCTAATTTGACATCTCATTTTGACACATTCTATATTTTAATTTTTATTTTGTTTTGTTTACTTAATACTTAATAGTTAATGAAGTAATTATAAATATATTGATTTTTTTATATATTTTTTAAAAATATTTAAAAATGAATAAAAAATGTAAATAAAAAAATCTTAAAAAATAAATAAATAAATAAATTTGTGCTAGGCGGCACGCCCAATAATCAATACTGGACGGCAACCTAGCACAACTCTAGAAAGAAAGAAAGAAAAAATAAAAAAATAAAAAAAAATCTAAGTTAACATCTAATTTTGATGGCAAAGACATTTTGCATTTGGGATGGTGAAGTCATTTCGCATTTGTACGCAAAATGAATAAACTATCCCTTTTGTTTCGTGAGATAAGAAAGAAAAACATAGAGACGTACACGCATACGTACCGTTTCGAGATATCAATTCATTTGTGACGGAATCTTCAAATTATTAAAGTCAATTTGAAAGATAGATCGTAATTTAACTCTACATTAGTACGTGGTAAAAAAATTCTTATTTATAAGTCAATGATAAATCTGATAACACAATAATAAAGTATTTATTTTTAAACTTAAGTCTTATAAATTAAATTTTATCATTTAAATAACATAAATAATATGTTTTATACACCAACTTACAAATATAATAACTGTTATTATGTAGTTTTAACAATAAGATCTTAGGCTAAGGGACAAATTATTATTTATTCAAATTAAGGCTAAAAGATACAGTGTTCTGTTTATATACGAGAGGAAAAACAGAGTAAACTAAAAATTGAATAAAATATTGTTAAAATATTATTTTTAATATTATTATTATTTTAAAATTTGAAAAAATTGAATTATTTATTATATTTTATATGAAAATTTAAAAAAAGAGAAATTCTATTTACAATCCCCAAGTGGGAACTGCATGTGCAGACCCTTTATTAAATGAGAAAAAATATCATTTCAGGAGGTATAGTTTTGTAATTTTAAAAAATTTTAAAGATAAAATTGTCTAAACTTGCATTGCAATCCTTTTTTGGAGACTGTATCTAACATTGCTCTTAAAAAAATTATAATGATTAGATTATATGAGATGAAACCATCTTTCTATCCAAACATAATTACTAGTTGTTAGCTGAATAAATACACGTGCAAAATAGAAAATGAACTTTTCCCAACACAAAACATGTATTTTAATATAATATTTAGAGTTAATTGTAAAATTAATTCCATAACTTTTACTTTTTTACGATTGAAAACTTCAATTTTTAACTTTTGTAAAATCAATATATTAATTTTAAGAAATTGGCCGGTTTGGGGCACAAGATAAAACATAAAATTCTCATCTCATCTTATTATTACACATTTTTCAAATCTCTATACAAAATATAATAAAGAATTTAATTTTTTCAAATCTCAATACACATTTTTCAAATTCTAAAATAATAATAATATTAAAATATAATATTTTAAACATAAAAACAAAATACAAAACTCTCATCTCACCCCCCAAAGGTGTATTAGGATTTGAAAAAGTTAAATTGTTTATTATATTTTGTATGGAGATTTAAAAAATTTGTAATGATAAGATGATATGATTATCTCCGTTAATTTCACTGTTCAACTACTAACAACGGGATTGACACGTGGCATCAGTATGCCATTTGTCAATCTCTAATTGGCTGATTTGGATATTGATGCCTAATGGTTAATGTCCGCCAATCAATGCTTGATTACGTGACGTATCGTAACTGTTCTAACGAAAAATTAATAAAGGAAATGCCTAAGCATTTTTCTGTAGATAAATCCTAAATTTGTCTCAATTTCTTAAAAAACAATTACACAAAATTTTTACATCCAAAAACATTACTAATCATTTTTTGCAATATTTCCGGACAATATTTCCTCTCAGTCTGTTTTTCTTTTGATGGCACCACCTGTCGCTTTCAAGACTAAAACTCAAAATTTTAAAAATTTTAAAAATATTTTATCTCATTATTATAAATTTTTAAAATTTATATACAAAATAAAATAAACAATTCAACTTTTTCAAATCTCAAAATAAAAATAATATTAAAAGATATATTATAATAATATTTTATTTAACTTTTTAATTTTAATCTCAACTCAATTCATTTAATTTAATTTTATCTCTAAAACAAATGAGGGTACACACGAAAGGACAACCTATGCAACATTACACAAATTAAGGCCACGTTTAGATTTAGAGATGAATTAAGATAATTTTAGATGAGTTAAATAAAATATTATTTTTTTAATATTATTATTATTTTAAAATTTAAAAAGTTGAATTGTTAATTATATTTTATATAAAAAATTAATAAAATTATAATAATAATTTTTAATCCAAATCGAGGTTAAAAACGTGCACTAATAAAGTGCTCAAAACAAAATTATTTTATTATTCCCAACAAACAAAGAAAAAATATTTAAAGCAAACTTTGTGGCATCCTCGAAGGTGAAGTGGACTTCTGTTTTCGAACAAAGATTGCTCAAGCGAATAATAATTAAGTAATTTTAAAATATATCTTATATCAATAAATATAATAAAAATAAATTTTAGATAAAATTCAACAATTTTATATAATATTTTAAATTTATTTTATAATATAAATAATTTTATAATCTAACTTATCATTCAATTCATACGTAAGTTTATCTTTATAAAAAAAAATTAACTAAATATCTTTAATTTAAAAACAATAAAAATCCGAAGCTTCCAGACAGAACAGGGGAACATGGAGCTGTCCGACAGATGTCATGGCTCATGTCATTTGCCAATAAGAGCACTGCTACATCTCGGAAGATGTAGCCCGAAAGCGTCCTGTAATTTTTTATTATTATTTTATATATATTTTTAATTATCATAAATATTTTTATAAAAATTAAAAAATTCATAATATTATTAAAAAATATTTTTTTAATCATTCAGTTTAAAAAAAAAATTCCATTCGGAATATTTTTTAGATCCCGAATTCATTTCTCTTATATAATTAATTAACGTTTATTATTAAAAATTAATTTTTTTATGTAAAATATAATAATAATAATATGAAAAATGATAGATACAGTATTAAATATACAATCAATTAAAAAAAGTAAATAAATAGAATATCAGTATAAAAAACTAATAATTTTTAATAATAAATTTTATTTTTTTCAGAACTACTGTACCACACAACATAGATTACTCGTAACCCAAAAACTGCAACGCAAGATCAAACCCCAGACATAGACTGACCGTTAGCTACACATACACCTAATCGTCACCTCCTCTCTCCCATTTGTTTTTTCTTTGGGTATTGGCTATCTTCTTTCTTCTCTTCCCTCGTATCGATCTTCATCAAGAAAATGAGCTGGTGGTGGGCTGGAGCTATTGGCGCTGCCAAGGTAAGATTGATCCAAAAACATTCGTCTACAGAATCAGAATCTCTTTCTTTTTATGCTTGTCTTTTTCATCTTTGTTAGTTTGGTTTTAAGTTTGTTGATGAAGTTGTTGCTGATTCGTTTTGCAGAAGAAATTCGAGGAAGATGAGCAACCGAGAGGCTTCCAGAGTGTGGGACTGGTGATTGGTGTGACTGGCATCGTAGGCAACAGCCTAGCTGAAATTCTCCCTCTCTCCGACACCCCAGGTGGGCCATGGAAGGTCTACGGTGTGGCGCGCCGGCCGCGTCCCGACTGGAACGCCGACCACCCGATTGAGTACATCCAGTGCGACGTCTCGGATCTGGAGGACACCCAGGCCAAGCTCTCTCCATTGACCGATGTCACCCACATCTTCTACGTCACTTGGGTCAGCCGATCGACCGAGGCCGAGAACTGCGAGGCCAACGGCGCCATGTTCCGCAACGTGCTCCGTGCAGTGATTCCGAATGCGCCGAATCTCCGCCACGTCTGCCTCCAGACCGGGACCAAGCAGTACATCGGACCCTTCGAGGCCTACGGCAAGATTCAACCCCACGATCCTCCTTTCACGGAGGACCTGCCCAGATTGGAGGTGTCGAATTTCTATTACACACTCGAAGATGTTCTTTTCGAGGAGGCCGAAAAAAAAGAGGGCTTGACTTGGTCCATTCACAGACCAAACGTCATATTCGGGTTCTCGCCGTATAGCTTGATGAACCTCATCGGCACCCTTTGCGTGTACGCCGCTATATGCAAGCACGAGCGGCTCCCCTTGAAATTCCCCGGCACCAAAGCGGCATGGGACTGCTACTCGGTGGCTTCGGATGCGGATCTTATCGCCGAGCAGCATATATGGGCGACCGTGGATCCGTATGCTAGGAACGAAGCATTTAACTGCAACAACGGGGACGTGTTCAGGTGGAAACACTTCTGGAAAGTGTTGGCTGAGCAATTTGGGATTGAGGATTGTGGATTTGAAGAGGGTGAGAAACTGAGCCTAGTGGAGATGATGAAGGGCAAGGATGCTGTTTGGGAGGAGATTGTAAGGGAGAATCAACTGCAGCCTACGAAGTTGGAAGAAGTTGGGGTGTGGTGGTTTGCAGACGTGATGCTGGGAGGGGAATCTCTAATCGATAGCATGAACAAGAGCAAAGAGCATGGATTCTTGGGGTTCAGGAACTCCAAGAATTCCTTCATTTCCTGGATAGATAAGATGAAAAGCTACAAGATTGTACCTTGAGAAAGTGAAGTGAACAGGCCAACGTTTCTGGGGTTCTCTCTTTCATGTTTGTGAATTGAATGTTCTGCTGGTGATGTTCTTCAATAATAAAAGCATGAACGAAAACAGTATTGTATTGCATTTTATGGATCAAGATTAATCAATGAACTCCCATGTTGTTCTGCATTTTCTTGTAAGTTTGTAACTGTTATTAGACCCAGGGTTATCCTTGAATGGTAAATTTATAAAATATTATATGTAACCAAAGTGAGCATTAAGCCTTATTTGGATACAAAAATAGTCTCGTCTCATCTCATCTCATTATTACAATTTTTTAAATTTCTATATAAAATATAATAAATAATTCAACTTTTTTAAATCTTAAAATAATAATAATAATAAATATTTTAACAATATTTTACTCAACTTTTCATCTAAAAATATTTAATCTTATCTCACTATCCAAACGGGACTTAGTTAGCATGGCGACTCGGCTGTACTTGTAATATATCTTGTTTTAGCATATATAAGGAAAATTTGTTTAAAACACATTCTCATCCAATTTAATTCATCCTTATATTATGGGGCTAATATTACTAGATAACTTTTCAAATTCTCTTTTAAGAAAATAAAGAACAAAAATAAAAGTGTATCGAGAGTAGGGTTGAAAACTGAAATAATCGGTTCGGTTTTCTCATGAAACCGAAACCGACCGACCGGTCGCTTAAGAGGAAGAAAACCGATCGAAACCGACCGGCTTAAGGGTTGAAACCGACCGGGTTTCGGGCCGGCCGGTTTCTGGTCGGTTTGATCGGTTTTGGGCTTTTCTTGGGCCCTTCTTTTGGGCCTTTGTTCTATTCTAATTGGGTCAATTCAACAAACTGTTTTGGGCTCTTTTTTTTTCCTTATTTCATTATCCAAGTTCTTTTTGAGCTTTTTTTGAGTTGATTTCATTTTAAATTTTAACAGTAATATCATTTATAATTTTCTAGTCTTAGTCTATTACTAAGTAACTATATTAATTATTACTTACTACTTATTACATAATTAAAAAAAAATAAAAATAACTTCACTAGATGTTTAGTATTACTTAATACATATTAAAAAAAACAAAAACAAAAATAAATTGTCTTAAGCATAACAAAATGCAACTAAAAAATATAACATAATTAAATGACAACAAATTGGATAATTGCTACTTGCTTCTTCAACTTCACATCGTTAACCTTCAATCTTCAATACTTGTCACGTTTGATTGTGTGTCCAACTCTATATACAAACATTAATAAATATTAATAATAAAAATAAAACATCAAATGTTAGTGAATTTGGTTTATAAAAAATACTAAAATTAAATTACAATGAAAACAAATAAAATATTACCTGATTCTACTATGAAGCTCTCCACATTATCCATAGCCTCCCGGATATCAATGGTTGTTGCTGGATGTCTTAACCAATTTTGAGTACAAATCAGTGCCTCAACAGTTCTTGGAGCCAATGAACTCCGAAAAGGGTCAAGCACACGACCTCCCGTACTAAATGCTGACTCAGACGCAACCGTGGAAACAGGCATAACCAATAAGTCTCGTGCAATCCTTGCGAGTATAGGATAGTTAGCCTCATTAATTTTCCACCAAGTCAACAAGTCAAACGATGTGGAGAGTGCCTCACAACCATCTGATAAATATCGATCTACTTCTGTTTTGGCAATAGTAGATCCCATGGCGGAAGATGCTTTATACCACTCATAGAACCATTTGGTCTCACGCTTGCCATCACCATCATTCATGGTTCTAGATGTCGGAGAGGGCACATATTCTTGGCTACTCGTGGTGGAGCCGAATTCCACATTATATTCTGCATACAAATCTTTCAATAATTGTTTCACACTTGACGCCAACTCCTCAGCACGAAACTCATCATGAACTTTCTTCAAGTGGAAAGTAAGAAGTCCTAACTTGCGTCGTGGATCAAGCACAACTGCAACTAGCAAGAACAAGTTCAGCCTGTCTAATGACCCCCAATACTTATCATACTTTGTTCTCATATTTATGGTCATACTCCTCAAGCAACTATTAGGACTCTCGCTCAACTCCATCAACTCATTTTGGAGATCACAAATCTCCAAAAAACTGGTGTTAGCTGTCACATATAAAGACCCAGAAAATCTATTAGTAGCATCATAAAACATATCCAAAAATTTAACAAAAACCCTCACTGTCTCCCACTCCCTAACTTTAGGAGGCCCCATGTGCCCAGACCCAATGCCATCATCAAAATAAGAGAGGTAATTATAATCTTCACTCTCCATCCGCCTGAAAGCCTTCTCAAACTTCTCAGCTACCTCCAACATCATATAAGTTGAGTTCCATCGTGTTTGTACATCAAGACACAACATTTTCTTACAATCAATTTTTTCTTTTTCAGCACATCTCTTAAACTTGTCTAATCTTGCGGGAGATGAACGCACATGTCTAACTGCATTTCTCATCATTGTGATGGCGTCATTACACTCCTTCAAACCCTCATTCACAATAAGATTCAATATATGAGCACAACATCTCATGTGCATATACTTACCCCCAACAAATTTCCACTCAAAAACTGTTTCAAATATGAAATTGCAGTATCATTTGAACTTGCATTATCAACTGTTACAGTAAATATTCTATCAATGCCCCAATCATACAAGCATGACTCAACATATCTCTCAATAGTTTCCCCTCAATGATTAGGGATTAAACAAAAGTTAATGATTTTTTTCTGCAATTTCCAATCTTGATCAATGAAGTGTGCAGTTAGACACATATAATTCAAATTCTGTATTGATTTCCATGTATCGGTCATCAACGAAATCCTCATGCCACCATTTTTTAACACTTTTTTCAGTTTTTCCTTTTCACTTTCATACAATTTCATACAATCTCTTGCCACTGTGACACGGCATGGCACTTTAAACCGAGGTTCAAAAGCCCAACACACTTTCTTAAATCCCTGTCCTTCAACAATTCTAAATGGTAACTCATCGACAATTACCATCTCTGCAATCGCCAACCTCACAACATCTTCACTATATTTGTAGGTTACAAGACTCCTTAACATACCATCACTCTCTCCAACCCCCTCCTCAGGTGTTGCCTCACCTGTTAGTATTTTTTTGTACCTATCCAAAGGACCACGTTTATGAGGATTTTTAGGACATGAAGGCAAATGGTTTTGCATTGTTGAAGTCTCATTCCTCTTTGAGTGGCAAGCATATGTCTTGCCACAATAATTACATTTAGCCTTTGGATCATCTATAGCACAACCCTCCACTTTTGTAAAATGGTCCCAAACAATAGATGGATCATTCCCTTTTCGTTTCTTAGGTAATGAACAAGAAGTACTAGTAGGGGCACTAGGGGGTTTTGATGACTGGGTCTCCCTCACATCATCTCCAAAGTTAATGGTTGGTGTTGATGCATCAACATCAATCGGAGACGACGAAGAATCCATCTAATTATAAAACAAAACATAAATATTACACGTTAGTACTTAATACGTTATCACGTACATTATCACAACAGCTAGTTTGCAACATAGCAAACATCACAAGTCTAAGACTCTAATCTAATTTTAGTTCACTCATCACATTTCATAGCTAAAAAACTAAAAAAATAAATAAATAAACTGATAGACCTTGCGAAAAGTAAAGAGTATAATTAACTAAAGAAGTAAAAGATATATAGTATCAACAATCTCCCCTGTGGAACCGAGACAACAATGCTTTAGTAAGAGTTAATTGAGGCATCGGCACATTGCCACGGTTGTGTTAATTAACTTGTTCAAACAATTTCGTTCATCACATCTATCAATACTGCCTTTTTTGCAAATTTCCGCCCTAGCAGGTCCAGAACTGCCTCAAGCACATATACATTACATAGCTCAAGAGTCCATTTAAGAGATCAATTTATTTCTTTTCTTTTATTTTTTATTTTTTTAATGCATTTGTGACTATACAGTCGACTGGTTGTATCCTGTTCATCACACTATTTCAAGGTACTGACCTACCTCAAGATTAACATGCCTTCTTCCACTGAAAACTTTTCGATCAATTTATTTATTTCACAGATTCACATTTCGGGCAGAAGTTCATCAACTCAAATTCACAGATTCACACACGACACAAAGTCAATCACAAACCACAATATTTTTACTAACCAAGGCAAAAACAGAGGCAATATTTCATCTTCCTCCCAAAAAATTCCTCAAGAAATTTAACAACAACGTTCAAGAAAATGAACCCTTTAGCCTTTGAATTACAGCACTGAAAATAAAACTTACAGTGGGATATGGGCCGTCGGCGATGAGAGAGGAGAAAGGGTTGTGCCGCTGTGGGTTGTCGGCGACGAGAGAGGGAGTCTGGGTCACGCCCTAATCGAGAGTGTAATATATAACATTACTCTATAAATGACCAGTATTCAATAGCACTATTTTAATGAATCGTGACGAAAATGAAAAGCAATCAAACTTGTCCATATATGATCAAGTCGAACTTATAAAATTAAGAAAAATTATATTCATCATCTCCACATGCTACACTTCTTTTTATCTTACGGCTACGTTTGGGTAGCCAACATACCTCAACATTTTCCAAGTATTCTCGTACTATTGGAAATACTCCACATGCCAAACGCAATAAACCATCTTCGTATCAAAGTCTTTCCAAAAATCACTATAATATTTATCATTATTATATATAAATAAAAAATAAAATCACTATAATATTTATCACTATTACATATAAATAAAAAATAAAATCACTATAATATATAAATAAAAAATAAAATCACTATAATATATAAATAAAAAATAAAATCACTATAATATTTATTACTATTATATATAAATAAAAAATAAAACCACTATAATATTTATCACTATTATATATAAATAAAAAATAAAATCACTATAATATTTATTACTATTAAATATAAATAAAAAATAAAATCACTATAATATATAAATAAAAAATAAAATCACTATAATATTTATCACTATTATATATAAATAAAAAATAAAAGCACTATAATATTTATCACTAATATATATAAATAAAAAATAAAATCACTATAATATTTATTACTATTAAATATAAATAAAAAATAAAATCACTATAATATTTATGACTATTATATATAAATAAAAAATAAAAGCACTATAATATTTATCACTAATATATATAAATAAAAAATAAAATCACTATAATGTATAAATAAAAAATAACATTACTATAATATTTATCACTATTATATATATAAAAATAAAATCATTATAATATTTATCACTATTATATATAAATTAAAAATAAAATCATTATAATATATAAAAATAAAATAAAATCACTACAATATTTATTAATATTAAAAAATCACTATAATCAAATCACTATAATATTTATTACTAAAAATAAAATCACTATAATATTTATGGTACCCACACATTTTTCAACTACCGATCCAAAAGTCAACAACTCAACATACTTCACACATCCAAACAACTCAAAATACTCTTAATGGGACCCACAAACTCACTCCAATCCCTACTCATAACTATTCACAAACATTCTCAACACTTCTCAAGTATTCTCACTACCCAAACATAGCCATGTGTAGTATATAGATGATGAGTGAAGAATTCAATAAGTTTAATAAGAATAAAATCAAAAAATAAATTTAAAAAAAAAAGTGTGATGTATGGGAATGATGAGTGGCAAAACTCTAAAATTAATATAGCCAATTATATTACTATTTTTTATTTAAAACTGGTAGTTTTTTAGTTTGTCTAGTGCCTAGCTTTTTTTTATATTGTCTCAACTTGCATCATTTTATTTTGGACACTGTATAAGTAATTTTTAGTATCTCTTTTTATGAAAAAAAGAAATTGTGAAATTTCTCATAAATAACATAGAAAGAAAGAAGAGTAAGCATGTAATATTAACATTGATACTCTTTTAAAAATTATATATATTATATAATGTCTAGGGTATACTAAATTAGTTAAAGTATTTTTCATTAAAGAAATTTAGCTAAATTTAATAATAGAAAAATATATTTTGCACTCTGAAAGTATACATATTAAACTCTTGAACTATACTTTGACTAGATCTAGCCATTATGATTATTTCTACTCATTTATCTTTGTCGTCTTCATAATTTGATTAAAAATTTCACTTTGTTTTCTTCAACATTTTTTTTTTTTAGTAATACTACATACAGTCGTGGAATGCGTAAACGCCGTGCAGTCGCTTTGAAAAAGAGTGGAGTCTACTATTAACAAATTAATTTATTTTCATATAGGTCTTATATTTATTCACTTTTTTCAAAACGATTGTACGGCACTTGCACACTCACGACTGCAAGTATCATTTTTTTTTTTTTATCCACATCATCCTTGCAAATGTCAAGATGTTGTAGCCAATTTGAGCGTTGCAAGCCAATGGATTGAGATTTCTGAAGACTTCTTAGTTCATTCTATAGATCTTATAATTGGAGAGGGAGAGAGAGATAATACATAGGGGTTACAAAGTTTTATCGTTTAAAAGTCGGAATTACACTACTAATATGGCAAGCTTGGGGAGAAGCGACATGTTTGGAGTTGTGTTATGAGTTTAAAAAAATGCTTAAATAGTTTTAAAAACTCTTTAATAAAAAAATTAGATTATTTGATTGATACATATTAAAATATTTTTTAATCTCAAATCAATTAAAAAGTACTTTTAATGATTTTTCTCAAACTGGTTTTTTCGAATAATCCGGATCGTAGTTTCAAATTTTTTTTTAAAAAAAACTATCAATTGGTAAAAATACCCATAAAACTTATAGATAATTACAAATTTTAAACTTTTAAGGATACATTTATAATCTTTAAAAAATCAAATAATCGTCATTTATATTTTAAAAATCATTTTTTTTAATTTGTTTCCAAATAAATATAATATATTTGAAAGTGCTTTAAATATATAATTAACAATAAATAAATAATTCTTTAATTGTAAAATTTATTATTTAAGTTTTAGATTATAAACTCTAAAACTAAAATATATTTTTCACCGTAATTTCGAAGATGCACTAAGCTCAGCCACACACCTAACAAAATAAAGTTCTATTTATTATCCACGACCACGTGATTCATAAAATATTTGAAATCTTGGATCCCGTGAAATAAAAATCGTGATATATGACTTGAGTAATACTATGTACAGTTATAGAATGTGTAAGTGTCGTACAGTCGTTTTAAAAAATAATAGAACTTATTATTAAAAAATTAATTTTTTTATATGGATCCCATATTTATTTACTTTTTTTAAAACAATTGCACGACATTGAACATTCATAACTATAAGTATCATTCCACATGCGAGTTGGAGCAGTCCAACACCCACCTTTCTTCTACTGAGAATCGACTCCGTACGTCCACGACGTGGCTTACCATAGTTCTCTTGCTTTGTGCCGAACAATCCCACCTTTCTTCTACAAAATTCTGCCCCCCCTCACTCCATTAGTGCAAAATCTAGACCAATTTTCTCGCTTCCAACGCACCAATCTACTACTCATTATTCAGTAACCATGGCAGGAAGAATTTTCACCCTCTCACAAGTTGAACGACACAGATAAAAGAAAGATTGCTGGCTTGTCATCAATGGCAGAGTAGATCTCTCTCTCTCCCTCTCTCTCACAGAACTGACTCGTGTTTTTCATCAGGTATCGAACGTGACAAAGTTTTTGAAGGAACACCCAGGAGGAGCGGAGGTGTTGATGGAGTCGGCAGGGAAGGACGCCTTCAAGGAGTTTGAGGATGTTGGACACAGCAAGGGAGCTCAACGCTTGCTCCGAAAATACCAGGTGGGTGTTCTTCAAGGACACATATTCCAAGACGGAGACTCCGAGGAAGTTGCCTACGAGGAATCCGAGAACAAAGCTTAGATGACTGCTTTTGTGATCAAGCATGACCGACTGTCCAAGTTTGTGGGTCTCCTCCTCGAGTTCTTTGTCCCTTTCTTGATTGGTGCCTCCTATTTCTGTTACAGATACTTCACCAGAGCACCCTAGATCGCCAATCAGATCAAGACTCTAATAATATGGATGAAAGTGGTTAATATCTTTTTTAACCACTTTCCATCTATACTGTGGGTCTGCTGTTTTGGCCAGATTTATTGGATTTACCATATTTTACGTTTGATCCATGTTAGATACAGTTTTAGAAAAAAAAATGTTAGATATAATTTTGAAGTGAATCCCAAATTTATCTTACTTTTTCTAAAGAGTGTACAAAACTTACATACTCTAATATGTAGAGAGAAGTACTACAATTACAAAGAGATTCCATCAAAGTAAATCACAAACTGGCATGATTTTATATGATACATTAGATCTATTTTATAATAAAAATAACTTTACAATTTAATATACTGCATCAAATCACATCAACTTATAAAATTACTTTTATAATATCTTTTTGTGACTAAAACATTTCTTAATATGAATGTTCGTTAGATGAATTTGGACAAAGTATGGACTTACACTGCAAAATAAGCAAATAAAAAAAAAGAAATGATACTTGCAGTCCGTGTGCAAGCGTCGTGTAGTCGCTTTGAAAAAAATAAATAAATATAGGACCCACATGAAAAGAAAATAATTTTTTAATAGTAGATCTCACTCTTTTTCAAAGCGACTGCACGACATTTACGCATTCTACGACTATATGTAACATTACTCATAAAAAAAAAATACCCCGGTAGTGACTTGAGTCGATATGTACATGATCTGCAGCCAGAAACAGACAATTTATTCTATGAGTTATTTTAACCTTCTTATTAGTATGCATTCCTTGCATGACATAATTTGATTTAAAAGTTAAATTTAAAAATTTAAATCTTACAAATCAAATCTTACCATTTAAATGATAAGAATAATGTGCTCTTCACACCGGCCTGACACTAAAATTAACTCTATTATATTATGTCGTTTTCTTATTATATCCCTTCTCAACTCATTGCCCATTCCATTCAATAGACCAAGTCAAATGAAAACAACTTACAAAACAGATTGCAAACATCGTAACAGATATTGTGTTGTACTCTGGACAATACCTATCTTTTCATTAATAAAATTTTACTAAAAAAAATAAGATATTGTTTCATGCATGCACCAACATCCCACAAGTCCCGCTATTTCTTACATTTTACAACAATTACAAGGGAGGGATTAAAAAAATAAATAAAAGTAAATTTTAAATAGATATACATGCTACACCAAAAGGGGAAGGTAGAAATTCAAATGAAATTCCACTAAAATATTTATATATTTTACATCTTCAGAAGCAAAAGGCTAACTAACATATTCTGAATTACAACCCGAAGCCAACTTTCTTTTGCCGTCTCCTTGCCTCTTATGACAGTTTAACCATCATAAGAAATCAAAATTGGAGAGAAAAAATAAAAAGCATAAACAAAGAGCAGGGAGGGGTGGGTGGTAGGGTGTCACTCTGATGTAATCACCCAAAAGTTTACAAGTTTAAAACGTGGCATTATGTGAGAAAGAATGACAAGACCTACCTTTCATTGAACTCCAGTCACAGCCAAACAATGTGTGCATTCATTCAAATTCCCCGAGATCCTCTAGATAGCCATCCACTACTAAATTCCAGATGGAGAACATCGATGGATCCCTTCTACAGCGCACATGATATTATAACTGTGGGGAGAAACAAAAGCATAAGCCTCCATGAAGGAAAGTGACATGGACATAACCCCATCCTAGGGCGCTGGATTTAGAATTACAAAAGTATAAGCTTTAAATGAAATTGGAAACAATCACATTGCAACATAGAATTTTCCATAGATGAAGTCATTTGTAACAAAAACAATTTAAAGAAAAATATATATATATATATATATATATGTATAGATGCAAAAGTTACACTTTTTAAGTCCAAAGTTACACCTCTTTTGACACAAATTGATATCGAGAAATGTTGTTCTTCATCTTAGATTTTTGTCTTCTCACTCACATCTGCCACTGTGGTACATTTAAGTAGCTATCTATTTAAGTAGCAAGCATATGAAGTCATATAAAATTTGCCAGTTGCCACATCAACAAGTGTGACAGAGACTATAAAATTTAAAATAAAAGGTAACATCATTCATTAATACCAAATTGAGAAGGAAAACTCATCAGGCAACTTCATTCGATTTGAAACCCCTTTGATCATCATAAGAGAGCAAAAATCCAAAACAGAATTGTATGGCATGGAAGTTTGAACAGACAAAAAAGTTAACAAGATAGAATATATTAAAATAGATGTTAAAGTTATTACATCCCTAAAAGAATACATCCCTTTTGACACATTAATATTATGCAGAACTCTAAAGGCAACTTAATTTTCATTTCGCCACGTGATACAGGAAAGGCCGATAGTCGGTGTTACACCCTTGGTCAGTGTTCTCCCCGAAGAAACTATGGCTCTCTCATCAGAGTTGAAGGAAAATGGTGTAACGCCAAGGTCTGAAGGAGATGTAGGGTCCATCGAAGTTGCATATAAAGAGTCGCCGGAGGTGAAGGAACTTGTTGTACTATCGAGACTTGCTGCCAACCCAGAACCTCCAATGGTGACCATGACCTCACCATTGGAGAGATACAATGGAGTTGTTGAGGAGGAATGGGATTTGAATGCAGGAGTTGGTGGGGGGGGGGGGGGGGATATGGATTTGTCGTTTGTAGCTTGCGAGGATGAATGTTTAAGGCCTAGTGTACAGTTGGGAGTTGTGTCCGGGGAAGATGTTGTCCCCTTGTTATCTCTTCCTCTGTTAAACAATATGGTTGGATCATCATCGGATTGGGCTTTGCAAAAGATTAATGAGATACATCAGTGTGTGGGGATTACTTGTGGAGGATTTAACGACCAATTCACAACACTTCCCACTACAATTGAGGCGGGTCACTCGCTTGAAACAAAATCCAGATTTAAGAAGAGCAAGGGGTTAAAGCGTCTTACTTGGGCAATCAACTACAACGCAAAGGGAGATAATACAAGTCAAGGGAGGACTAGAGGGAGGGCATAAAGTCTTCCTCCGTCCTCATAGGATCATTCGGGTGAAGTATTAATTGTCTGGGAAACAAGGGGTTGGGATAGTTACAGTGACTTGCTTTGCTTTGGGAGGCGTGTTTTGTCCCAATAGGGCTTGGTTATCGGATAGGTTTCTAATTTCTCCCTCTTGGGCGATGTTCATTAGGGGCTCTCTATTATGGGCTAGGTGTTCTCTCTTGTATACACCCAGTGTACTTAGTTACGGCTATCGATATTAATATACTTTTACTTATCAAAACAAAAAACCAAAAATCAATTTTTTTCTGAGAGGTGAATAACCAAAAATAAATTCTTGTAGACTTGTTTAAATTCAGGAGACAGACTAGATTTTTCACACAGTTCTTGAACATTTAGTCCTATTATCTTGCTTTCTCACCATTGTTCTATGTGCTCCCACTCCGTTGCGACTTTCATTTCTCTATTTGCTAGATTAGTAGGTGCACATATTCAAACAAACTTTTTAAGCAATCACTCAAACGGGCATAAGAAGATGGCCAAAAGAAGACGTAGTTGGAGATGTAGACATGAGTGAAGGCATCTATCTTGTTGACATGTGCCATATTAGGCTAGTGCCACATGACTCAAGCATCTTCCCTCAACAAAAACTTGGCAAAGAAATAGCACTTGGCAGCAAGCGTAGGTCAATGATTTTTATTCCACTAGCTGGCATGCGAAAATCTGTTTAGCAAAATTATATATGTGATACAAATAAAGCAAACTTTGCATTTCTCTTTTGTATCATTTATTCATATCATGTGGAACCATGGGAAATGGCGTTTCTTAATCACCAATCCCAATTCTGAATGAATGTATCATCACATCTGCCTTCCTTCTAAGTCATGAGTGAAGCTTGAGATAGATAAGTGTAAGAAAAAAAAAAACTAGACCATGTACAAGTGGTGGAAGTTTGTAAAAAGAAAAACAGCAGCATTTTATGGGTGTAAATATATATATAGGTAGGTAATAAGATCTTCATTAATAAGCGCAAAGGTGCAACCCAAGTACGCAGGTAGTATACAAGAGAGACTATTATTATGTATGCAATTTTAATATTAGAATTGTGGTGGCAAAGTTTCAAGGTCACTAGACCTGGCTTGTTAGTTGTACAACATAAATATGTTAATCAACCAAAACAAAACAGGATACAAAGTAACGAACATAGGATCAAGATGCAGACATGGATTTTTCTAAACACGAACAAAAAAAAATTGTGGAAGATTTCAGCAAAGCTTACCAATCAAAAAGACGAGAAGAGCAATCCAAAAAATCACTTGAACAGGCCGACTATATTGCATCTGGTACTGAGATCTTTGAAGCTGTCTCTGAATAGCTCCATACCAGCCATAAAGTTGCTTATCATAACAATCGTCGCAACTATCCAGGCAACTCTTACTTCTTTCATAGCAGACATTAATGCCCTTTTTTAGGGAAGAAAAGAATTGAAAAAATCATTATGAATACAAAACTGCAGATATAAAAATCAACAAGTATACTTTGTCTTAAGCTCAGAAACAGATTGAAGTCATTGAACACACACCCTGGACAACTGTGGAGATTGCAAAAATGCAGTATCAGCTTCTTGTTGGCGATCCATTGCCTTCCACTTCCTGAAACCATTCTTTGACCACTTCAACTTGGAAGCATATTCCACGGAACTTAGAAATCCTGACAAACTGGGTATCTTTCGAAAAGGTATTACAGTCTGCCCATTAGAAGAACTCTGTTGGCATTCATCATCGGGAACCACAATCTTCCAAGCACCAATGTCAGCACTAGCACTAGCAGTTCTCCTATGCCCATGTGATTTGTCTTCCCTAGCCTCCACAGAATCCCACTCAGCTGAATCCTGTGAGTTCTTTGAACAATCATGTGCTGAACCTTTATCTGTCACTCGCGGATTCTCAATATCCTTTTGAGTAGTACTTTTTACAGTGGTTTTGTCTACAAACATTGATGGTCCTGAAAGAAACAATGCAAGTTCATTGCGTTCACCTTCATCTAATCGTACCCAAGGCAATGATGCCTTGCCCTCTGAAAGATTGGATACCCTCAAGGAATTTTCAATTTTTGAAATCTGGTCTTCAATTGCGATAATAAACTCATGGTGCCGGCCTCTTGCATCATCACTTGAGTTTTTCCCATAACTGGACCGGACAGCCCGTTCAAACTCTTCTAACTGTATTGCTCCCCCAAAAGTTTCAATTAGGTATTCAATATACTGATAGGAGTACAGCACCAATCACTTAAATATCCAATATACATGAGCTGAGTATGCGTGCAGATGCACAGGCACACACAGAAGGTGAGAGACTACCTGCCATTTGGTAGTGCCAAGGGCGGTATGAAGATCCCGGCGGAGTTCTTCGGAATCCCACATGCTAGACGCGTCTTTCTCTGCATGAATCCATGTTCTATACGTAGATTCCATCCTTCACAAGAATAGAAATACGAATTAAATAATATTACATACAACCAAGCCCAAACTCAGCATATAACGTTCAGAGTGACAGGGAACCTTCGATGAATAGCCATACTTCAGCCTGTGATTGAGTCCAACAAAGAGCCACCTATATACAATAGGCGAAAAACCGAACACGCTACATTTGGTTGTGAAAAATAAAAATCTTAATCATAAATGGGGCCCAATAGAACAAACAGGTTCGCAGAAATGTTCTAACAATAAAAAATTTAAATTCCAATTCATTTTACCTATTATTTCAGAACATTTTCTTGGCTACCAAACAAATAATATAAAAATTTTACGGCAAACTACAGACTGCAAATAGGAAACCCAAAACAAGGAAAAGAAAAACCCAACAGAGAAATTGAAAATGGTTGATAGATGAAATTAATGGAGTACCTGTCGGCCGATTCTTGAACTTCATCGGCGGCAGAGAAGAAAGGATCTTTCTCCCACCGATCAAAACTCGAAGCCATTTGAAAATTCAAAAAAAAAATATACCCCGCTACGAAGCAGATCGATGGATGGAGATTATATTCCGATCAACAGGATCTGAAAGAGAAAAACAAAAAGAGAGGGAGCGAGCAAGATTTCGTGGAGTCAGCGCTCCGAAGAAGGGGAAAGCAAGAATAATTGTGTTCTCGGGACGAGCGCAGCCACACGATGGAATATTTATTAATTTTCCTATTTTGCGCCGTCAACGTAAACCAGAAGAAACGGCGTCGTTTCCTGAACCGTGCAGTCAAAATTGGTATACGGCATCGATATTGTTTATTAATCTTTACTCTTTAAAAAAATAAAAAATAAAAACCTGATTTAAGATTCACAATCAATGTTACGTCAATGACGCAAGAGTTTTGCTATATACAAGCAAGTTTACGTACTAATTTACGTACTAATATTCTTATCTTCATATTTTAAATTTAAATTAGTATTATTTTCAATAAAGTCTATTTTCTGACCAATCATATTGAATAGGTACACGTATTAATACGCAGAATCGCTTACAACTAGATTTTTTCATCACACTATAACAAAATATTTTAATAAGATTAAAAATAAATTTATAAATTAACATGATTTGATGTAATAGATCAGATTATAAAATTATTTTTATTATAAAATAAATCTAATATATCATATGACACTACATGATATATTAATTTGTGAGTTCACTTTTATAAAGTCTAGCTTGAAATATAAACCCAAAAAAAAAACCCAATTTACAATGTAAACAGTTGTGTGGCCAGTTGGATCCATTCTCTTGGCCTTAGGCTGGGGGAAGAAGTTACACTTTGGTAGTTTCTTTCTTGTTGCTTAAAATGTGAGTTTGGTATTGCAATCATACCTATCTATGCACAGCCCATTTCATATTTGAAGCATTAGCTGTCTTAATTAAGCAATTTCACCCATGTTAAGATAAAGAGCAAATACTTCTTTATTTCGTTAGAACAGAACTTCGATTTTATTTATTAAAAAAAAAAAAAAAGTTTGAGGTTTACATAAATCCTAAAGATAAGCTGTAAGGAGAAAAAAAAAACTAAATTTATATGCTACTTACATTTGTAATGGAAAGAGATGGATCTAATTATTTATATTATATTCTTAATATGTTTTTCATGTATAAGCGGTAGGCCAAATTCTCTCTCAATGAGTGAGTTTAATATGTGAAATTTTAATTAAATGGAATAGAGTTTAAAGTTAGGATTTCGGAACTTCTGATTCCACGATATAAAATCACCACTTGTTTATTACTCCAAAATTATTCCACTGGGATGTAGTAATTTCCTTCCAACCCGACAAAGAACGATAAGAAATGTCTCCAAACTGCATTCGCTAAATCACCAATAAAGAATGCATGATCTATGGTTTCCAAAAGCCACGTGAGCAACATTCAAACTTAGAAGCCAAACGAATCCCACGTTATTGCACTTGCACTCAACACAAAGTAGTTTTAAGGAGAAGTTTGGATTCAGATATGAGTTGAGATGGTTTATAAATAGTAGAATAAAAGTTAAATTATTTATTATATTTAGTGTGAAAATTTGGAAAAATTGTTTTGAGATTTCAAAAACTTGAATTGTTTATTATATTTTGTGTGAAAATTTGAAAAAAATTGTAATGATGAGATGAGATGAGATGAATTGAGATGAGTTGAGGTGAGTTTTGAATCCAAACCTCTCCTAAGTCTTGCAAACCCGCTCTTTAGAGCATTCTCAATGGGTTATAAATCTTACATCGAATTGCAAAATTATTGTTATTCTAAAGTAGATTTAACATATCTCATTAAAACACGTCAACGCATAAACTTTTTTTATATAAGATTTGTTAGTAGACTTATAAGACGTTTTGAAATAATTCTCATCATATCTCATCTCATCTCATTTATTTTCCAAACATCACTCAAACACAGTTACACAAATATTTTCAAACTAATTATTACAACTTTTTCAAACTAATCATTACAACTTTCCCAAACTTTCAAACAAAAAATAAAAAATAATTTAACTTTTTCAAATTTCAAAACAAAAATTATATTAAAAAATTATATTATAACAATATTTTAATTTTATTATATTTTTATTCAACTTTTTTCTCTCTTCTTTTCAAAACTCAAAAGCTACATAACTCAAATTATCTCACTACTATTCACAAATCATCTTATTACTATTCAAAAAATTATCATATCATCTCATTCCGCAAGTATCCTAATGCTTCTCATGTAAAATAGCTAAAGGATTTTCAAAAAGAAAAACTTTACATTCAGTCGCCTCGTGTAAGCACCGAGTAAGCGCGGGTTGACGTGGTAAAAAAATCCAAACGCACCTTTTTGTCCTTCTCTCCCTCCCCCTCTCAGTTTCCATCTCCCGCATTTTCACTTTCCATTCCTCCCTTCCTTGAAGCCAAAGACCACTTGAAGCAGCGTCTCCCTCCCTCGAAGCCACCCTCCATTCGTCTTCATTTCTATTCCAAGCTTAAACCCATGTACAGGTAGACCAAATTGAATGCAGGAATATTGAAATTACACCAAATTTTATTGATCTGCATGTTATAACAAAACCATAAATGCACTCGACAAGTACAGAATCAATATTTGCAAAAATGAACAAGAGTATAAGCAAACCAATGTGTCCTGCAAACTTAGTGTGAACAAAGCTACTCCACCAACATGATTTCAACGAAGAAAACTCAAAACCCAAAACATATATAGATAATTCACATTATAGTAACCCGAAAAAATAAATAAAAAAGATGACTTTACAAGGTGTGTGTACCTATGAGACAGATCAAACTTCCCCAATTTGTAAGGAGTAAGAAGAGGAAAGGTGGGAGTTTCAACGGCCACTTTTAATGGCGTATTCTTCTTCGGCTCGTGCGCTTCTATGTTGCTTTCAATCCAATTTATGCTTTCCATAAGAAAAGAAAGGGTATTTAGACGAGCAGGAAAATACCCACAAAATGACCCACAATCCCAGACGAACATAGCGAACCAGATCAGACGAGTAGGAAGATGAAGATTGACACGAACACGATCAAACGAAAACCCACATGAAATCTAGCCGAAACCTCTCTGAAAGCTAACAAGCTCTGTTTCAGTGTATAAGTTTCTTTCTTATTCTTCAATGAAAGGATAGCAAACAACGTGCAGATAAAATTTAGCCTTTTGTTTTTTTTTTAGCTGATGTGGCATCAGCAACTTCCCACTGTTTGCACCTAGCGACTGTACGTAGAAGAATTATTTCAAAGAATCTTTTTCAACAAATTATACAATGGAAGTACAAAATACATCTATGCTACAATAACAATCTTAATGTAGATTGACATTGCCTTTCTATGCATAATTGTTTTCAAAATTTCTCTCTCTCTCTCTATTATTTTTATCTTTTTTCCCTTCTTTCGTCTATCACTTTAACCTTTCCAAATAAAATGAAATATAGATAAACTACTACTGAGAGCATTGGCAATGGCCTAGCCAAATGCCAATGCAAGTCTATAATTTGACTATATTCATCAAAAAACTTTCACATTGGACTAGCTAAAACTTTAAAAGTTTAACACTTGAGCTACAGTAAATCTTAACTCCTCTCTAAACTTGGTGAGTCATTGTTCACCCTTGAAATGTTTATTTTATTATTTCATCTACCTCCCATTTTTTTCCCTCGTTCTTTCTCTTTCTTCGTCTGATTTCTCTCGTTTTCATTTTCTTCATCCTGAGGTTATAGTAGCAAGAGTTGGGCGAGACTGGTGGACTAGAAGGAGACTGGCATACATGAGCCTGGTGGTGGACTCGATCTCCATCGCCATAGCTCGAATACGCTCGCACAAGCTTCTGGACTGTGGAATGTGTTTGTATTTATTTGTGGACTGTCTTGCTCAATACTAATGTTCATTTTATATATGTTGGACTGTGGATTGTGTTGGTGATTAAAAGGAACGTGTTGGTATTTATTTGTAGACTGTTGACTCAGTTTTGGCTTGTTGCTTGTAAATAAATTTCTGTTGTAGTGTCCTTCTTAGTATTTTTAATAGGTCTGAATTTTAGTATAGTGGACAGATCAGAAAGTCTGAATTTTAGTAGGTCTGCATTTATATTTTTTATTCCTTCTCATAAATGAGAATAGAGTTTTGTCTCAATTCCTTTTATTTTTTTTATTTCCTTTTGATTACACTTGCAATTTTAGGCACATTTTATAAGAAATAGGTTGAGGAAACAATAATTTTAAGTAAAAAATAAATTATTAATTAATATATTAAATGTATTTATAAAATTAAAAAATATTATATTATATTATTATTTTCACTTTAAGATTGTTAATCTAACGTGAATTCAACTAGTCAAAAATTAATATTATAGTCAAAAATTAATATTTTAGTCAAATTTTAAACTTGATGGTTGATCCATTGTCAATGCACTTAGCATGCTCCTGATCCGGTGCAAAAAATGGATCTCTCACAGTAGTGTGTGAAGCCACAAAGTTGACACGTGGAAGAACCGAGTGGACTTCCCCCGTTAGAGTGTCAGAAACAAGATTGACCAATCGCCGTAACAAACAAACAGTAAAGAAAATAAAAAGACCATCTTTCACAACCTAACCCCTAGACGCCGATCCCCACCCACACAGCGCAGACCCATTACTCACCTAGCTGTGGTTGTGGAAATACATCGCTTTCTCTTCCATCGAAATGGCGGAAGCCCAAAGCCACGATATCCCAACCCTTTCTGAGGTAATATTCTTATGTTTTTTTTTTTTTTTTCCAAACTACCCAAAGTCTGTAGCCTTGTTGAGTGAAACAAATGTCAAAATTGGCTTGAGGTGGATCTGTATTGGTTCTTGATTTGTATTTTTTTTCGGGTGAATTCTTGCTCTCAATCATGCATGGATCTTCGATCTTGTGCACTGGGTTCTTAGACTAGAATGGATCTGTTCCGATAGATGTGGGAAACGATCCGAGTTATTTATTCGAGGTACGCGCAAGCTGGCCCGGACACTCGTGATTATAAAAAAAAAACAAGAAGTTATTTATTTATTTTTTTTAATTTGTACTCTTCCGAAAGTAAGTTGATTGATTAAATATGTTTGTTCTATAATGTGAATGTTGGAGCGTAATTTGTATGCTCTCGATTCTGAGCATTGATAAACGTTCTTTTCCATATGAAATATACACCTAATTATTGTTTCAGATTTTCGATTTAGTGAACTCTTAGAATTAATCAAAGTTTTAGAATTTGTCTTTGGTCAATTATACTAAGCCCCGTGAGTACATGGTTACTTGCTGATGATATGTTATTCTTTGCACCTCGAGGAGATATCAGGTGAGATACATCTCGGTGCTTCAATCATAGAGTACACCAAGATTTTGTTAAAAACTGCTTGATATATTTTAAGAACATCATGACTATCAAAAATATTTTAAGAACATCATGGTAGGATCTAAGACTTTCCTTTTTCTGGGAAATTTAAATTCCATCCTACAATATCGAAAACAGATATGCAGGCTGGGGGCAGGGGACCCTAACACTAATCTCGGTAAAACAATGGAGTTCCAATAGAAATTAAAGAAAAAAAAAAGAATATAGCCTTTTTCTTTCTTTCCATTTTTTTGTGGATACTTTTACATTTTCCTTTTTTATCAGTAAACAAAGAGATTTATTAATGGTAAAGGTAGGCATAGCCCAAGTACGTGGGACATATACAAGAGCGACACCTAAGCATGAGTGTCCAGTTATATGCTAGAACTACTTCTATTGCTTTGGGGGGAAATGTATGAAGTTCTTTTTCTTCCATAAATCTTCGCTTGGAGTTAGCCACGGCACGCTAGTTCATTCTTTTTCTATTGATAAATGTACAAAGTTCTTCCATAAAGTGGCTAATTCACATCAGCGCAGCAATGCTATCGAGAAACTTCACTTAGGTACTCAAGTGCTCTCTTCCCCCCCCCCTCCCCGGAATTAGAAAACCATATTGTGCATTATTACGAGAACCTCCTTACAAAACCGGCTTGTTGGAGGCCGAAACTTGATGATTTGTTGTTTGAGGCAATTGATTCGCAGAGTGCAAGCTGTTTGGAGAGACCTTTTGACAAAGATGAGATCTATAACGTCATTACCTGTATGGCCAAGGACAAAGCGCCGAGTTCAGATGGCTTTTCGATGGAATTCTTTCGAACATGTTGGGACATTGTGAAAGGTGATGTTATGCAGGTTTTATGTGAATTCCACTCTTTTAAAAAGTTTGAAAAATGCCTCAATGCGACGTTCATTGCGCTCTCATTCCAAAAAAATGGGGCTACGACAATTGAGGATTTCCGTCCTAGTCTGGTTAGTGGGGTATACAAGATCATCTTGAAGGTTCTTGCTAGTCGACTAAGCCCGGTGTTGGAACAAATTATTTCCAAGCCTCAAAACGCATTTATTCATGGGAGACAAATCCTTGACTCAGTTCTTATTGCAATTGAGTGTTTGGATCACATATTGCGGGAGGGAGTTCCAGACATCCTTTGCAAGCTTGACATGGAAAAGGCATATGATCATGTGAATTTGGAAAATCTTTTATACTTGCTCAGTAGGTGTGGTTTTGGTGATAGGTGGATCTCATGGATTCGACATTGTGTTTCCAGCGCTCGTTTCTTGGTTCTAGTTAACAGCACCCCTGTTGATTTTTTTGACAGTTCCCTTTGTTTGAGGCAACGAGATCTTTTAGCCCTCTTCTGTTTGTTATAGTTATGGAGGCACTTGGCCAGATGGTGAAGGTCGTTGTTGGAGGAGGTTTCCTATCCAGATTCAAGGGGGTAATGGCACTAGTGGCTCTATTATCATCTCACATCTCTTATTTGCAGATGATACTTTGCTCTTTTGTGAAGCGGACCATAGCCAGATCCAAACTCTACGAGCACTGTTATTATGCTTTGAAGCAATGTCAGGGCTTAAGGTGAGCCTTGGTAAGTCCGAGATGGTTGCGGTGGGCGTGGTGCCCAATATCAATAGCTTAGCGAGCCTTTTGGATTGTAAGGTGTCTTCGTTGCTTATGAAATATTTGGACCTTCCGTTGGGAGCACTGTTTAAGGCTAGAGCTATTTAGGATGGAGTTGTGGAGAAGGTAGAGAAAAAGGCTAGCTAGTTGGAAACGGGTGTATTTATCGAAAGGGGGTCGACTCACTTTAATAAAGAGCACCTTAACTAATCTCTCCACCTATTTTTTATCTTTGTTTCCTATGCCTGCAGGGGTGGCGAATAGGATTGAGAAACTCTTTTGGGCATTTTTATGGGGGGGTGGCTTGGGGGAGGAAAATAAATTCTATCTTGTTAAATGGAATACAGTATGTTCTCCAATTTCGAATGGGGGCTTGGGAGTGTGCAACTTGAGAACCTTCAATAAAGCTTTATTGGGGGAAATGGTTATGGAGATACCACTTGGAGGGGGAGTCGTTGTGGAAGGAAATTATTGACTCTAGACATGGAAGTGCTTGGGGGGGTTGGTGCTCCAATGAAGTGAGGAGGGGGGGGGGGGTATGGTGTGGGCTTATGAAAATTTATGAGGGGATAAAACATATCCGTTTTGTGGCCAGAGAGGGTACTAGAATAAGGTTTTGGCGGGATGTGTGGTGCAGAGTTTGCGCTCTTGATAGGGCCTTTCCAGCTCTCTATTATATCGCAGCTAACTGGGATGCTTCAATGGTGGATTTCCAGGTATTTTCCCATGGCTCTCACCAGTGGAATATCATTTTTAATAGGGACCTTCATGATCTGGAATTACGCACCGTTTTAGATTTTTTCAGATTGATATACTCCAGGGGACACCTTACGGCACAGGGGATAGAATGCTGTGGAGGTCCAATGATAGCAAGAAATGTACAGTCTGGGCATACTACAAAATATTGGCATCACAAGCTAACGTTTCCTTCCCTTGGAAGAATATTTGGAGGTCTCGTGTGCCTTCTAAAGTAGCTTTCGTCGTATGGACTGCTGCTCTTGGGAAGATTTCGACCACGGACAACTTGAGGAAAAGGGGGTGTGTTGTGATGGATTGGTGTTATATGTGTAAAAAGAATGGAGAATCAGTGGATCACCTCTTATTGTATTGTGAGGTGACAAAGGTGTTGTGGGATGAGATCTTTAGAAGGGTTGATGTTGCTTGGGTAATGCCATTGAGGGTTGTGGATTTATTGGGATGTTGGAAGAAGATTCAAGGTTGTCCTCAAGTGGTGGCAATGTGGAAGATGATCCCGTTGTGCATCATGTGGTGTATTTGGTTGGAAATGAATGAGCGCTGTTTTGAAGATAAGGAGCGCACAATGGCAGAGCTTCAGAATTTTTTTGTACACACTTTAATGCTTTGGTTTTCAGCTATTGTACTAAATGGGAACAATGTTCATGACTTCTTGTCTTTAATTTACCGTTCATAAAATGTATCTAGGTGTTCTTTTGTATACCTCCTGTGTACACAGGCTATGCCTATTTCATTCGTATCAATAAAATTTATCTCTTATAAAAAAAAAAAAAAAATCTCGGCAAACCATGCTCAGAAACAATAGTTTATCTTTTAACTCTAAAATTAGTTGTGTCATATCGAGGGGTCACTATAGAGATCAACTCGTTCAGTATCTATGTTGGCTTCCTTCATAAGGAGGACATCACCTTTTAAGAAACCTAACTAAATAACAATGAATCCAAAATTTCATATCATTTGAAGACGGTTACATATGGGGTGAATTTGTAGGATGTTTTGGTTTCATTTTGGTGTTGGTAAGATTTTGGGTGTACTATCCTCACATCAGTGAAGGCGCCCCTAAAGGCAAAAATATTTGTATGGACAGGTTTTTTGGGGAAGATCCTAGCTCTAGACAATCTAAGGAAGCTTCAAATTATAGTCATGGATTAGTGTTGTATGTGTAGAAGAGTGGGGAGTCGGTTGATCATCTACTACTTCATTGTGATATTGCCAGGACATTGTGGAATGATGTTTTTGCTGGTGGGAATAGTTTGGGTGATGCTGAGATGGGAAGTGGACCTCCTAGCTTCTTGGAAAGCCATTCAGGGTAACTCTCAGATCGCCTCAATTTGGAAGATGGTTCCAATATGTTTTTGGTGGTGTATTTGAAGGGAGAGGAACGAAAGAAGTTTTGAAGATTAAGTGCAGTCAATGGATGAGCTTAGAAGTCTATTTTTCAATACTTTACTCCATTGTTGATTGTGATTGATTTTCATGGCTTATCGCTTCATGAGTGCCTTGTATCTCTAAACTAAGCACGCTTAGGCGTTGCTCTTCTATATGTCCCGTATACTTGGACTTTTGCCTATTCTTTTGATCAATAAAATCTTGCTTACCGATCAAAAAGAAAAAACAATGCTGCAATGACATTCCCAAAATGTTTGGTCAGTCTTATTACTTCCGAATACTAATTGCAATAACTTTGACTCTAGTTCCTCAGCTTAAATTCCAGCATGAGCTTAGAAGGACTGATTAAGTTTATTGGACTTTTTCCTTATTAAAAGGATTTATTGGGTTTTCAACCTTCTCAAAGTCCCTTATGTTGATATTTTGCACGGTCTCGATTTCCTGGGCTTGACATCATATTTTCATGCCATGCAATTTCTGATTTCAGTAATAAAAAAATTCCCATTTTAGCCTATTTTATGGAATCCTTTCCTCCGTAATTAGAAGGGTAACATTTCTGACTTACACCTTTGAGTTACAGCAATATTTATTGAAGGAGGAAAAAATATCAGACGAAGAAAAAGAGGTTGAGAACCCAGTAGCTACTGCAGCTGAGGAAGTTGTCACCAATAAAGCTGAGGACTCACCTTCTCCTGCGGAAGAAAGCACTGAAGCTACCCTGGTTGCCACTGAAACAAGCAGTGAAGTAATCCCTCCCGCTGGAGAGAGCCCTGAAGCCAATTCTGATACTGTTGAAAACATTAGTGAAGCTGCTCCACCTGCAACCGAAGCAACCAGTGAAAGTTCCGAGGCAACCGAAGCAACCACTGAAAGTTCTGGGGAGGAGAATGCTGGTGATCAAGATGCTATTGAAGAAACACCAGAGATTAAGGTTACCGTGCCTAGATCATTAAGCCATAATTTCTTTCTGTTGCTACCTAACTGCATCATTTGCACAGCATTCCATCTTTATGTTTCCTTTTTGTTAACTTTTGAATTGTGGTTATCCAGCTTGAGACAGCACCTGCAGATTTTCGCTTCCCCACCACGAATCAAACGAGGCATTGCTTTACTCGATATGTTGAGTATCATCGGTAAGTTAAAAGTTTTTCTATGATTTCCAGTTAATTTTTTAACTTATTTTGGTTATTACATCTCACCTGATCTTTTATAGGTGCATAGCTGCAAAGGGGGAAGGTGCCTCAGAGTGTGATAAGTTTGCAAAATATTATCGTGCTCTTTGCCCAGGTGAATGGGTATGTGTCTTCAATCCTTTTGCATACACACAAGACTATTATTTTATCTTTTCTTTTCAATCATCTTTAAGGTTTGTTCTAATTGCTTAGATGTTAGATAAATTTCCACGGGTTTTATTTCCAAACTGCTTTTTATATATCTTGTACCTTAAACCCAATCTGATTGAGGTCCTGGTATACTCACTTTGTGTTGATGATGTTTAATTGCTGCTGAAACCAATGAGAAAGTTTATTGCAAAGGTTTTTTAATTGGCACTGGGTGTCCAGGACGTCCTGACTTCCTGAGGCTTATTGCAAAGTTGAAGTAGACACAACCCAGGGGGGGGGTATCCGAATCTTGACTTGGTATGGTTGATCAAATACCAAGTTTGGCTTTTGTAGAGCTGATGCAGTGTATCCGAATCTGGACTTGGTATGGTTGATTGACACCATGTACTGTATAAACATCAACAATTTCTTGAGTGATAATGATACCTCTGAATCAAATAGTGTGAGAATTTGGTGCTGCTGAGAGAGACTAGTATCTAGTTACACGGTAGAAACGGGAATATAAGCACAAATGGGCTCCATGCTCATTAACTAGCACAAGAAGGCATTGCTTTCCGATCAGGGTTTGCAGCTAGATCAAATATGAACTGGCGATAGTATAAAGTTGCATTGGTTGGTCAATTGATCACAGTGTTTCATAGATTCTAAAATCTTTTTTTTTTTTGTTTGCCAGGTTGATAGATGGAACGAACAAAGGGAGAATGGAAGCTTTCCAGGACCTCTGTAGGTGATGTGTTCAAGTTGCTACCAAATTTGAGATGTGGTTTCTTTGATGAGAAATGGAACCTCGGGGAACATGCTTTTAGAACAATGAGTTAATAAGAAATTTTGGTATATTGGAATAGTTCCAGTTCAAATACAGAGAGAAATTGTTGCTCATAAACAAAGTTATTGTTTTCGTATCATTGAGGTATTTTGCCATCATTTATTTGTGCTTTAACTGTTCCATAACAGTTGGATGTTACTGAATGGAAATCGAAAATAAAAATGTACTATTTGAATCAGTGGTTCTCTGATAACATAATAAATCATATTGTTTCTTGATGAGTTTCAGTTTCTCCATCTTATTAGCCTTGGGAAAGTCTACATGCCACTGCTTTATTTTCTCATTCAGGGTCACGTGTTTTGGATGCGATGATCACTTCTTTTTAATGAGTAAAAGGGAATATAGAATAGTTACAAGGGTCTCAAGGGGACTAACAGTGATGCGGTGGTTGGAAAACATGAGATGGAACTGCTAAATGGAAATGTTTCCTACAATTTAGTTTGTGCAGATAACTTTGCAGTCCTGTGGACTTTGCAGGCAGAACAAGCTATGAAACACTGAAAGTCATTAACCAGACATGGACGTCTTTCACAAGGGTGCTCTTCTCCGGGTATACAGTATCTTGGATGGTAGTGATACATCTAGTGAGTCTCCTTCAATGACAACGATTGCTAGATCAACAGCTTTGGCTTTAGTGACTACCACGACGGATGGAGGCTTGCGCTTCCCTCGGTTCACCACGTGCACACTCTCAAGCCATGCATGCGGTAGTTGCCGCCAGAGTCGTGGCAAACGGCTGCTACTTGCTAGCATGATAAAGTCCTTGCGGATTGCTACAAAATTTTGCTCGACAGAGTTTGGGGGTTGTTGCAAACTGTAGTGGTTATGATACATGACCTTGAACACTAGAAAGTATCGGCACTTATTCTCCACACAAAATGTAAAATTCTTCTTTCCAGACATAAAATCTCGTTACAAAGGTAATCACAGATTCACTAGCTCATTTATTTAGCTCTAAGAGTGAAACAATCTTTTCAATTTGTGAATAAGCCGCCGGCATATTGGACACACTTTACTCTCCCCGTCCATAATCCTGCAAGATTGAATCCAATCAAACCTCCAGAAAAATTTACATCTTTAGAGACTATGAAACACCTGATATATTTACCTTGATGCACATTCATAGCAGGTGGCACAGTGGCCACAAGGAACAAAAAAGCAGTTGCGTTGCTCATCGTAACAAATTACACATAGTTTTGCATCATATAATTCCTCCGAGCAGCTGCTATCTGCTTCTGAATCTTCCCCTTCTTCACCTATTCCATATGTGCTCCGACTCGGCTTCACCGGCATTATAGGGTCAGTCTCGGTTACTTCCCGCTCTTCTGGTACTGCTATGTCTACTGTGGTACTCTCTCCATCACAGGCTCCAAGGTATTTCAATATCAGAAATACTACAATTACTAAAAATCCTGCAATGTAACAAACAAGACCACAGACAAGGTGAGATTTCTAAAAGAGTGGAACCATTAACCAATGAATCCTTTTTTTTTTTCCTTCTTCTTCTTCTTTGGTGTTGTACCTAAAATTGCAATGTATGTTACCACTCGTGCCACAAAAGAAAGCTCAATATACCAATCATCACCGCCCCCCTGCAATGAATTAATGAGTTTAGTTTGGGGAAATTTGTTAATAACTTGAGAAAATTGTATTGACAGCTAAGGGATGAGGCCTCACATCGTCAGGTGTGGCGAGTATGACATATTGAATATCAGGGAATACAAGGTTGATCCGACACGAACCCGTTAGTGTTGAGCACATGTTCTTAGCTTTAGAAGTATCATATATCTTAGCTGAAACATTCACTCTCATGTTTATAATTATGCTTCTAGGATTCGTGTTGATGATGCCAAGGTAGTACTTGTCATCTTCCTCGATGCTGTATTCTGCCTCTTTACCTGCCAAAATACGCAATGAATCTATTCATGGATCTGTCTACCTGTCTAGGTCCAACACCTTTATTTTCTAGTTTCAGTGACTGGGTTTGCAATCAAGCAATCAAGAATTTCATAAAAGCAATTTCTTTCCTTTTAAGACCGATTAGCATTGTCGAATCAAAATCTCTTCAAGTTCTTACCTGAAACTAAAAGTCTCAAGTGAGGAAACGATAGACACACGAAGTAAGTCATACACATTTACTGTTGCCCGTGTGTGTTTCAGTGAGAGAGTTAAATACTAAATGACCCACTTCATGAATCTCTCTCCCACTTAAAAGCCCTCAAATTCTTATCCGGCTTGAGTAGACATTTTTCCAGCATTATCAATACAAGAGCAACTGATTACTACCCAAATTCAGCCGAAATGCGTAGTTTTACACTGGATTAAACTAAAGTTGCTCAAGTATATCTTGATTTAGTATTTAGTAGATTGGTTACCTTCTATTGCTTCATGGGGTGCAAGGGCATCAGGGGAACTTGTCGCTTTTGGCAATACTGTGTTGACTGTCCGCTCTCCTGTATTAGATGTATTTATCTGTAAATGGTCGATTCAACATTCTAGATGAAATGTAGGAGAAAATGCTGTTAGAGCTGAAAGAACCTTTAATCATAACCACTTGCAGTCGATTTAACGCACTAGTTGGAGCCTCGCATGTTATACGGATTGTTGATCCGTTGTTCAACCAAAAGGAAAACCCCTGGAAAAAAGAAAAGAAAAAGAACAAAACAGAGCGTTTCAATCTCTCTAAAGATGAACTCACTTTAATATTGAAGAAACACTAAAAAAAAAAATTCATTTCCTACCTCGCGGCTTTGGGATGTAAGAATCATGTAGTTTGATACACTCCAATTTGCTTGGGAGCTCAAGTCAGGTTTCTCGGAGAAGGAATACAGAAGGACCCCTTTCTTAGCATCATCTCTGACTTCAACTTGTTCCACAAAAACAGAGCTTGCTTGCATCAACCGTGAGGAGCTCGGTCCAAGGACCATCTGGGAATCCCCATAAAACCCATATCGGATACTGACGAAAACTGCAAAAAATGCCCATTTTGAGATTCAAGTAGTCTGTTAAAAGGAAATCGTCAAAGATGTCAAATTACATGCCACATAGCCAAATGGTCAGAGGAGCCAGCAGGCGAGCCCAGGTCTCTCGCCACCACGGCCACCGCCGATAATGACTCGTTGAAGGCATCGTCGTCAGGAGCTGCCGGTACATTGCCCTCTCTCTCTCTCTCTCTCTCTCTCTCTCTCTCTCTCTCTAAGAATGGGAGAGAAGACTTTGGGGGAGAGAGGAGCAAGATGAGAGCTACTGGTCTGTTGGAGTGAAGAATGTGTGAGAGGAAGACTAGTAGGTTTGGAAGGGCACAAGCTATGTTATTTGTGTCAGTTGAAGTTTAACTACCTATTTTCAGTGTGATTGGCGGGTAACCAACGACACTTGAACGTTAGGTGTCAGTTATTTAACACGTTTGGCCTATTGTCTGGCTATTGAAATTTGAGAATTTTTAGCAAAACAGGTTCCTCAAACTACAATTTTCTAGCTCTTTGACAAAATTTTGAGATACAAACACGCCTCTTGGAACTCAATTGAAACATTATGATAGACATATGTTCATCCCATGCATTGTCATTATCTCATATTCTCTTTGTTTGTGCTCATATGATTTTGCGTATAACTGCTCATACGTCGACGTGTTAACACACCATTTATAGTGGAACTCGTTATAATTTTTAAAAAAATCTAAAATATCAATAATTTTTTAGCATAGCTGAGTTTTCACATCAATAATATGTTGGGTGTGACTTAACAACCTACATATTCTCTCCAAAAATAACTTTTTAAAGTGTTAGAATATTACCGTACTCATTATATATATAATATATTCATATTCTAGTATACATAGTAATATAATTTATTATATACAATATTTAGTTTATTGTGTAAACCAATTATTGATATCGTTGATTTATTGTATTTTCGTTCTTTGTTTAGCCTTATTCACTTATAAATAGGGATAGATGTTATGTATTCAATAACAATTGAGAATAACAAAAATGTAGCCCTCAAATTCTCTCTCCCTCGTTCTCTCCTTCTCCATCCTCAATTTCTATTATATTTTCAACATAAAGTAATAATTAGATACTCCGCTTGGGTGTACAAGAAACTCACTTGTGATCATTGAAGGAATGAGTTCAATTGGAGGTGATATTTAAACCCTCAGGCTTCAAGCCCATCTCTAAAACGCCAGGCCCATCCATACATTCCAGAAGGCTTCAAAGGCTTTCATTAAAGGTTCCCTCAGACAAAAAGGCTCGTAGTACGAGGAGAGACATCCCTGGTTCTACGGTGATAAGGTCCTCGAGTGAATCCCAATGTAATGGGAGACACCTTTTCCGGTTAATAGGGAATAATGGGAGACAAGTAGAAGAGGCCATGGACCAAGGTGAATGGCCTTCAGACCACATTCTTCTATAAATAGATCGGTGAACGGTAACGAACAAAGGTAGACTCTTATCCCTCACTTTGATAGATATATATATATATATATTGTTACTGACTTAAGCATCGAAGTTTACACAGGGCACGGAGCGCCGCCTATTCTACAACCACAGGACAACCGTGTGGTTGGTGGTGTGAAATACGTCCTTAACAGTGGCGCCATCTGTGGGATCCTTATAGACTTCAACGTGATTTTCACGTGCCGACCGAGATCTAGGACCAAGCATGACAAAAGCAAAAGGAAGGTTAGCAGAAGCGAAGGAAAGACTGAGACAAGTCATGGCCGTGGTGGAACAATTGCAGAAGGATAACAAGGAACTAAGAAGACAGAAGGACAACCCCCCCCCCAGCCCAGAATAGACAACCTGAAGGTGACGCAAACAGCGCGGGGGGATAAGTAGTGAAAAAGTGGAGAAGAAAAATATGCACGACGAGCTACGCAGTTTGGTAAAGAAGGAAATGGCAAAGAGGATGGGTGGCACCTTTTCCGTGGAGCAGCTCCTTACTCGCACGAACCTCCCTTACAACGTGGAGGCCATGGCAGTCCCCCTACCGGATAGGTTCAAGGTGCCACAGATCGATCTATATGACGGGTCTAAAGATCCCGTTGACCACCTTGAGAACTCAAGGCACACATGACCCTCCACGGCTTTCCAGGGGAGATAGATTGTCGCACTTTTCCCACTGACACTGAAAGGAATAGCGCGGGGATGGTTCAAGACCCTTCGCCCTGGGATAATTAGCAGCTTTGAAGAGCTTGCTAAGCAATTTTTTACACAATTTATGGCAAACAAGAGATGCCAAAAACTGACAGCCTACCTGCTAACCGTAAAACATAAGGAATGAGAGAACCTGAAGGCGTACCTGATGCGCTACAATAAAGAAAGGCTTACCACCGAAGATCAAGACAAAAAGATCACGTTAGAAGCACTGCTAGAAGGGGTTTGGCCCCGGAGCCCGTTCATGGCCAAGCTGGCACGATGGACTCCATCTACGTTAAGAGAGTTTATTGGACAGAGTGGACGACTTCGTCAACGTGGAGGATACCTTGCAAGCCTTGCTCGAGCTGCAAAAGAAGGAAGCAAAATCAGAGAGCAGAAACCAAAGCCGCACTAAAGATAAAGATAGAAGGACGAACAGATGAACAGACAAACAGACGAAGTTCAAACCACGATAGCAATTGAAACTGAGACACCAGTCACCAAGATCAGGGGCCTCGGCTCATACACAACACTCTCCGCAGGAAAATAATAGAAACCCAAGGAAGGAAGAGTCCCCGCCCAAAAGAGGCCAGCGTTATTGTACTTATCATCAAAACTATTCCCACAGGACTAAGGATTGCGTAACCCTAAAGAGACGGGTTGAATGAATGATTGGAAGCGCGGGGAACTGGAGAAAATGCTGGCTGATTACATCAAATCCCGGAGGGAGGAAAATCTCGAGAGGCAAGGCAGGAACCCCATGCGCTGGAGACAGGAGGAAAGAAGGAGAAGTAATTCCCCACACCCCAAAAGAAACCAAGGGCAAGCCCCCTAGGAGAAATCTGCACAATAGCAAGCGGGTTCGCTAGGGGCGACTCCACGGCATCTGGTAGGAAAGCCCATGCCCGCAGAGCAAGATATCACGAGGTATACATGGCAGACAGGCCATACAAGTACCAAAAGTCAGAAATGACACCAATCATCTCTTTCGGAGAGGAAGATTGCGAAGGAGTCGTATACCCCCACGACGACGCCTTGGTCGTAACACTGATGGTAGCCAACTACACAAGCAGGCACATCTTAGTTGACAATGGGAGCTCCGCCGACATCCTCTTCTGGGACGTGTTTACTAGAATGGGAATCAGTGCCAACAGTTGCGACCATCACCTTCGCCGTTGAAGGGTTTTTCGAGGGAAGCAATCCTGCCAATCGGAGCCATCACGCTCCCAATAACAGCAAGGCAAGGCGCCCACGCGGTCACCACCATGGCAGACTTTTTGGTGGTAAAGGCTTCGTCGTCCTACAATGCCATAATAGGGCGTCCGACCCTCAATAACATCAAGGCGGTCACTTCTACGTATCACCTTAGGATACCGAGAAGCTTTGAAGCAGTTATTGATCGAGCATAGAGACATGTTTGCCTGGAGCCATGAGGATATGCCCAAGATTGATAACTCAATCATAGAGCATAGTCTCTGCGTTGATCCAGAAGCTAAGAGGGTGCGGCAAAAGAGGAGGTCATTCGGCACTAAAAATGCGCAGCCATAGTGGAGGAAATAGGTCGGTTCTTGGTAGCAGGCTTTGTTCGAGAAGCACATTACCCAGAGTGGCTTTCCAACTTGGTGCTAATTAAGAAAGCCAGTGGCAAGTGGCGAATGTGTGTGGATTTCACCAATCTTAACAAAACTTGTCCCAAAGATAGTTTCCCACTTCCCCGAATTGACATCATCGTAGACGCCACAGCCAGACACAAATTCCTGAGCTTTATGGATGCTTACTCTAGATACAACCAAATCAGGATGAACAAGACGGACAAGGAAAAGAAGACATTCATAACAGACAGGGGACTTTACTGCTATCGGGTAATGCCTTTTGGGTTGAAGAACGTCGGGACAACATACCAAAGGTTAGTTAACCGGATGTTCAAGCACCAGATTGGGAAAACTATGGAGGTTTATGTAGACGACTTATTGGTAAAAAGTAAGGAGGCCAATCAACACTTGAGAGACCTTGAGGAGACTTTTGTGGTACTACGAAAGTACAAGATGAAGCTGAACCCAGCTAAGTGCACGTTCGAGGTGAGCTTAGGCAAGTTCTTGGGATTCATAGTCTCACAAAGGGAGATAGAGGCTAACACTGAAATAATAGAAGCCATTTTAAGGATGGCGCCGCCCCAAACCATCAACGACACTCAGCGCCTGGCAAGAAGAATAACGGCCTTGAGTATCGCGATCAACAGATAGGTGCCTCCCCTTTTCCGAGTTTTAAGGCAGGTGCACCCTTGGAATAAGGAGTGTGACCAAGCGTTTGAAAAACTGAAAAGATACTTGGCTAGCCCTCCTAAGCTTAAACAGCCTGACCAAAGAGATATTGTGTACATATATTTGGCAGTCTCCACCCAAGCAGTGTTAGCCATCTTAGTGAAAGAAGAAGAAGGGACTCAAGCGCTTGTGTACTACACGAGCCGCGCTTTGCAAGGCGCTAAAGTCAGATACATGTGAATAGAGATGTTGGCATTCGCATTAATAGTAGCCGCCAAAAGACTGCGACTGTACTTCCAAACCCACCCCATAAAAGTTCTGACAGAAAACCCTTTTCGAAAGGTATTACAAAAGCCGGACTCGTCCGGGCGCCTGGTCGCATGGTCAATTGAACTCAACGAATTTGAAATCAGCTATGTGCCCCAAAACGCAATTAAAGGTCAAGCCCTCACAGATTTCGTGGCTGAATTCAACAGCTACCCTGCAGAAATTGCGGCACCCCTTCCTGGTCAACCCTGGACTGTCATTGTCGATGGCTCGGCATGCCAAACGTGGGGCGGTATAGGAGTACACATCATCACGGAAGCAAAACAAAAACATTATTATATGGCAACGCTCACCTTCAAGACTACTAATAACGAGGCAGAATACGAGGCCTTAATAGCAGGGTTATTCGCCACCAAGGCGTTAGGCGCTAGACAGGTAGAAGTGAAAGCGGACTCCCAGATAGTGGTGAACCAGGTAATGGGGGCCCATGCCACTAAAGGAGAAAAACTCAAGAAATATCACGAGCAAGTATTGGCACTTCGCGACCAGTTCAATATTTCTCTATAATGCAGATTCTAAGGGCAAATAACGTCGTAGCGGATAAGCTAGCAAAGGCGACGTCGGCCAAAGATGAGGTAGAATTACCATGGGAAGTTCAAAGGAGGCTGATCGAAATACCAGCCATTGGGGTCGTAGTAGCACAGATAGGGTCCAGAACACCAGAGTGGGCTGTTGAAATAGAAGATTACCTGGAGACGGGAAATGTTCCCAAGAAAAAGAGGCGGCAAGAAAGGTAAAAAGGAAGGTGGCACGATTTGTTAAAATCAACGAGGCTCTATACAAAAGGGGATTCGCAAGGCCCTTACTAAGGTACATCTCACCTGAAGAAGCACAGAATGTGCTTGCAGAAATACATGAAGGTGTCTGTGGTAATCATTCCAGCGGGAAAGCATTGGCGAAGAAGGCCCTAAGGACAGGGTATTACTAGCCCAACGCCCTTAGAGACGCGAAACAATTTGCCAAGAGATGCACCCAGTGCCAAGCATACGCCTCAGTTCCGCATGGCCCACCAAAAAAATTATCGTCTATTGTCTCCCCATGGCCCTTCGCCCAATGGGGAGTTGACTTGGTCGGACCATTCCCACCTGGGAAAGGCAGAGTAAAACACATGATAGTAGCGGTTGATTGCTTTACGAAGTGGCCAAAAGCAGAAGCCCTAACTACCATAACGGCTAAAGTCGTGACAAGGTTTTTGTGGAAGAATCGACTCAGAGCATTACCGGGCGTGGTGTCAGGAACTCGGGATAAAGGTAAAGTATGCATCGCCAAACCACCCACAGGCAAACGGACAAGCAGAATCGACAAACAAATCTCTACTCGGGATCTTAAATAAGAAGTTAGGAAACCGGAAGGGCGACTGGGCAGAAAAGTTGCCAGAAGTTTTATAGGCTTACAAAACCTCAATAAAAACCCCTATGGGAGAAACGCCTTTCACTCTAGCATACGGAAGCAAAGGGGTCGCACCAGTTGAAATCGATTTGCCAACTTACCAGACCAACCACTTCGATCCAGCAGAGAACAACCGGGCCATTGCTGAACAGTTAGACCTCCTTGAAGAAGTAAGAGAAGAAGCAGAGATTCAGAACATCCTCAGTAAAAGAAAAGCTGAACAATACTTCAACAAGCAAGTCAAGCCGAAGACATTCAAAGTCGGCAACCTGGTCTTAAGAGAGGCAGGGGTCACTACCCAGCCTGAAGGGAAGCTCGGTCCACGGTGGGAAGGGCCCTACATAGTGACCGCCACCAACTGCCCAGGGTCATATCGGCTAAAAGACAGCGAAGGAAGAGAGCTGCAACACCCCTGGAACGTCGAGCACCTGAAAAGGTTCTATCCTTGAGAAACCCCTTTTCTTTACGCATTACTTACTTGTATTAGAAACTACTTCTCCCTTTTTATTTGTATTGTTGAAATTCAAGAAAATAAAAGCGGATACACATTCTCCAAACTCTTTTAATTAGCCACAAAAAGGGCTTCAATGGGCGTCGAGGTCAAAAGACCCGCGACCCATTTCCAGACATAGCCAAAAAGAGGGCTTCAATGGGTGCCGAGGTCAAAAGACCTGCGACTGCTTTCCAAACTTAGCCACAATAAAGGCTTGGCTTCAACGGGCACCGAGGACAAAAGACCCGCGACCCCTCTCCAGATTTAGCCACAAAAAGGGCTTCAACGGGCACCGAGATCAAAAGACCCGCGACCTCTTTCCAAACTTAGCCACAAAAAGGGCTTCAACCAGTGCCGAGGTCAAAAGACCCGCGACCCCTTTACAGACTTAGCCACAACGAGGGCTTCAATGGGCGCAGAGGTCAAAAGACCCGCGACCCTTTTCTAGACTTGGCCACAAAGAGGGCTTCAACGGGCGCCGAGGTCAAAAGACCCGTGACCCCTTTCCAGACTTAGCCACAAATAGGGTTTCAACGGGAGTAGAAGTCAAAAGACTCGCGATCCCTTTCCAGACTTAGCCACAAAGAGGGATTCAACGGGCGCCGAGGTCAAAAGACCCGCGACCCCTTTCTAGACTTAGCCACAACGAGCGTTTCAACGGGCGCAGAGGTCAACATACCCGCGACCCTTTTCCAGACTTGGCCACAAAAAGGGCTTTAACGGGGGCAGAAGTCAAAAGACCTACGATCCCTTTCCAAACTTAGCCACAAAGAGGGATTCAACGGGCGTAAAGATCAAAAGACCTGCGACCCCTCTCTTAATTAGCCACAAAAAGGGTTTCAACGGGGGCCGAGGTCAAAAGACCTTTGACCCCTTTTCAGACTTAGCCACAATAAAGGCTTCAACGAGCGCAGAGGTCAAAAGACCCGTGACCCCTCTCCAGACTTAGCCACAAAGAGGGTTCCAACGGGGGCCAAGGTCAAAAGACTCGCGATTCAGACTTAGCCACAATAAAGGCTTCAACGGGCGCAGAAGTCAAAAGACCCACGACCCCTCTCCAGACTTAGCCACAAAGAGGGCTTCAACGGGCGTCGAGGTCAAAAGACCCGCGACCCCTTTCATGACTTAGCCACAAAGAGGGCTTCAACGGGTGCAAAGGTCAAAAGACCCGCGACCCTTTTCCAGACTTAGCCACAAAGAGGGCTTCAACGGGCGCCTAGGTCAAAAGGCCCACGACCCCTTTCCAGACTTAGCCATAAAGAGGCTTCAATGGGCACAGAGGTCGAAAGACCCGCAACCCTTTTCCAGACTTAGCCACAAATAGGGCTTAACGAGCGCCAAGGTCAAAAGACCCGCGACCCCTTTCTAGACTTAGCCACAAAGAGGGCTTCAACGGGCGCAGAAGTCAAAAGACCCATGACCCCTTTCCATGCTTAACCACAAATAGGGCTTCAACGGGCGCAGAGGTTAAAAGATCCGCGACCCCTCTCTTAATTAGCCACAAATAGGGTCTCCAAGCGGAGGAGTTCAGACCGAAGCCTAGACAGCTCATCACAAAGAGAGTCAAGATCAGCCTCTAAGGAATGGACTTGACCGTCAGCTTGCTTCAAACAACAACGCAGGTAATCTCTCTCATCCTTAAGCCGGTTGTTTTCTCGTTTAGCAAAAAAGGAGAACTCTCGCCTCTCGCTAACCTTATTCTCCAGACTGGACCTTTCCTCCACAATCCAGGACGCAAGGACTTCAACATTCTACACAAACGCGATAAAGTTAAATTCGATAAACGCCAAAGAAAACACCTGTAAGCAAAAACAGGCAAGGAGACAGGAGCCTTACTGGATCAAACAACCTCCTCAAGCGCCTTGTCATCTCTACAAATACCTCCGAATGGGGCATGGAAATACGGGGATCGGCGTCTTCCTCCCAATTAGTGTCTCCCCTCAAACTAGCCTCAGCCTGTGCTGGCCGCCACAAGGAAAGGCCCTGGCCTGCTACAACCTCAGGCGTAGAAACGGGCGCGCCACCTTCGACATGAACACTAGGTGGCTCACTAACGGACTCATCTCTGCCCTATTCACCTGCATCTGCGCCCAATACATTTTCAAGTACTTGCCCGCCTTTGTGAGGAGTGGTGTCCCCGATGGGTCCCCATCAAGTGATGGCGACGCTAAGAAAGGGGTGGGCACCCCGTCTTGATCTGTGGGCGGGGTCTGGCCACCTAAGTTAGTACAAGGAAATGAAGGAGGAGTAGAACCTAGCCTTGCACTGCCGCCTTCAACTTCAACCTCGGTATCACCAACCGCCGACATAGAAATTTCAAGCGCACCTTCTCCAGATAAGCTCAAAGCAAAAGTAGCATACATGTCACCCAAGTCACTCCAATCGCCAGGTGCACGATCAACAACAGGGGCCAAGGGGAACTCAAAAGATACACCCGCAGAATCATTACCTAAGGGGAGCCCATGATCATAGGCCAGCGAAAGGTCCTCAAGGGCCTATTTCATCAAAGCGCCCAGGTCATTAAGACCCGGGCTTACCAATGGGGAAGTCTTGGCGGGGGACGCCGCCGGCACGGCCTGACCAGAAGCGACAACGCCCACCCCTTGCTAGGGGTGAGAATCGGCCAGTCCGGACCAGAAAAATCAACCGGACCGACCCGAGATACGGTCCGAATTGCATAGGACCGAATTCATTCGGTCCAGTCCATAGTCCAGGGCTTTTCACCCCAGACCGGACCGAATGAATAAATAAAAAATATATATATTTTTTATAATTTATATATTAATTATATAATAATTTTATATAATTTATAATTTTAACTAATACTAATATTTATAATTTTAACTAATACTAATATTTATAATTTTATACTAATACTAATAGTCTAGACTCTAATATGGTATAAAAAAAATACTAATAGTCTAATACAGACTATAGTTATACTTATACTAATATAGTTATAACTTATATTAAATCACTATAATTAATATTACTAATATATAGTTATACTATATTACTAATAGTCTAATACTAATACTATTATATAGTTTTACTAAATTACTAATCATAATAAGTTAATAACTAATCACTATAAGTCTATAGAGTATAACTATATATATTTAGTATCAATATATTTTTATATTCTTTAATGTATTACTAATACTATTAAGAATTTTAAGTTATAGTATAAATTATAATATATGTATAATTTATAAATTTATAATAGTATGGATAATTAAATATTTTATGCTTATTTATAATAGTTTGTTAAGTATGTATATTTCTTAATTATGGATGTAATATGTATGGATAATTAAATTATTTATGCTTATTGCTTCATATACAAAATGTTAAAAGTTGCATATGGCTCATTATGCATTAACATTTAACATACTTTAAGTTAGTAATAAAGTAATAATTAACATCATCAATATAATTATAACTAAACTAAATCACTATAGTTTATAACTATAATTATAAATATAACTAAATCATTATAAGTCTATAAGTCTACTGTCTATATATAGTATTAAATTATTAATATCACTATGAGTCTATGAGACTATGAGTCTATGAGACTATGACCATATATTATTATATAGTATTAATATCACTGTTAAATTATTAATATAGTATATAGTAATAATAGTATTAGTATTAGTAATAATTTATATCAATGTATTATTATATAATATATAATATATAATATATATTCCATAGGACCATAATGTATTTGTACCATAATGTATTTGTATCAATGTATAATTATATAATATATAGTATTAGTATAACTATATCATTATAATATATATATATATACATACACTATAAGTCTATATGTAGTAGTAGTAACAGTAACAATAACACTATAATAGTATAATATATAGCATTAGTATATATTAATATATTATAAGAGTTATAGGATTATAGCATAATATATGTATAACAGACTAATAGTATAGTATTAATATCACTATAACTATATATACCTAATAGGCTTATAGGCTAATACAATGATTTATTAATCATATTACATATACAAAATGTAAAAACTTAAGAGTTTAAAATATTGAAAAATTGAAAATTATCATAGAATCATAAATTATAATACATTGATTCATTGACAATTTGACATACTCCAAGTTAGTAACAAATTAGAAATTAACATTTAACATCATAAATATAATTATCATTAATTATTTTTTTAATGAGTTAATTAAATAATCCACATTAAATAGTTTATTTAATTTTAATTTTACTAATAAAAAAAAAATTTTAATTAATTTATTTGCAAAAAATATACAAGTGAAAAACACACATGTGAGCTGCCTTCCTAGAAACGGTGTTGTTTTGTACAAAATTGGACCTAAACGGCGTCGTTTCTGTCATTGCAGGCAAAAAGAATAACTGGATTACGTGAAACAGGACCCAAACGGCGTCGTTTCGTTATAACCCAGCGTCTTCCCCCCATCCCCCCCCCCCCCCCCATTCATTTCTTCTTTTCACTTTTCCCCAATTCTTCGTGAGAAACCCTAAGCGCCACGATCCCCCCTCTTGCCCCTCCGTCGCAGCAGGCTCGCAGCCGATTGGTACCCTCTCCCTCTCTCTTTCTCGCGACTTGCAGTCGCAGCCCGTAGAGCCGATTGTTTTGAATCTTTGATCTTGAATCCTTGATGTATTTGTTATGTATTTTGTATTTGTTGAGAAATTGAATGTTGATGTATTTGTTATTATGGTTTTTTATCTTGATGTATTTGTTTTGATCTTAAGTATTTTAATTTGTACTTATATTTGTTGAATCTAAAACCCCAATACAGAACAGTATTTTTACATGTAATTTGTACTTGTATTTGTTTTTATCTTATTTTCACTACATGGGTATAATAGTTATGATCTCATTTGAACAGAGCCACTGGAATTTATTCTTGAACAGAGCGACTTTGTATCCTCAACTTATACTTTCATGTAAAATTACTTCATATGTTGGCAATTGAGTTGAATTGATCTCATTTGAACAGAGCCCAATGGAATTTATTTAGATATTGAATTCTCATTTATTTTGATCTCATTTGAACAAAGTTCAATGGAGTCTTCTACAAATGATATGCAAGAGTCAACACAAGACATGCCTCCACCCCCACCCCCATCCAATGTAAGTAATAAATCGGTTGGTGGGTCAAAAAGTGGTAGAGTTAGGTCAATGGTTTGGGATCACTTTACAAACATACCAAAAGGTGATCCCACTAAATCTAGGGCTGCTTGTAATTATTGTGGTGCTTCGTATGCATGTGATACGAAGACCAACGGTACGAAGTCCATGAAGTATCACATTGAGAAGCAATGTAAGAAATGTTCGTTTAAGAAGACGGATAAGTCCTAGACGACTCTAGGTTGGAAGGTGGAGGGAGGAAGTAGTAGTAGGGACTTGTGCCTGTTTCATTTAGTGTTGAGGCTTGCCAACAAGCCTTAGCAGAGATGATTATTCTTGATGAGTTACCCTTTAGGCATGCTGAAGGGGAGGGTTTCAAAAAGTTTATACTTGTGGTTTGCCCTAAGTGGGTAGGGATTTCATCCCGTATGACTGTTGCCAATGACTGTTTTAGTTTGTTTTTTAAGGAAAAATAAAAGTTGAGAAATGATCTTCGAGGGCAGCGTATTTCCCTTACCACAGATACATGGACATCCGTTCAAAATCTAAACTATATATGCCTCACAGCACACTTTATTGATGATGACTGAAAATTACACAAGAGGATTCTTTTATTTTGTTTGGTTGAAAATCACAAAGGTGATACACTTGGTAGGGCATAGAGATGTGCTTGCATGATTAGGGGAGACCAAAAATACTTGCACTTACTCTTGATAATGCAAGTTCTAATAATGGGGATGTTTCTTTTTTGAAAAAAAAAAACCAAGTATAGGAGAGACACGGTCTTGGAACATGAATTCTTGCATGTTCGATATTGTGCCTACATTTTGAACTTAATCGTTCGTGAGGAGTTGAAAGAATATGATGAGTCTATTGCAAAGGTGAGGGGTGTTGTGAAGTATGTTAAATTCTCTCCTCAAAGGTGGAGTATATTTAAGAAATGTGTGGGGTTGGAAGATATTAAATCCAAAAGCCAAGTTTGCCTAAATGTACCGACTAGGTGGAACTCCACCTATCTTATGTTGGAGAGGGTTTCAAAATTTAGAAAAGCTTTTAATCGGTTGGAGGAAGAAGATCCATGCTTCCTTGGTAGTATTGGAGATAACGATGATAACGATGTCGATGATGAAGATGTGGTGAATAGAAGAAAGTCAAAGAAATTAGGGCCTCTCAATGCATCCGATTGGGAGAAGGTAAAGTTGTTTGTGAGATTTCTTCAATTATTTCATGATGCAACTTTACGCTTCTCGGGGGGATATGTAACTTGCAATGTTTTTTTCCCGAAGTTGGTTAGTATTAAAGATGCTATTAACATAGAATATGAAGAACGAAACCCTGTGGTGGGATTAATGGCCACAAATATGAAGAAAAAGTTTGAAAAATATTGGGAGAACTTGGAAATCAGAATATATTGTTGTTTGTCGAGGTTCTTCTTGATCCTCGCTACAAGATGTGATATATGGATTTTGGGTTGGGAGAAATGTACGCATATGATCAATCAAAAAAAATTGATTTCAGTTGGAGGGTGAGAAATGCATTTATCCGCATGTATGAGGCATATAAGAAAAATGAATGAGAGAGTTCTCCTTAGAGTCAGCGGGCAAGTTCCCCACATGAAGATTTAGATCCTTCAGCTGATAAGAATGTGAGTAGAAAGGCACATTTGATAATCCAATATAAGCAACAGTTACAGTTAGAAGACATTTTGGAAAGTAAGTCAGAGGTTGATAGATATCTAGCTGAAAGATGTGAGGATCAAGATGATAGTTTTGATCTTCTAAATTGATGGATAGTGAATTCAGTTAGATATCGTGTACTTTCAAAGGTTGCACGCGATGTACTTGCAATACCGGTATCTACTGTGGCCTCTAAATCTACATTTAACATTGCGGGTCGTGTACTTGACCATTTCCGAAGTAGTTTAAATCCGATGAGTGTTGAGGGTCTCATATGTGCACAAAACTGGTTTCGTTCTTCTTCTATTCCAATAAGACTTAGGAATTTAATAGATGAAGTTGAGGAATTTGAGAAGCAGTTGGATATGGGTATGTAATGCATTTACTTTTGATATCTTTAATGATTTATTTTGTTTTATCTTCTATGTTATGTAACTTTATTTAACTTATTTTGTTTAAATTTTTATGGACAGAACTTGTTGGGAACTTTGCTGATTCTGTGGAGGCGTCAAATACAATGCCTACCGGCCCTACGCTCAATGCTGATTAAATATTAAAGATGTGAGAAGATTTTTGATTATGATTTTTTAATCATGATTAATTGTTGACTAGTAGAAGAAATAAAGACTGGTCGGAAACTTGATTGAGAAATGGTGATTGTTTAAGTAGATTTTTCTGTTAGACTTGGAAGTTTTGGCAATCAGTGAATCTTCCATTAAAAGAACCTTGAACCCATATGATCTTATTCCTTCTTCAATTAAGATATTATGGGGATTCAATTAATTACTTGCCAGCCATACAAAATTATATTGTCGTCTAGGTAATTAATTGGAAAATAAAACATATTATAACTGGATATATATATATATATATATATATATGAAATAATTTTTTGGAGAAGTCACTGTTTGGAAGCAGTCACTTTGTACACTCTATGTGGCATCATCCCAACCATTCATTTGGAGAGAAAAAATTAGTGGAATGTAGTGTGTGCATTGTGTGCACCAATACAGTGAATGCTATATAGCATTACTCTATATATATATATATATATATATATATACACTACGAAATGCATGCCCCCTAGCTAGCTTGGCATATATATTAAGAAGTACTTTTAACGCCCAAAGTGATGATCCACAGTATAAATTGATCAAGCATTAATTCAGACTTCAGATTTATATAATAATTGGATGCATATACTGCATGATCTCATTAATTGTTTCTTTTTGTTTTATTACAAGCTGACATGATCTCATATATTGGCTTATTTACTTTTGTTTTGTATTGAACCATAAATAATAAAAGGCTGTATTTTTTTCCATAAGTTCATAACAGCCCAGTTTTTAAAGTTCATAACAGCTTTAACCTCTTGTTTTTTTATAGGTAAACTGTAAACGTTGAAGACTTAGTGATGGAGACTTGGAGTAGGTTGTGATTGTGCAGCTGTACTCTTACAGTGACGGAATAGGGCTGCAACTGCAATGCATTGTTATTTCTTTCTTTAATATGACTAATGTAGTAATGTTTAACTAACGTTTTTTATATTTGTATTAATATGACTTTTCGGTTTATATATATTTGTGTTTTGTATTGATGTAAATATGAGAGATTGAGACAGTGAGAGCTGTGTATTGATATAATCATGTAAATATGCCTTTATTTTTTTTATTCGAAATTTGAAATTTGATAAATTGGATGATTAGTTATTAGTTATTAGAGATTTTACTGATTAGGGATTGTTTTAAATTTCTTTATCTCTATCTTTTTAATTTTATTACTATGATTGATAATCTTGTTCCAGTTGTTTGGATGGATATAGAAAATTTATATTATTTTGTAGTAAATCCTTTTTTTCAAGTTTATTGTATATAGACAATTTTCTTTTTCTAATTATTTTTAATTTCCTTTCAAGTTCTTTTTTGATATTTTTGAACTTAAAATTAGATAAAATGTTAATGAGCCGAAAAGTTAAAATGATTGTTGAGTTGGGATTTAGGATTGGGCTATTGGCCTATTTGGTACTATGGGGGACCAAATGGACCGATCGAGACCAAACCGGACCAGTCCAGTCCAGGGTGGAAAAACCCTGGACCGAATAGGTCCGGTCCGGTCCACAAAACTCCTGGGGACCGACCGGACCGGACCGGACCGAGATCACCCCTACCGCTGCGCCAATTTCCCTGGGGAGCCAACAATTTTCCTAGGTTTCGCCCCCTCAGTGCGAGGACTCTTCATTTTTGGTCCCCCGGTTTGGGGAGCACTCCCCTTTGTCGGAGGGGAAACAGGTTTAAGCTCCACGCCCATCACATGGGCGCAGCTGGGCATTGTCAAGAACCTTTCAATGCTGAGTTCAAAAAGAAAGTCCTCTGACCACAGGCCATCAAGGTCGTGATCCTTCGCCCATTCGTGAATAATGTTCACGCGATTTTGCTAGCTGCTAATCAACTGCAACGACAGGTGTTTGTCCTCGAGAACTCGTCCCCATTGAGTAGTAACAAGGTAATCCTTTATTAGCATCTCATCAGTAGGAAATTCCCAACCATCACCAGAAATTAAGAAAAACTTAGTCATCCACTGTTTGGCATTAGAATAAAGTCCTTCAAAGGCCGCCAAGCGTTGCCCGCGCACACGAAAGCTGCAAATATTTCCTAGCAATATCATCACCCCATAGAAAGAGAGGAATTCCTTCGCCGTGAGGTCTGGGTACCTCTCTCCAAGGGGCTCTAAAGCACAGCGGAAGACGATGCAGGCGCACATTAGCACGCACCAAGCTTTACTGGGAAGGAGCAAGCTTCAGAAAATGAAGGACATCACGCACTGGGCGGATGAAGGGAAAACGGAGCCCATTGGTTAGGGCACAGACTGTAATGGCTACGTCCGTGCCATAACCCTCTTCATCAACGCACCCCATTTCCGGGATGTTCATATCTACGGACTCATGGATGCAAAACGTCTCCCTTAAATCAACGAGGTCCTCTATATTTAGGACCGAGCGCCACGAATACCCATCGAAGGAAGTGGGTTCACGGGAACGAGAAGATTCGGGCCTCTGACGGGGGAGGATTTCGCCAGAACCAAGACCAAGTTACCAACCATGGAGGAATACTCTAGAAAAAGAAACGCAGGGGGGAAACAAAGGGAAACGGAGCGAAGCAAGGGGAAATCCAAAGGAGGAGAACCAGAGAAGTAAGGAAGAGGAAGGGGAAAATGTGGAGAGATAGAAGAAAGATGAAAGGGCAAAAGAAAGTAACCAAAGAAGTTATGGGAAGCAAATGGCATGTGAAGTATGCGAGAAAGGAAATTATGAGGGTCCTTAGGAATCAAACGAGAAGATTCGGGCCTCTGATCAGGGAGGGTTTTGCCAAAATCGAGACTGGCCATGGAGGAATACTCTAGAAAAAGAAACACAGGGGGGAAACAAAGGAAAACAGAGCGAATCAAGGGGAAATCCAAAGAAGGAGGAGAACCAAAGAAGGAAGGAAGAGGAAGGGGAAAATGTGGAGAGATAGAAGAAAGACGAAAGGGCAAAAGAAAGTAACCAAAGAAGTTATGGGAAGCAAATGGCGCGTGAAGCGTGCAAGAAAGGAAATTATGAGAGTCCTTGGAAATCCAAAAGGTTAGCTGTGCCAGTAGTTACACTTCTTTTTAAAAATCATTAAGTTAGCAGAAACAATTATATCTGACATCACTTGGCATAAACTACAACCAAAAGAGGAAAAAGGCACGAGTAAACACTTATAGAAATAGCGAGGTAAGTAATAAATATCTTTGAATGATTAATTCCCTATGAGGCATCTCAAAATATTATTATAATATAACTTTTTAAGAAATTCTTTACTCATCATTCTCATACCACATACCACACATAATCTTACCAAATGTGTAGTATATAAATTATGAATAGAAAAAATCAATTAGTTTAAAAAGAATAAAACCAAAAAAAAAATTTTTAAAAAGTATGATGTAGTGTGTAAAGATGATGAGTAACAAAAATTATTTTTTAATATTACTTTTGTTTTGAGATTTAAAAAAATTAAATTATTTTTTATATTTTGTTTTGAAATTTAAAAAGATTATAATGATTAAATGAAAAAATTAAAAATTAAAAATTAAAAAATACTTGTGCTTAAATAGTATTCAAATATTTAGATGAAATGAAAAGGATTAAGACCATCTATAAAACCAAATAGGGCCTCAAGTAAAACTCGGAACTTGGCCACACCCTATAGGTTATGGCTATTTATCTGTTGTTAACTTTTAGATATCCATCAAAATTTCACAAAATTTTTCTAGAGCTAAATAGAAAATTCTTTAAATTACAATTTCATGCAAACGGTTATATAATATTATAAACCATTTTCAACTAATAAAAAACCATTATAAACATAGTTCTCATGCTGTCTATAACTCATCCCACCGATGTAGAACTTAACAAATAACAACCTACAAATTCTCTCCCCCCTCCCCCCAAAAATAACCTACATATTCAACCATCCATAACTGGTGGGAACATATAGGGGATGACATTTACATGGAAATTAATGCTCAAAGCTTATATGTGGCGTCCTCTATAACTGAGCAAGTTGACTGCCGACTGCATCCATCTATCTGCTTAAGCTTAACTTCAGCATGAAACTGTCAACAGGCTTTTCCAGTTATAGAGGTTAGCAAGATTGCCGCATGGGCCATATCAAATATACTCCGCATTCATTGGCCATCCGAAATCCTGCTTCCACTACAACTATGCATTCATTCTAAAGAAGGTTGCCACTTGCCAGCAGTCATGGCGAGTGGTGTATAGTTCACTGAAACCTTGTATTGATATTTGATCAGCATCAGCCATGCAACTAAAAGCCAGAGATTGAAAGAGTGATGCTACAGAAACGAACCAAAAAAGGGGTAAAAACACGGGGGGCTTTCACAGTTCATTAAGGGTTAAAAAACTGTGAGAGTCCCCCTTGTTTTTACCCCTTTTTTGGTCCGTTTCTCTGTCACTTTTGCCGAAAACAACCATTTCCGTTCCACGACCCAAAACTTTTCCTGCTACAATGTCCTCTATCAATCCAAACGCCAGTGTCATTGTTTTATATCCTCGAAGTAAGAAGTCGGTATTTCTGGCAAAGGCAGAGACCCCACATATTTGAACTGCTTCCAAGAAAATTGCTTGATGAAATTAGACTACGCATTCAACAAATGTACAAATTTATATCAAATTATAAAAATAAAGTTTTAACTATAAAATTATAAATACCTTATGCTGCTTGTATTTATCTCTTATAGCTTGCAAAGAACCTCCTTTTTTACGTAGATGCAGGTCATGTATGAGATGAATACATTCCTTCAAATCAACTGGTTTATAGCCAGTATACTTTTGCAATTTTGGGGACTGAGAAAAAGCATGTAAGATGTAAGTACTAATTCCCAAAAAACAAGAGAAGAATAACATCATCAGTGAGTCTCGAGTATCATGCCCTTACCCAAGGATGCATCTTTGGTTGGATAATAAATCTTGCAATAAATATGACTGATGCAGCCACCAAGGAAGGTGAAAATTTCACACAGTTATAATCTAACAAACTCAACTCTGCGAGATAATAGCCCAGGAACTCTAACTTCGAATTGGGAGTCTGTAGAAGATTGAAAACGAGTAATCAATTAATGAGCCAAAAACAGAAATTTGAAGGGGGGCCTTTACAAGAGTAGAGAGAGACTCGGCTTACTTTGTAATTTTCTTGAGCAACACTATTGAATATTCTGTTAACCAAAACGGGGGGGGAAAAAAAAAAAAAAAGAGTTAGCAAAACGTATAAATGAATTCTTAAAATTAGTCCTTTACGCATCATCGATTACAAAAAATACAAACAAATTCCACAAATTCAAAGAGCACCCTTGCCTTAGAAATGTCTTTATGGTAGGATTGCCCATTTCAAACATTAGCAACTTGAGTATATCAGCTTCCATCTTCACCACCTTTAGGATAACCAGGAAAATTCGTATTAATAATACAAGATGAAGACCAATATGGGATAGAAGGATGAGTATTAATCAAAAGATATTACAAAAATTAATCACCTCTGCCTTAGAGAATGTGTTATCTGTAATAGAGCAAAATTCATCCACTTTCGGCGGGGTAATCTCTTCATACTTTCTACACACCAGAATAGGAAAACCAAAAAATTGACACTAAGAGGAAAGCCCATATTAATGAAACAGGATTTTTGTATCGGAAATCACAAACATTTGGAAGCTTACGAGGCAATGAGCATTGAAGAAACTCCCAGCAGTTGAAGTTTCTGCCTATTGAGAACATTCAAGGATAAGAATCTGTCGATGTATGAAATGGAAAGATACAGAGTGTCTGGTAGAAGCTTGTATTCCTCCGCAACATCAACCAGCCAATCCACCAATATTCCTCTCATATTGGCAGTAACATCCTTCTGAACCGTCTCAAGGTAGTTGGGTAAAGGTCTTCTTTTAGATTCCATCTGAAACACCACCCCATCGTCAGAATTAGCCCCAAATGCAAAATTTCCAAACCCATAATTCCAACACCAATAATCAAGCTAAACCCAGATAACAAAAGACTTAGATCTAGAACATGGGACAAATTTCACATAACCCACGAATAAAAACACCATTTTACCTCCATTTGGCGAAGATACTCATAAATATCAGATGCATAAGCCACGCACAGTTGCGGATCATCCGACTTGCCGTTAATGTCCAACTTCTCAGCGATTTCCTCTGTTGCCTTTGCTAGGGTCTTCGTCGATCCCTTTTTCTTGGCCTTCGCTTTTGTTTTACATTTCGGCTTCAACAGCTCAACCCCAGCGCTCGGACTCACAGTAACAACAACGTTTGAAAGGTTTGGGAGCTCCCCCAAAACCACACGCTTCTTGTTGGCAGACTGGTCCTCTATTGCAGCTGCCCTCTTCTTCGCTGCGCGAGTGAAATGTACGCATTTCTCTTTCTCCGCCATTACTCCTAGTCCCTCCCACAAGCTCTATGCTTTCAGTTGGGTCTTGGAGCATAGAAAGAAAGAGTGCGCTGCGTCATTGGAGATGAGTTGTGAGAGGTTTTGTAATGAGAAAGAGAGCGCCATCCTGTGTTTTCAAAAACACAATTTTTTTGGACGAGAGTGGGAGTATTTTTGGATGTTTGAGATTTTTGGCAAAACTCAGTTCCCGGGTCTAACGTATTTTTTTGGACTCGGCGCCTTCGTTCATGCCCTTCAATTATTTTTAGAGTGATCTCATTCTTTCATTAAAAATTCGTTCATGCCCTTAAACTCAAGTTCTACTTCTATCCATGGACGTGACCGACCGCTTTTAACAAGATGCTAAAACATACATCTTTATTTTAGGGCTCATTTGAATATATATATATTTTTTTAATAATAATAAAATGGTTTGAGTTAAAATTTTATATTGAGTTTTGGAAAATAAATTTAAAAAATTTGAATAAAAATATTATAAAATTAAAATTATTTTTTCATATTATTTTTATTTTGAAGTTGATGAAAATTGTATTGATTTTTGTGTTTTTTTTTTAAATTTATAAAAGTTATATCGGTTTTGATCTTGGATAATATTAGTTACAATTAGTTTTGTTACATAACTTCTATCACACTTCATACTTTATATTTTTTAAAATTTTTAAATTTTTAAATTTTGAGTTGATTCTTTTTAAATTATTTTAAATTTTTTATTCATTATTCATATAATAAATATTTGATAAAAAAAATATAGAGTATAGAGTGTGAAGAAGTTGTGAAGATTTTAGTCTTTACGTACGAACGTCTCTTAAGTAATCTTCACGTGACACTTATCTCGAACCTCCAAACATCTCACGCCCCTTCATGTCTGGCGCGTGGGTACAAAATAGTGTATACTATAGTCAAGTCGACCTTTTTTACTAATTATTTGATTAATTTCAAGAAACTTATAAACAACTTAGAAAGATTTAGATAGTTAGATGAGTTGAGTTGAGATGAGGTAAAAAATAAATATTGAATAAAATATTGTTATAATATTATTTTTTAATATTATTTTAATTTAAAATTTGAAAAAATTGAATTGTTATTGCATTTTGTATAAAAATTTGATAAAATTATAAATATTAGATTAAATAAAATTGATTGAAATACTCTCTCAATCTAAAAAAGGCCTAACGATCTCTCGTCCAAATGTGGAATAAGAGACAGAGACCTCTTTATTACAACAATATATTTAAAGAGAAATGATAGTTACAGTTGTGAGTGCGTAAATGTTGTGCAATTATTTTGAAAAAATAATAATTTTTTAATTGTAGAATTCACTTTTTTTCAAAGTGACTGCACAATACTTACGGACTCTATAACTGCATGTAGCATTACTCATATTTAAAATTGATTCAATCTCATCTACGACAACTCTCACAACTTCAATAGAAAACTTGAACAAATCTCTTCGAGTTTGCCAACACAAACCACATTTATAGTTGGTATTCTCTTTAACCATACTGCAGTCCGTAAACAAGAGAATATAGGACTTGAGATACTTCATTAGTCTCAACTTATCCTCATTTATTTTCTTTTTACACTTCTTTTAACTATTTGGCATCTAGATATAAAGATGAGTAATTTTAAATACAAGTTTTAAATAGATAAATCACGTACAAATTTTTTGTAAAAAAAAAAAAGATCTCATACAAGTTCCCAACCCCCACTTACCATTTCATTCTAAACTAAACAAACCTTTTATTGTAAACTTGTAATGGCTCTCTTTTATCATATTAATTTCTTTGTCGTTTTCCACTTCCAAAATCCTTATAATCCCACGTCATCTCATAAAAGAGGTAACTGTCACAGGCCTTGTTTGGATAGTGAAAGTATTTTGTGAGATCTCTAGATTTTTATGTGTTTTAAATTCCTTATATTTTATTTAAATGTGTTTAAATTTTATTAATATTATTATAATTTATTTTACTTTGTAATTTATTTTTTTGGCTTGTGTATGTGGTTAGTGTTTTATTTTTGGGTTGTGTGTTCCTCGTTGTGGGCCGTGGGTGTGTGAATTAGGAGAGCCCAAGCCTAACCCGTGTAGCTAATTCACCCAGCCCGTGTGAATTTTAACCCAGCTCGTGTGTTGTACTTAGGATTAGCCCGTGCGGTTGTGAAGAACCCAGCCCAACCCCTCTTTATTTGGAATGGTGCCATTTTGGTGTGAATCCCTTAGAGGTTCATCTTTTCTTTCCTTGCGCCATGCAGCTGGTTCCTTCTTCCTCCTTCTTCTTCTTTTCTTCTACTTTTCTGGTTTCTTCTTCTTTGTTCTACCTTCTTCCAGATTCTTCTCCTTCCAGCTACTGCCAACGCCATTCGAACCTTAATCACGCATTTCACCCGCAAGCCACCACCTCCTTCCGTGAGCAGCTCTTTGTCGTTCGAAATTGAACACCGAAAATGTGTTGTCAACCGCCGCGCCACACTTCAGAACCACATCCCTTCTCTACTCCACAGCTTGCGCCTGCCGGTTTCGTTTTCCCTACCTAGGTGGCACGCAGCCACCTGCTATCGCCTTGCTTGGCCTATAAATAGGCCTGGGTTCCTCACTTCTCAAAGGATTTGAAATTAGTTCATCTCTCTCTCTTTCTCTCTCTCAACCCGAAATCTTGTTTCCAAAATTTTGTGGTTGTTGTCCCGAAAGTGTTGAGGCTTTTGCCGTGTGCACCACCACGAACCACCACACGCAGTGTCTTACCTTGGTTGTTTGACTATCTCCGTGAGCCACCGTGTATATCAATTTGTAGATTAGCCAACCCGTGAGATAAGAGCTCCTTTTGGCACTACTCCGCCGTGAGCTCTGCTGCGTGCTGCCACTGTGCCGCCACCTTTGGCAACACCTCCATTCGCGCGATCTTTCAGGAATTTTTCTATCTTCGTGTATGTAATTTTCCAACGCGACCCGTGAGATTTAAATTGACATTATCATTGGCATTTATTTGTAAACTGTTAATTTGTTGGAATTGGGCCTTGGGCCGTTAAAGTGTTGGGTTTTAATTGCAGTTGAGGTTGGATTTGGGCCTTAGGCCGGATTGGAGAATGGGATGATGCGTGTAGTTGGTTGTGAAACTGTGTAATTGTAATTATTGTGAAACTGTATATTTGTAAATTGTTGAGATTTTATGTAAATGAGATATTTAATATGTCGTCCAATAATTGTTGTCATGCACATTTATCGTCTTAAATAAATTGTGTTATTAAGTCACGTTGTTTGTTTTGGAAATTGGGACTGATGGTATTAATCATGTTGGTGTGTGTGTATCACGACCTCAAGTCGAGATGGGACATTATCTCGGTGGAGCTCCTCTGGTCACTCGGGAGCGTAACAGACTGATGTGACGTCTCCTGAGTTGTAGCAGGCGACGACGGGAACGGACGAGACGGTAACGCTCTCGTACTGATTCCGTGGCCTTTTGCTGGCAGGGGTTAGAGGATGCTTGTCCATATACGCACTGGGCGCGGAATTGGGCATCGCTCGTTACGAAGTCTCATGCACAGACGTTACTCGTGGTGTGACGATGAGAGTCAAGGTGTGCGGACAGTCCTTAGGGCAGACCGTGGTGCATGCATAATAAAATAATGAATATGATTGAGCCAAATGAGATTTTTTGGCATGAGTGTTTAAAAGTGTATTTTTGGGGAAAAGAAATGTGGTTTTGTCTCCTTCATATTTGTCCGTATGTGGATGTTTGATTGTATTAATGTGTTTTAAATCTGTTGGATGTGGTTTTGGTTAATTACTTATTGAGATGTTATAATCTCATTGTGGTGTTTTACCTTACGGTTCCGTCTTATGGTGCTGTAGAGTCTAACGCAGAGCCTGAGTATGTTGTACACTTATTGCATGTTGTACACACTCTGAGCACTGGTCATTGGGGTGCGTGATCCGTGTGATCATCATCCCGATGTCACGAACTCCACAAAAAAAAATACGTGGAGGTCGAGGGCGCCACATATTTTATCTCATCTCATCTCATCATTACAATTTTCTTAAATTTTACACAAAATATAATAAATCATTCAATTTTTTCAAATTTTAAAATAATAATATTATTAAAAAATAATATTTTATTTAACTTTCATTTCAACTCATTATCCAAACGACTTTTCCTTTGTTGGTCTCTTCCCAAATCGATACCCTTTATAAAGCCAGCTGCTTTCAAAATTATTAGCAATTCAAGTTTCCAGTCATAACGTGCTGTCTTTCCATTTTACAATAACATGAAGTCCACAGACCATAAAATGCGAAGTCATCACCTTTTCCAAACTATTTAGCTGCATTTGGATGTTAAGGTAATCTCAAATTATCTGAGTTGATCTGTGAATAATATTTTGTGGGTCCTACTAAGATTGTTTGAATGTAAATAGATTAAGATATGTATTTAAATGTATGAATTAAGTTGAGATAAATTTAACTTTTTATGATAAGTTTAAAAAGTAATGAGTCTCATCAATTATTAGTTTGAGATTAATTGAGGTGATCTTGACATCTAAACATTAATTACATAGATACCCTCCTAAATATTATAATAAGCCATACCCTTGTCCAACAATATTAAGATACTTTATCAATACTTCTACTGACATTTTAAATAGTTTGGATTCAAATATGAGTTGAGATGGTTTTAAATGAGTTGAATAAAATATTATTATAATATTAATTTTTAATATTATTATTGTTTTGAGATTTGAAAAAGTTGAATGTTTATTATATTTTGTGTGAGAATTTAAAAAAATTGTAATGATGAGATGAGTGTTAGGGTGTATGTGGAGATTGATTTTGGAGCTGAAAATCGAGAAACAGGTGTTTGCTTGACGTGCGCTCGACAGTGGGCTCGAGCGAAGCTCAAAAAAATCCTAGTATTCGCTCAACCCCCACTCGACACCCCGCTCAAGCTAATGTTACAATGCGCGCTCGACACTTCTTTTGAGCAGAGAACACAAATTTTGCTAAATTATGGTTTCCAACGCCATTTGATATATATATATATATGTCATATTTGACTTGTTTGTACGATTTTCAGCCTATTTTGAGAGAAAAAAATTGTCAAATGAGTACATATTGTGTGAGAGAGCAAAGAGCTCTAGAGATTATGAGTCGAGATTGAGTAATTGTAATCTCCTCTGTTAATAAAATTTCTGCAGTTCTGTGGACGTAAGCAATTTGCTGAACCACATATATTGTGCGTCGGGTACTTGATTGTGATTGCTTTTACTTTATTGTCATCGTTGGTATGTGTGTTTTGTATAACATTCACAACAACTGGTATAAAGAGCCAAGGTCGGACCTGAAGGAGAATAATGGTTGGAGATAAAGTGAACGCACCTGGGATCAAGAAGTTCGATGGCATTGATTTTGGATACTGGAATATGCAGATTGATGACTATCTCTATGGGAAGAGGTTCCACCTTCCACTGTTGTGAAAAAAGCCGGAAAGCATGGATGATGCTGAGTGGACCCTGTTAGATTGACAGGTTCTAGGGCTTGATCGGCTGACCTTGTCCAAAACAATGGCACACAATGTCAGTAAGGAGAGAACCACGGTAGATCTCATGACGACTTTGTTAGATATGTATGAAAAGCCATCGGCGAACAATAAAGTACACTTGATGAAGAAATTGTTCAATCTGAAGATGTCGGAATGTATGTATGTAGCCTAACACTTGAATGAATTCAATACGATCACAAATCAACTGTCTTCTGTAGAGATTGAGCTTGATGGTGAGATCAGAGCGTTGATTCTGTTGGATTCGTTATCAAATAGTTGGGAGATCATGAGGATGGCTGTGAGTAGTTCAGCCGGCAAGACGAGACTGAACTACGACAACATACTTGGCATGATCCTTGCTGAAAAGATACGTAGAAGAGACTCGGGTGAGTTCTCGGGTTCATGATCTATCCTTAATGTTGACAATAGGGGCATAAGACATGATAGATTAAGCTCCAAGAGCAGGGGAAGAGTAAGATGAGATCTGGGCAGCAGATCACGTGCTGAAGTTGTGGCAAGTCGAGCCACATCAAGAGAAACTGCAGGAATCAAGAGAGTGCTGAGGATGATGCTGTGAATGAAGTGGTAGAAGAAATTTATTATGCCTAACTTCTTGCAATGCACAGTCCGATTGATGATTGAGTGTTGGATTCAGGGGTTTCGTTCCATAGCACCTCACATTGAGAAATCATACAAAATTATGTTGCTGGTGATTTTGGGAAGATGTATGCGGCTGATGGAGAGGCATTGGATGTAGTGGGAGTGGGTGATGTGTACATCACACTTCCAAACAAGAGCGTGTAGATTTTACAGCAAGTCAGACACATTCCAGATCTGAAGAAAAATATATCTCTGTAGGACAGCTTGATGACAACAGTTTTACAGTAGCGTTCTCTTGAGAACCTTGGAAGATCATTAAGGGTATGTTGGTCTTAGTGCATGGTAAGAGATCTAACTCGTTGCATTTAACATCAGGGTCCAGTGATATGCATGGAAATACAAGAGTGCAAAAAGGCAGGCTTGATCGGGTGAAACATGTGAGGAAGCCAAAGAGAGTCAGCTTTGCCATTCGAAAGCCTGGGAAAGTTGGCTAAAGTTGCCAAGATTGGTTCGAGACCGGATACTCCTAGAGCAGTGGGAGTTGTGAGTCGTCCAGGGGATGTGCTAACTAAGGGCGATGTACGTGGAAAATTGAAGTCGGGGCTTGACTTCAGTGCGTCTTCTAGCTTGAAGACTGGAGCTGTGAGCTGTAGAGATGATAGGGCTTGGCTGAAAACAGTAGCTGGCATGTGGAGACTCAGTTTTCAAGTGGAATATTGTTGGAGTGTATGTGGAGACTGGTTTTATAGTTGAAAATAGAGAAACAAGTGTTTGCTCAACATGTGCTCAATGTGCGCTCGATAGTGGGCTCGAGCGAAGTTCAACCCGTGAGTTTGCTCAAGTACCACGCGACAGTGAGCTTGAGCAAGACACAAATTCTAGTGTTCGCTTGACCCCTACTCAACACTCTGCTCGAGCGGAGAACACAGATTTTGCTAGATTAGGGTTTTCAACGCCATTTGATATATATATATATATATATGTCATATTCGACTTGTTTTGTATGAATTTCAGCCTATTTTGAGATAGAACAATTGTCAAGTGAGTGCATATTGTGTGAGAGAGCAAAAAGCCCTAGAGATTATGAGTTGAGATTAAGTGATTGTAATATCCTCTGTCAATAATATTTTTGTAGCTGTGGACGTATGTAATTTGCCGAATTACATATATTGTGCGTCGTGTGTTTGATTGTGATTACTTTTATTTTATTTGTCATCGTTGATGTGTGTGTTTTACACAACATTACATAACAATAAAATGAGTTGAGATGAGTTTACAATCCAAACCAGGGCAATCTAAACTCTAAGATTAATGTTAGGTAACACACTCATATCCTCTTTTCATTCAATTATTTAAAATGTGACATTCTTTTACATTTTCAGATCATCCTTAATTTCTTTTAAATAAAAAATCAATTATTAATTAATAGATAATATCACCTCAAATAGTGAGATGAAAAAGTGGTACGTATAATTTTTTAAACTTTAGTCAACAATCCTATAATTTATCCCTAAAATTTAAATATCGGAAAAAAATAAAAACAAAAACAGCTTTAATGTATTTTTCTAAAACTCATAATGCGTGAGTCCCCTCCATTTTCCCTATCTCTTCCCTTATTTCTCTTTGATTCCTTTTCTTTCCATGACCACAGAGTTCATTTTACAGTGAATATACTAATTTTTTGATAAAACAAAACCATTGTCTCTAGTTCTTGGTCTTTCACTATGAGCAGTGCAAACACGAGATGGGTCCAGCAAAAAATCTTTCTTTTTTATTTTATTTATTTTTTTATATCCTTAAATATTTTTTTAAAAATAAAAAGTTCACAATATTATTAAAAAAAAATGTCGGGACCCAACTGTCAGGGAGAGTAACATTAAGTGCGTGAGAATTTTGTTTTGTTTATTTTGATATTGCTCACCCTGATGTACTGTGCAATCTAGTATTCAATATTACTCAGCCACCATGCTAACATTTGTAAAATTTAAATTAACTTGATATATAACAAAGGGCACTTTAGTGGTTGACAACTTGACATGGCAAGACAATATTTATATCACTCAACCACGATATAACTGGCCACAAATCTACGTGGTACATGGAAAGATTATTAAACATCAATTATACTTATAATTGATTAATAATATTAGATACAGTCTTAGAGTGTGCAAATCCTACACATTTCCTTTAAAAAATAGTGGAGTCAACTGTTTAAAAATTAATTTTTCATGTGTGTCACATATTTACCTATTTTTTTTCAAAATAAATGCGCGAAACTTAAACATGCAAATATCATTTTCTCATAATCTAATTATGAGGTTTTGTAAATGCGACACTATTCTATTTCTTATTGTAATAAATACAATATAAATGAAGAAGATGAAGCCTTACATATATATATATATATTTATATATAAAAGGGAAGCTAATTATCTAGATTTGTAAAGTTTTAAACTAGCTAATATTTAAATTACATGACTTTTCAAATTAGTTTAATTTAAATGATTAAATTCGTAGCAATTTAAGGGAATAGCAGCATTGCTCTACAATAAATGGATGAAAAGTATAAAGAGCTTTGCTACTCTTCATCTTTACATACCACACACCACATTTAATTTTTTTTTTTGTTTTATTATTCTTAAATTAATTGAATTCTTTTACTTATATATCACACATTTAATAAGAGGAAAAAAAAAATATGGTGTGTAGCAATGTAAAGAGGAAATGAGTAATCTCCCACACGCGGTGATGGAGATTTCTATTATGAGTAAACTATTACTTTATCTCACAGTATATGATGCTTGTATATTTTAAGACTGTATAAATCATTTAAGTATACATTCATCTATCCTTAATGTTGTTGCACAGATAGGGTCTATTATCACAATAATTGCTTTAGATTTCAAATAGAAGGCCTTTCTCTTTCCATACTAACTCTTCGAGTAATATTTTTTTATGGAATTGCTGTAAAACTAATCTCACATATATAAGTGGTCCAAAATATAATAAAATATTCTTTTAATATAAAATTATGAGTGATATTTCTCATAATAGATATATCTTTTATAATATAATTAAAGGTTATATCACTTGATGATATACTACGTGTTAGCATTCTTTCTATGGAATGATGTCAACACCATTATAAATCCCTCCCTAGCCTACCATGAACATATGAACTACAAATTTGGACTCCATTTATAAGTGCTTATAGGGATGAATGAGCTATTAGCTTCGTTTTAGAATTCATGTGAGTTTTTACTCGTGATTCCTCAATTATATTTGAACAAAACAAATGTTTAGTTATAAAAATATTTCACAAAATTAAACTTACAAACTAATGTATCTTTACAATCAAACGTATCATATGAAATCACGTCTATTTGTGAATTTAATTTTATAAAATCTCTTTCAGGTTATATATAGCACTATTCTATTATATTAGTCCTTGTAATATGTCTTTTTATTTTGAGTAATGTTATAAATAGACTTAGACCTAATTTGGGTATGAGAATATTTCACTATAATTTATTATTTTATTATTATTTTTTACATACTTTTTACTATTATTCAATGTTTATTATTATTTTTTCACTATTATTCACAAAATACTTGATAATACCTCACTACCTAAACATAACTTTAGAGCTTGTAAATTTATTTATTTTGAAAACAATAGAATCTATTATTAAAAAAAATAAATTTTTTCATGTAGATTTTAAATTTACTCATTTTTAAAAAAAAAAATACATAAAACATAAAGTTGCGTTTGAATATTGAATTGAGTTGAGTTGATAAAATATTGTTAGAATATTATTTTTTAATAATATTATTATTTTAAGATTTATTAAAATTAAATTGTTTATTATATTTTATGTTAAAATTTAAAAAAATTATAATTAACCAAACGAAAACTATTCTAAATTTGTGGAATGTGTATTAATTAAAAAGTTTTTGTTTTATTTTTTTAGCTTACAAATAATTTTGAGGGCCCGCCAATTGCCAAAACAAAAACCGGAAAGTAAAACGAAGAGCGAGCCCAAATCCCGAAATTGTTTTTCGAAATTTAAACGCCCAAAATTTCGGAAAATGACACCAAAAACTGTGAAACCTCAAAACCTCAAAAGAGAAATGCAGAGAAGCGCCAATGCTCGCTTTTTTCAAAAGACTGAAATGGCGCTCTCAACAAACTACAAAGCCGCCCTCACTCTCCGCCTCAGCCTTCAAGCCCCTCTCTATTCTATCCCCCTCTCTTTCTTTCTGGACCCAGAAGCCGAACTAAGGATTAACTGGGTCTTCTTACTGCCATGGCTGATCAGGAGACAAGTGTCCGCATCACTCGCGCTGCGAAGAAGAGGGCCGCGGCTGCCATGGCTGATGAGCAGACGTACACCAAGAAGAGAGTGGTGTTGGGGGAGCTTAAGAATGTCTCGAACATCTCCGTTCCGGTTGACACGACTTCTGGCGCAGAGCAACAGAAGCCCAAATGTCGAAGCAAGTCAAAGAAAGTCAAGAATCCTGTGACGGCGGCGACGACGAAGACTACTAAAAAACCGGTGGATACGGTGGCAACGGACTCGGATGGCAAATCAGATGATCCGCAGATGTGCCATTCTTACGTCTCCGAGATACATGAGTACCTACGCGAGATGGAGGTGAATTGGCTTCTGATGTTACTTCGGTTTATTTATTTGGAAACTTCGCGTTTGTTCTTTCTTCAGTTTATTTACTGTCAATTGGGTAAGATTTGAATCAGGTTCTAAATTAGTTCTACATTGACCTATACTCCCTTAGAAAATTGAATGAGAATCCAGAGAATCTTGTTTGTGGAAACGAACAGTGACTCCAGGATTTTTGTTTTTAATAGATATCGGGTTATGGCAATTAGTATTAAGCTTCCGTGTGACTGCTTATTGGCAAAGTCAGTTTCGGTGCAATGTGTTAATGGTTGTGTGCATAATGGTTATTGGTTAACTGAAATTGGTTTGGGTGCATTGGGGTTTGTATGGCTTTGCGTTTTTTTTCATTAATTGGGGATAAATGTTCTGATGGTAAATTATAAAATTCAGGCGGATCCGCAGAGAAGACCTTTACCCAATTATATTGAAAGCGTTCAGAAGGATATCAATGCTAATATGAGGGGTATACTAGTGGATTGGTTGGTGGAGGTTGCAGAGGAGTACAAGCTCGTTTCAGACACTCTGTATCTCTCCATTTCCTATATCGATAGATTCCTGTCTTTGAATGTTCTTAACAGGCAAAAGCTTCAGCTATTGGGTGTTTCTGCAATGCTTATTGCCTCGTAAGCCCCAAAACCTTTGTAACTCTCTCTTTTATGTGAGAAATGAGGTTATTGTTAAAATATTATGGGTTTTTCTTACTCACTAATTTCATTATTTGTTGTGACAAGTAGAAAGTATGTAGAGATTAGTCCTCCGCATGTGGAAGAATTTTGTTACATTACGGATAACACTTATAAGAAGGAAGAGGTAATATTCATATATCTGTTTCTTTTCCAAATTTTCCTTGGTTTATTGTTTTCATGCTCTTTTTACCAAGAGTTTTATGTCTTGGTTGTAAAGGTGGTGAACATGGAGGCTGATCTACTCAAGTCCCTTAAGTTTGAAGTTGGCAACCCTACAATAAAGACATTTCTAAGGCAAGAAGACTATCAACATAATATTTTCCTCGTTTGTTATCATTGGTGATATGTAGATTCATTCATATCAGTGATTCAAGAAGCACATTGGACTGATTGTTGTCAATTCCATCCATTTTGGTTTGCAGACGATTTGATAGAGTTGCTCAAGAGACTTATAAAGTAAGCAATATCCTCTCTTTTTCAGTTGTTCTCATGTCAATGACTCAATATTCAAGAAATTAATCACTCATAAAAAGTAATAAATAATGGGATTTTCTGTCATTGATGAATTATTTTCTTGTTATCTCTACAGACTCCCAATCTTCAATTGGAATTCCTTGGCTACTACCTTGCTGAGCTAAGCTTGTTAGATTACAATTGCGTAAAATTTTTGCCTTCTTTGGTTGCTGCATCTGTTATGTTTGTGGCAAGATTTATAATTCGGCCAAAGATGCATCCTTGGGTAAGATCATGGTCAGACTCATTCATGATCATTATTTAATTTAATAAATCTATGCTATGGAAGGTACTTATTAGGTAATGACATTTGACAGTGTTCGGCCCTGGAAAAAAACTCTGGATACAGACCGGCTGACTTAAAAGAATGTGTTCTTACCATACATGACTTGTATCTAAGTAGAAGAGGAGGTGCTTTACAAGCAGTAAGAGAGAAATATAAGCAGCATAAGGTAATTACATTGCCGTAGCTCTATGTGCTTGCAGTTTTTAGAAAATACAAATGTAATGGGAGAGAAAGATGCTTTAATGTCTGTGACTTCAATTTTCACATTACCCAAATGTGAAATCTGATTTAACTTATTGTTTTCTATGGATACAGTTCAAATGTGTGGCAACCATGCCTTCATCTCCAGAAATACCAGCTTCTTTTTTTGAGGATGTTAAAGAATGACAGGTAGATTGTCAATTAGGATATGGTTTGTGAAAGAGTGAGCAATGATTTAACTGCTTGAGACAACCGTACAAGTGGAAAGGAAGTGTCCTTAACTGAAGAAGATTGGGTTTCTGTTGCTGTGGTTTGTCATTATTGATTGGAGGTTCTGCAAAGTGAATCTGGCTATGAACTGCAGTGATGTTACTAATGTCTAATGTAGTGATGATAGTTGGTGATTTCCAGATAGTAACTGAATGCCTTGGATAACATGAATTTTCACCAACACTGGTTGTTCTTCCTTTTCTCCTGTTTAAAGAGAGATTATTTTGTAAGTTTTTTTTTTAATAGTTGATCATTTTGACAGACGATATTTATTTTGTGATTTTTTTTTTTAATTTTTTATATAAAGAAACGAATTTTTTCTTTTCATCCACAATTGCAGATGATGTTTTTTATGGTTTGGAATCAACATATAATTGAGGAGGTTTCAACATAATAGAGAGGTCTCTGACTCTCTAGGCCAACTGGATCATACGTACATCAATTAAGGCTTGTTTAGATATAGAAGCGGTTTATCTCATTTTATTTTATTATTATAATTTTTTTAAATTTTTACATAAAATATAATAAATGATTTAACTTTTCAAATTTCAAAATAATAATAATATTAAAAATTAATATTATAATAATATTTTATTTAACTTTTAATTTTTATTTAAAATATCTTATTTCATTTCATTTTATTATCTAAACGGGCAAGTTGTTTGCCTGATGTTTAGGTATGAGGTGAAATTAGTTAATTATAAAAACCATACAAACATAAAAACCATGATTTTATTCAAATTTTCACAAATATAAAAAATCCAAAAAATAATATTTTAAACAAAAAAAAAAAAAAAGTCACCACCGGCGGTCAGTCTCATGTTGTCACGGCTGCTACCAGTTTACCTAATGTTTCTCTCTTTTTTTATTTATTTATTATTCTTTTATTAAGCTATTTCAAGTTATTTATTAAATTAAATTAAATATACTTTTTAACCATCATCAAACATCTTAAAATTTTTTTACACCTATTTACAAATATATATATATATATATTTTTTATATAGATTTTAATTTCATCTTACATCCAGACATAATCTGGCTTACTTTACATAATTTCCAATTGCAGAATGGCATGTACGGAGTTGAATTTTCAAATCCGATTTTCTTTTTTATCTAAGTGAAATAAACAAATGTATTGATTGATTGTGGTAATGAATCATAACAAAAAATGAAGGAAAATACGTGAAAAAAGAATTATTGCAGTAACAATTAACAAAGAAAATTGTAGCCTTAAGGTAGGAAGATTATCAAGTAACATCCATGCTATCATTTTTATTCGAGAAGTGTTATAAATATAAAGAAATTATGTAAAAATAAATTTACAGATTGATGTAACTTGTAATTCGTTAGATTTACTTTACAATAAAAGTAATTTTATAATCTAATGTACTACATCAAACCAAGTCATTTTGTATGTAAACTTTTTGTGAAATTTCTTTATAGCTAAAGTATTTCTCTTTTTCTTCACACAAGTACTATCATGGTATATAATTAATATGACACGGTCTCGTTTGTTTTTGTAAATGAGATGAGATGAATTGAGATAAAAGTTAAAAGTTAAATAAAATATGAAATTTGCTAAATACAAGTGGTTTAACGCACCAAGCCACGTACCAACACTCACATATTATTGTTTTATTAAACGAATGTCTTACATTTAACATTAGTGCATGGTTTGGTGCACAAAATTGCCTTCCAGAAGATTTTTTCATAAAATATTGTTAGAACATATATTTTTAATATTATTTTTATTTTGAGATTTAAAAAAGTTGAATTATTTATGAAAATTTAAGAAAGTTATAATAATTAGATGAGATAAAATAAGTTGAGATGAATTGTGAAAACAAACGAGCCCTAACAGTTCAGTTCTTAATTACTTGAAAAAAACAAAAAAAAAACACTGCAAGTGAGGATGTGAAAGATTGAAGCCTGAAAACAACGCATCTAACTATGATAGCAATGTTATTCTTAAGGGAAGGGAGTTTGTTGTTTTCAATATTGATTTGAGATATTTTAAGTAATTTAATATGTTAATTACATAAATGATAGCCACTTAAAATATATTACACGACCAACAAGTCAAGTGAAGCCACTATTTTTATATTAGAAGTTCGAAAAAAACAATGTTGCCTTGTACATATCAATGCAAGTAATTATAAAGATAGAGATTAAAGGGAAAGCTAATTTTTAGCCCATAAAAAAACTGATGACAAAAACTCTCAAGTTCTACATTCGGAAATCCAAGACACAAACAACATTGTTAGCAAAGCAGGCGGCAACCTTATCACCTTCCTTGTTCCAACAAACTTCAAAAATCCCACCATTCCCACTATACGTCTTCACAATCTTTCCTTCTTTCACAGACCATATGTGCATGCATTTATCCATAGATCCACTGGCCAGATATTCGCCATTAGGGCTGAAAGCAACAGAGTATACAGGATCCCTGTGGAAAAGCATTTGTTTAATGTACTTTTGCAAATACAGGCAACTGAAGAAATAAAGAAAGTCCGGTTTGGTACACACTTTCAGTTGGAACATGAATAACGATAGCCATCAAAGCTATACTGAAAGATGAAAAAGCACAACAGGATGTGCATGTGCAGTTTGGCTTATGAACAGCACTAGATGGTGCAATCATTCTATCCATGCTTTATAAGCACCCAGGATGTTACAAGTGGGATTTTCCAATGACATGATGTTGCTATAGAGACACCCATTTCTCCCCATAAAACGCCTCATAGGAGGAGTGGGGTAACTCCTTATAAAGACCAGGATGAGTTTGTTCTTAACCCATTGTGAGACTTCTCAACAGTTGCTTCTTTAATTTTTTGGTAAGTAATAATTGCAATGTGATGTAAATTGAAGTGATTGTAGTTTTAGGTTTGGTACCTGTGACCATTCAAGCTGCAGATAAGTCTCCCGAGTTCCACATCCCAGAGCTTTATTGTGGAGTCGAATGAAGCGCTTCTCCAGCAGAAAAATAAAAAATTAGGGAAAACAAAAATGTGGACACTATCTGACACATAGGAGTGCATGAAAAAAAAAAGGAAAACAATCGAACAAAACAAACAGAAATATGCTGGCAACTGAAAAATCTAATAACCAACATCTAGAAGGAATGTCCATCTAGTGTATTAGCAGCATTCTCCATCCAAATAAGGCAATATGTATATTCTAACAAATTAAAAGGTGACATGGCTTACACATAGTATTACACGGTATCATTCGATTTAAGAGATCACAAGCATCCTAGCGTGACTCTTTCATAATTGGCTTACTTAGGGTGGAGGTAGTGATTTGTTTCTATACCTAATAGGCTATAGTACTTGTTAGAATGGGAAGACCCAGCAGATACATCCAATCTAAGGAAATCAAGGAAGCATGGAATACATAAAAAAATTCTTCTAAACAAAATTAGGAAACATATCATACATCTTGAAACATTAAGATATGGCATCAACAATCCAGTTGAAATCAGTGCACATCAGAATATCCTTGCTTTATTACATTTTGCAAGTGCTATGTATTCCTCCTTGACACACAATATAGTCACCTACTCACAAGCCAGATACTTTTTTCCTAGAGCACATAATGGCGGCCCCGGGGGGGGGAAGAGTAGACAGCTCTGCAATGAGCCTGCTACATGTTGTCAAATGAGAGGGTCTACAAGCAACACGGAATGGAGTGTTAGCACCATCCTAATCCCACTAAGGGTATAGCGGTAGATGTTACTGGCTAAGGAGGGTAAACAAAAGTCGTCCGTGGCATTGTGCCCATGGAGACTCAAACCCATGACCTCCCACTCACCAAACAAGTGAGTATTACCACTCTTTGGTGGTCACACAAACAGGTATATGGCTTAAAAGATAAATTGTTCCATTAATACCTTGACTAGTATACATTATTTATAAAAAAATACCTGGACTAGAACATTGTCAAAGATTCAAGACCTTCATCAAGGAGGACAAGGACAATACAAGGCCTCCCTCCAAGTAGATATTATAGTAACTTCAATGTGGCTAACAGGCTCAATGCAATGCAACAAAATACTTTTTATTTTTATTTTTTTGATAAGTTAAAAATTTTATTAAACACAATGTAATAGGCGAAGCCCAAGTTCACAGGAAGTATACAAATGCAGCAAAATACTTAAATTGATTCAATGTTTGTGAGCCTGTGTATTCGCTTGACTATCAACAAAGAAATAGAGAACTACATGATACAATATGAGTCTCAATGAAAGCAGATTCGTCAATAAAATTGTTGAAATTTTTAGTTAAGATGTGTCCTTTTTTCCTTAAGATATCTAATGATGACCTAAAGTTGGGATATAGGTGACATCTCATATCAGAGTAAAGCTAAACTATCATTGAATGTCAAGGGAAGCCAACACCATAAAAAGATATCAAAGACGCATGTAGCATTACGTCCTGTTTGACCCCCAGCCCATTCACCATAGTGCCATAGTTAAGCGTACCTTGCTAGCAATAACTGCTGATTAGGATTGTTTGTGCCTGGTCCTGTAGGACTCCATCGAATAGTATATATCTCCTAAAAAAAATTCAGTTGATCACTAACAACAATCTGAGAACACAATACAGGAAAGAGTGTAGAGAAGGCAGTAGAAATTAGATGAAAAATAAATAGAAAAAGGATAGCAGTACCTTGATGTGTTCCTTCAAATCGTGCAAATACTTGTCCTGCTTCAAACTCCATATCTATCAAAATCTTATGGTTGTCAATCCAGTCCCAGAAAAAATCTCAAGCAACAATCATTGAATAACAACCAAGATTTTTCTATACTAAAAAAGGCATCTCAAGTGTATCAATATATGCTTGGCCGGAAATAAATTGGTAATTCTAGAAGAGTTGAACAAAACATGGAATGGAGGCAATGGTATCAGTAAACAATTCCTCCTATTTCTTCGCAAGGAACGGGCCTAAAGTAATACCAAAAAGACAAGGTTAATAATAATCATGGGCAATCACCTTTGCAGTGTAATCATCAGAGCAAGAGGCCAACAGTGAACCTGTTGGATCCCATTTGATAGCATTAACTTCACCCTGAAATGGCCCAAAAAGATCACAGTTGAGGAAAATTCATCTTATCAAGATCAATTTCCATAATAATTTTCCACCAAGCTTTAACTTTTTTCCTCAACACATTTCCAGTAATTACACTTACAAGTACAGAGATCTGAAGGTAATTAAATCATGAGTTGAAAATCCTGTACAGCAAATTTGATACCGATATTTATAACCTGAGAGAATTCAATGCAGAAATTGACGGAGAAGAACAAGCCACCTTGCAAATGCTATTTTTTTAAATAACCATTTTATCTAGGCAAGCTTCAACCCAAGACCCGCCCCACCCACCCCCTTTACCACCTGAACCAAGTGCTAGGAGCATCCAGATTGTAACGTGGGAAGAGAAGCACTCAAGTAAATGCATCATCAAAGGCAAGAAATGAAGCCTAGCAAATTTTCCCACCAGTTTCCACCAAGGAACCTAACCTGTGCTGCCAATTTGTGATACTCAATATATTCACTTTTTATGTGCTTTTACTGATTGATGGTAGTTTCTTGAGATACTAGATGACATCAAGAATATATCCTAAATAGAGAGAGAATAAATTAAAGTATGAGTCATTAATGCATTTAACATACCAAATTCCAACATTAACATAGCCTGAAATTCGAGTATTTCCATTACCTTTTTTTATGAATACAAATGAGTATTTCCACTAATAAGAGGTTCAGAATCTGATTATTTCAAATCCTGCCGCCTTCTGGGTAATCTAAAGAACTAGGACAGCTTATGAGATATGCTGCTGCAAATATGTCATTTCTCATTAACAGTTTCCCAAAGCATCAGTTAATATTGGAAGAATGCCAAGATAAAAAGAGCAAATAGTTACTTGTAAAAAAATAAAAAAAGTGTAAATAGTTTATCATGAGTTGGATTTAAGTGATGATGTGGTATTTAAACTGTGTAGACATCAGAACATGAACGAATTGATGGATTACTAGGACAAACCTGGTGCCCCAAGAAAGTTTTGATTGGTCGATTCTCTCCAACCTTGCAAACATTTATCAGACCGTCAGTGGAGCACGTTGCAAATGAAACATTGTTTCGCCAATCGACATCAAGTGTAGGACCTGAAACAAGAATTGTGCTTCAATATCAATATAAATGCTAGCATATATTCTAGAGAGAGAGGAATAAGGAGATTCAACGATGTCACTGTATCAGTATACCATATGCCAACAAAAATTATTAAAATGGAAATTGCCAAGTCGCACCTGAATGAAATTCAAATGCTTGTTTCCATTCCCCTGTCTTTATGTCCCACACAATTGCAGTTTTATCCACGCTGCCACTAAGAAGATAATCACCTTTCTTGTTCCACTTCAGAGAAAATATTGGGCCTTTATGCTTGTTTAATGTATTCCTCAACTCCCCTACCAAAGATCCCACCAGTTAATACAAAAATAAACGTCATTACAAAATAAGAGCAAAGGACCTGTGTGCTTTTTAAACTGCTGATTTAACCATTGACAGAATTCCATGCAAGTGTACATGCTAACAGTGCTACAAAGTGAACCAACTCACCATCTCCACTCCATATTCTCGCTTGCCCATCATAAGATCCTGTTGCAAGTAAAGTCCCATCCCCCTACACAATGGATAGGGCATTAGTGGGAATGGGAATAAATGCACACAGATGAACATGTGCACTCACACACACAGGTGTTCAACTAAAAAATCATGTCAAATTTACTCCTTGTGACAATAGATGTGAAGTGGGGAACAAATCTAGCTTCAATGTAAATTTAAAGGTATAAAGGAAGCATATCAAGCATAATCATACTATAGACACTCACATTCCAATCCAGTGTTGTTACATCCTTGCTTTTCTCATTGGTTCTACCTCTGAAATGCTTCAGCACCACAACATTTAAAGGTCCATTTTGTGAACTTGAGCTACCAGGCCCATCTGCAATGGTCCATATGCGGGCACTTGAATCTCCGGACCTATATATTGAAAATAAATAACATAGTTTTTGAGCATGCTAAGGTTGGGTGTAAGGAAAAAAAAGAGCTTCCAAGTTGCTGCCTCTTTGAGCATTGATGGTCAGGAACATGCATGATCCATCAGTCATAGAAACCAGAGCTGCCCATGTGCTTGGGTTACATCATCATCAGATATTTTATAAAACAGAAGAGAGAAGCAAATGGAGGACCATCTCTAAATATTACAATAACTGCTGAAACAAGAAGCTTGGTGAGTCCCTATCCAATCAACAATCCTTCACCATCCCAATGAAGAACTAAAAGGAGAAACATTTACAGGATAGAAGAACTAGAATACCAACTTGTAACAATAATTCAATATAATCTAGACACACCAATGAAATTATTCTAATCTGAAGCATCTTTTTTAAGGCATTAGACTCACCCAGATGCAAGCAGCAAACCTGATGGACTCCATGCACAAGTAAAAACCTGTCAGCAATGGAGGAAAAAGCTCAGGCCATACAAGGCAACCATGTAAGAACGAGAAATAAATGAATGACATGTGGATATGCCCAAACCTCTGACGTATGGCCTTCTAGAATTGTTACATCATGACTAGAAATGTCACAAGGCAAGGACGTTGTGTTTGTGGAGATGTCCATTGGTTCTGGCCCTATTTTGCATATCCACAAACATATTAATTACTTTAACCAGAAACCAATATACAATTAGCCATCCTAACAGAACAGAAGATGTCTGTGACAGTTTATGTGTGCTTCAGATAGGGAGTGATCTCTCTTAAGAATCCTAAGCAAATTTATTCCATCACATGAAAAATGAGGTAAGATGCAAGGTCAATGCAGACCATAAAACAACTACAAGTATTCAAAAACTATCACAGCCCATGTTTGCATGACATTCAAGTATTGTACCATATAGCGCACAGAGACATCTTTGCACAAGACATTGAATGCATTTAAGTCCCATGTAAAACCATCAGACCAAAAAAAGAAAGAAAAAAAGGAATCAGTTATTAGATATGAAGCACAAGCAAAACTGCAAATCTGAAGCATCTTGAAGGCTGCATTGCATGTGCAGAAATCCATTTTCATCAGGAAGGAAGACCTGCAATTAACTAGTCTATAGGAAGACCATAAACCCACAAAACCAGCCAAGATCACTAATATGGGGCCTATTCACCAAGATCACTGTTATAGCAATGCAATATTCTCAGGATAAGCCTGGGTTTAAATCAGTACCATTAGAAGTGAATAGCTATCCCAGGAAAAAGTTTTGGGCCAAATGCATACGACATATCTCTCCGTACTGACATGCACAAACATGTCGTAAGATGCATGCCTACAGGTGCTGAAGCAAGTGAACACGTAAGTGGCAAGTAATACGAGCCTTACTCTCAGAGGCTAACAACATACTACATTCTAGCTTGTTGTATGAAACAAAAACCTTGATTCATTGTGTCTCTGCCTCCTAAAATTAGGAAGGCAGAAGAAATATGAAATACAATTACAAGCTAAAAGTAGCACAAAACAGAAAAATATGAGCAATAATCACAGAACAATTTCACCCACTACATGGCTGTCCTATTTCACTAAATATGCCTATTCTCTGTGCACAAAATACAAGTTTTGAAAATAACCAATGCCAATTTCATAAAACTTCTCACCCCAAAGTATTGTTCAAATCTTTTTCAAACTTCAACGTAAAAGTGATTTATATTGGTGGTTATAATGCCATACATACTTTCAGAATGACAACACAATTTTATAAGTAAAATAGCAAAAGCAATTGCAAGTGTAGATCACCACCTAAAGTTCCATTTTCTTCATATTCCATTACGAACTTATCTTCACATTTTTCTCCATTGATGATGTGATCCTGGTGTGCCTTCTCTTTCTCTTTACCCTTTTCGCGCTCCCTATCCTTCTCTATCGTCTCTTTACCCGGTTCTTGTTCTTTTTCTCTTCCTTTTTTCTCTTCTCTTTCTTGTGTATGTTCCAGTTCATTTACTTGAGTATCTTCATTATGTTTCCCATTTTCTTCAAGCCTATCCTTTTGTAGATTTTCCTTTTTAGCTTTTATGATTCTCTGTAGTTCATAGGGATCCTTTGTAATAAGATCTAGAGGTTGTAGAAATGAGAAATCATCATCCATATCAGCATTCGTCTGGAGACCTAACCAAGATTTAAATCAGCAGAAAGTTCTGAAGCATACAAAAATACAAGTTAAAAAAAAATGAAATAAAGACGTAATAAACATACTTACACCACTCAAATTTGCCTCCAGCTCAAGATATTGAATTCCTTTTTGGACAAATGTAAAAAGAGCACTTGGTGGAACTAAGTTACCATCAATTGTGCTTTTATTAATCCCTGCTTCGTATCCAAAAGCAAAAGCTGAATGCGTAAAACCTGGAGGAAATGGGTAAAATTTAAAGAAACAATCGAAATAACATGCAGATACATCATATAAGGTATGTGACTTTATTAAGAGGTAAAACTACATAAATAATTTATCCATCTCATTTTCTTTATGAGTTGGGATGGGTGTCTCCATCACAATTCCTTTTTTTTAATAAGTAAGATATTTTGTTGATACGGATGTATAAATAGGCGTAGCTAAAGTATACATGCTATATACAAGAGAAAGCACCTAGTTATAAATAAAGATAAGAAAATTATGAAAGCTAAGCTGATTGATATCTATAGCAATTGTCCAGAGAAATAATGTATTCATAAAGAAACTTTTGAATAACTTTATCCATCTCATAACTTTGAGCTCCCCTCAAAGTTACAATCATTCCTATCCCACCGAATGCATCACCGCAGGCATATAGAAACTATCTTCCATACAGCTGCAAATTGCAGGATATCATGAAGGCTGTCTAATTTGCAAGATGATCAACCATCCTCCCGGGCATAACTCATGCAAGCCCAACAATTACCTGCCCCAATTCTTAATTTGATAAATGGCATTAAATCCAAATCTTTTATCTGCTAATTGAGAGGGCATTACATAAAGACACATTAGTGTATTACCATAATTACATAATTAAATCCAAAGCTCCAGGTATACTAACACTTTCAAGTCAACCAAGGCCAACATTAAACTACAAGTAAATCTGTGATTTCCTTTGTTAGACTACCAGTTACCATGCCTATGCTTCCAGAAAGCCATATAAATCCACTGCTCACAATCATAAAAGTTATATTATATCAAAGACTTGATATCAGTTTAGACATTTGACTTATATTACTATAGAATCAGTTAAAATAAGTCGCTGAAGTATAGTTTTATAAGCAATGCTCCACGCTGGATGGTAAAAAATTATTCATTAAAAAAATCAGATATGGTTTTTGGGTTGCTCCTTTGTCTTGGTTTCAAGTTCATCTTAGCATCATTATCACATTCCAAGAACAAAAAAACCACAAAATAATAAGGAAAATAATGGTTGGGGCCACCTAAGCATCCCTTACCTCTGTACAAGGGCGTCCTGATTTATTTCTCAGCAGTTAAAAATACTATCAAGACACGGGTTGCAACCCTAAAAAACACTAATCAACAGAGCTTGATGCTAGCATTTTCCTAGTACAACAATTAAGGCTTAACCAGGCCCTATCACATGGGGGATGCCTTGAAAATCTTTTACACTGAAACAAATATGTCATTTGACCCACCCGTGGGTAGCCCAAGTGTTAAGGGCGGACTTGTGTGCATGAGCCCCATGTCACAAGTTCAATTCCCCCTGGATCAAACTGCGGTTTAAGTGAGAGGCCATGACGGTGGGTTGCTGTGCTAGTCTCCCCAGGGATTTAGGTTCCATAGGTGAGTCCTAAGGGCTCTGCTGTGGGGTGGTTCCCCGTCATAAAAAAAAAATATGCCATTTGTGCCCTATAATAATCTTTCCCTCGAGAGTGGAGATAGCTTGAGTCATGCCAAGAAGGTTAGTAGACTTCTCTTGGAAACTCCTATACGGCTGCTCATAAATCGCAGCAATATGGAATATGGCTCCTATATGTTTAATGAGTAATGCAAGATATAGTCTTTGGGTGTGCAAGCCTTGCCCAATCTCTTTGAGAAAAAGTGGGACGCACGGGGTTTGCATACCCTGGGACTATACAAATCATTTTCCATATTTAATATGGTGCATCTAGAGGGAATGACAACAGAGGTTTTAAAGATTGCAAGCGGACCACGGATAAAATAAAAAAACTCTTTCGTTAACACTTTGTTCCTTTGGGATTAAGCGACAGATTTAATGAGCCTAGTGTCCACGATTTCCTTGTATCGGCTTCTAACTCTATCTACGAGTCTATCTTGTATATGACCCGTGTACTTGGGCTATACGTTACCTTATTAACAAAGTTATTGATTACTTATTAAAAACATAATCTTTTTATTCAAGAGAGCTTAACTGAAGGTCGGTCATCTTATTTAGGTGGCATTGCACATTGTATTTAAAACAACAGCCGTAGTTAGCAAACAGATTTTCTTTGCAGCCCCTGTTCTAGATTCTGGATGAATACATTCAAACACTACGTAGAATATGGAATAACTGAATTCCCGTAGGACTAGCAACTGAAACCATCAGTTTTTCGAGTATACAAGGCCATAACAGCTCAAACCAGCCAAAAGAACTAGCACATACCATCCACTTACATTACCCGGAACATTCACTTGATCCTTCCGTACCCGTGTCAATATAAGACGACATAGTTAAGGAATAACTATGTAAAGCAGATGAATCTGACACCTCGACATTTACTAGATTTGCTAGTTACTAAATACTTTTCCAAAAGGGTCGTAATGTTATTAACAATGGTATGGTTAGGTGTATAATGGGAAAGGCGAGACATTTAAAGTGGGTTCTATAGTATTTATTAAGCATTTAATGTTGCCCGGAAGACTTCATTGAAGGGCTCACTTCATAGGCTAAAGTTCAGGTAGCCACTTTAGGAATTTAATCTTGGCTAAAATTTAGGTTACATGATACTACAAATTTTCCAACTTCCACTGGCTGATTTATCTTTCTATTGATTTGCCTCATAACTTGAAGACATCGGATTAATGCAAAAAAATAGTGCAAATATAGAGTTTAAAATCGAATGCTACCATAATAATTGATAACCATCAAGGAGGAATTAACATCCTGACTGTCATATTTTACAACCACAGTCGATGTGCCCTAGTTTCCAAAACTATGCGATATTGTAATAAAACCAACATCTGGGTGACCTAATCTTTCTATAACAAGATGAAATGAAATCAAAAAGAAGAAAAAAAAAACGAATCTTTTGTGTAAATGTAACAGAAAAAGAACAAAATAGAGAAGAAAGCCATGTTGAATGAAACGGAAAAGAGCGTCTAACCTGATTCATGGAGATAACGAAAAACAAGGTAGTTCAACTCGGCGGAAGTGATGGAGATCATCTTCGTGAAGCTCTGGTGGGTAAATTGAGAGAGAGAGAGAGAGGACTGTCGAGATTGGTAGGGGATTGTTAAATTTGGACAAAGGATTGCCATTACTATATTAGTATATTTAAAATCAAAATTAAATAATTATCAGATCATTATTTTTTATGAATAATGGTGGAGCTCGCGCCGGCTCTAACACGTGTTTTATTATGTGTTTTTTTTAATTTTTTAATTTAAATTTTTTAACAATTTTAAATATTTTAAAAAAATTCACAATATTATTAAAAAATATTAAATTTTTTATTTTATTTTACTTCGTAATTAAGGAAGTATTTTTTAATAATTTTTAATTAAGGAAGTGTTTTTAATAATTTTTTAAATTCATTTTATCTTTTAAAAATATTTAAAAGTGTTAAAAAAATATATATATAAAAAAATAACTTAAAAAAAACACATGAAAACACATGCTAGAACTTCACCGGGAGCCCAGCGAGAGCTTTAGCATTGTCCATTTTTTTTTAATTTTTAAAAAACAACAAATATCAAAGATGTTTACAAATGAAAAACGTTACTTAATACTTATTATTTTTCTCATATATCTCAAAAGTTATAATTATTTATATCTCTACTATTTGCTTTAAAAATAAGAAAAACTTTATACGCAGTCGGGCTGTGTAAACGCGGGGGAGCAACTGCTTATGTGGAAAATGAAGCGCACCGTTTTGGATCTTCTGCAAAACGGTGCGCTTCGTATCGAGACCAATACCCGCGAAGACCCATGAACCATTCCCCTTCGTCTCCACCTTTCCTCCCCCTCCCTCCTACGAGACCTACGAAGAAGATCCACGAAAATGGAGACCCACGGTGAAGACCCACGAACACAAAGACTCATAAGTAATGTGGGTAGCAACTCCCCAGATCAGATGAGAAGGAAGACGAAAGCTAGGCAACCATTACACATGAAGTCGATGACTGAGAAAACCGAAAGAAATAGACCCTGTACGAGCGAGAATAAGAAGACCCAGATGATGCCAAGCTCTGTTTTTTCTTCAAATCTTCTTTCAACCATTACATGACTGGGCAACCATTACACATGAAGCCGATGACTAAGAAAACCAAAAGAAACAGACCCCGTACGAGCGGGAACAAGAAGACCCAGATGATGCCGAGCTCTGTTTTTTCTTCAAATCTTCTTTCAATCATTAAACATGCAGCCGACAAACCATTACACGCAAGACCCAGACGCTGCACGAGTGGGGAAGACGAAGACCGAGCTCTGTTTCTCAATCAATTCTTCTTTCGGTTTCTGGCGGGCTTCTTCTCCTATTCTATCCTTTTTTTTATAATCTGATGTGGCATCCCGACTGCGCACCGACTGCATAAATTGACTGTATATAGAAGTATTGTAAAAATAACCATTGGGATTTTAAAAAATCTATGTTATCAAAGTTTTTAGAATTGCTAGAATATTTTGAAGTTCAAATTCTCATAATTATTTTTCAATTAAATATTTCCTTAACAATATTTATTATTTTATTAATTAGAGAAAATAAAAATAAATTTTTGCCAAACTTTTACCCAACTGTTTGATTAATACTTTTAATTCCAAAAAAAAAATTAAAAAATATTTTATTAAATAATTATGCAAAAGTTGTGGAATAAGAATATTTATATCATTTTTGCATTAATTATGCAAAAGAAAACACGAAAATGTGTTTTTCAACTAAAGAAATATCTTCCTAATACTTAAAAGCGTGTATAAGATGAACAGTAGTGAATAGTGCCGTCCACCGACTTCGTCTTCGTCTCTGGTTAGCAACATCTGATTACCCACCCAGCAGTCCTTCTTCCTCTGATTAGTCACCGACTTCAGTCATAATTTTACTTCTTCGTTGAGTACCAACATCTGATTAGCAATATTGTGTGGCGGTTGAAAATATCTAAGCTATCGATAGAAGGGATGGAGTGTATATACATCTTATGGTTTTCAAGCATTTGCAGACTTTTCAAACTCAAGTGGAAGAAGAAAAAAATTTGTAGTGCTGTTTGAGGATTCTTCTCGCCATTGGTATGCAAAATTATTCTATTTCTACTTCATCATCTTCTTTTTGTATTTTTCCAGTGCTGTTTGTTTTTCTTTTTCTCGCATATTCTTCTTGACAATTATTGTTGTTTTTCTTCTTCATTTCCCTTATTCCCTGTATAATTTCTTCTTCGATTTAGAATTATTTTGGCATCTCTGTTTTCTGTTTTCTCTGTTCTTCATTTGCTTTGGTTTGAAGAGAGCGAGAGAGAGAGTTGCCGTATGTGTGCGAATCGTAGTGTGCGACAGAGAGAGAAACGGAAGTTCGTGGTGGCTGGGTCTGGTGGAGGTTGTCGCCGGTGTGAAGTGGTGGAGGTGAGGTGGCCTGGGTGGCCGCGTACGGCGGCCAACGATGACAGAAATGGGAGAAACCCATTTCGAATGGGTTTCCACGGGGGAGAGACGGCTGCGCGTGAAGGACATCCGTCGTTGCTGCGTTGGTCGTCGGCGTGAGGGGGACTTGCCGGTGGTGGCGGTGAGGCTGGCCGACGTACGGCGGTGCCGGGCTTGGTTGAAACACATCGGTCCGTTGGATGAATCGGGGCACCAGAGGAGAAAATCCGTGGAAAAAAAAAAGTATAAAATCACTAAAAAAATTTAATACTGTGTAAAAAAAAAATTCTTATTTTAATTAATAATAGTAAATTCCTATTTTTTGAAATACCTAATATCAGATAATTAGGTCTTTTGAAAGAAAAAAAAAAGGTATAAAATCACTAAAAAAATTTAATACTGTGTAAAAAAAAATTCTTATTTTAATTAATAATAGTAAATTCCTATTTTTTGAAAGACCTAATATCAAATTATTAGGTCTTTTGAAAAATATGTTGAACACTATATAGTGTATAAAACTGTCTAAATATTATATATATTTCTAATAGGAACTTTAAATTATTAACATAACTTGATGAAAGGTAGTAAAATCAAAAGACTCTTCAGTTAGTTAATGCCTTGTAAATGTACAATACACTCTTCAGTTAATGATATTATTAGAATTGTTTGGTCCAAACTCAAAATACAAAATACCCTTTCAGGTTTACACCCACACTTTATGTATATTGGATTCAAGATAAAGAGCAGGCATTAACTAACTGAAGAGCCTAATGAGGCTGCATGCCCTATCACTATTTTTTCTAAAAAAAACGAATGTTGTTTTATTGATCAATTCCTTTAAATCAAGGAAATAAGACATGAAGGATAGTCCTTAAATGAGTAACGCATGCATCTTTTGCCAAAACATGATGGCCTGGGCAACAACATTAATCTCTCTTCTAACATGGTGCACATGAGACCACTTGAAGCTTAATTCTTGACATATCATATATATATATATATATATAAAATAGATACCCTATGAACTTTAGGACCATGTCAAGTGCCCAACACGTGACAATTAGGAGGTCATGTTTAGGATAGATACTCGCCCTATATGGGCAGATTTGATCATGCATGGGTAGGTAACAATTACACCAAATACCGCTGGCTACACTTTAGAGTAATGGCCCATGGCCATGGCTGGAAAATTCGTCTGTTACTGCCCCATGGATCCAACTGAGCCCAAACGCTAGGCCTCAAAACTAATTTATGCATTTGCAATGGAGCTGGCCCACACGACCCCATCATTGAAATAGAAAGTAGTCTCAGTTTTTTAGCTCTATACTACGACGTACGTACACCATTTAATTCTTAGCTACCTCAACTATATATATATATATATATATATATATATATATATATATCTCTGCCTATATCTTAAAGGTGTCTATAACATCAACAGTAATGAACAGTTTAAAACAGTGCTCAATCCGGCGTCGTCTTCTTCTTAGTTGAATGTTAAACATCTAACCCAGCGTCTTCTTCTTTTTTGTTGAATGTTAAATATCTGATTAGCCTGACAGTCCAAAATATCTACCCTTGATAGTCCCTTCTCTGGCTAACGCATACATGACTTCTAGCTAGCTATTATTAGCTATTATCTGGAATTTTAGTTCATGCATTTGTTGTCACGTTTAAAAAATAAAATGCATTTGTGGTCACATGGCAGTTTTTGTGTTTCGTTTTATCATTATTTTGTTCTCTTTTACTTCATTGACCAACAAATGAGCTGTAGCCTACTTCATTACCTTCCTATGATGTTTTATATGATGTTCTAGTTGCATATGGCACCCCAGTGTATATGATTTGATTGTTCATTAGAAGTAGTTAATGGTGTCTATGTGTTGGCCATCAACTTGATTGTCAGTAAACTATCTCTCAATCTATTTTGGTTTGTAAATATTTATCACATGAAAAAATCCATATATATATATATATATATATTTCTTTCAACCGGGCAAACGTGCCTCGCACGTTGGCACCACCGCTAGTGTTACACTAACAGGCATGATAAAATCCAAGATGTATGGATGGCACTGCTGAAGAACGGTTCAATTTGCGTGATTATTAGATTTATTAAAAAATATTAAAAAATAAATTTATAAATTGAATAAATTAATATGTTAAATCTATTTTATAATAAATTAATTTTACACATTAATATACCTATTTTTTATTTATTTCTATTTTATTAAATCCTTTTATAAATCAAATATTTCTCACTAAATAATATGTTAGAATATTTTCAAAATATGTGATTCATTTGATTGCATATTTTGTGTTTTATAAAAATGGGTTAGACATATAACTTATAATGGTATTTTGGTTAAACCCAATATGTTGAGTGATCATTTGATATTTTTGCATCTTAGTAATATAGGATTATATCCTATTCAATGTGGTAAATTACGTATGTAGGCTAGGAAGCTTACAGGTTTTATTCTGTAAATTTCCTAAACCCTATTGGGAAGCTTAAGGATTTTTTGTTCTGGAAATTTGAGTCTCTAATGGGAGGACTCCATAAGTTTTCTATATATATGGCTAGGTCCCCTCTCCTCTCCATGTGTGTCTATTGGCTTGCCCCATTGAAGGCTAATACTTTTGTGAGGAATAAGGATGAGAAGATTTGACTGCTAATATTTGTGAAGTATCAAGATTTGCTTTAAAGATGTCTTCCACAAGTATGTTTTCTAAATTGTGATTTGAGGATTGTGATTCTTGTTCTTAGTATGATTTATATTATATACAACAATTGGTATCAGAGCCAACATGCTAGGATCAGAATCTTTCGTACAAAAAAAAATTGTTCGTCAGTTTGGATTTTTGAATTTTTTTCCAATACAACCCGAATACCATTAATCAAATTCATTGAAATTAGTTTGTTGAAAAATTTTGAAATGTTAGGGCTTTTATTCTTCTCAATCTCCTTGTTCTTTTGATATATTAATCGAGATTTTTTATTATGTTTTAAGGACTCAAATAAACCTTTTAATCTTTAGATTCTATTTGATGAAAAAAATTGATATCCTTATTAATAATTGAAATACTGTTTTAATTCATCAAATGTTTATCAAAACATGTTTATAGGAATCTAGGATGTTGAATACATGCTTCTTTTTAGTCCTTTTGTCCCGGATTTGTGTTTTACAAAAGCTAGGGTTCATACCCATTTTTAAAGGTTGAAAATCTACTTCAAATATTGATAACCATTGTTTTAAAACACCATATATGTGTTTTTCGGGTTCTAAATATCTTTTCCCTAAATAAATTTTGTTTTTTTACCCAAGAATTGCAAGAAATTGAGAAAAACTCATTTGAGCAACCCGTTGACCAGAAATAGTAAACCACGACCCGTTACAAACCTGGCTGGAGGTTGAAGATGATTTCACCTCCAACCATGACGAGGTCCACGTGCATCAAGTGGCTCGTGTGGCGCGTGAGAGCTCAAATATACACTGTTTTGTTTGTTTCTTTTTTCAGTATTTATTAACGCGCCATATTAAGATTTTATATGTTTTTTGAAAAATTTTAGGACCATCATAAGACACTGTTTTATATACTTGAATATTGTTTACACATTTTTCGAGGGGCTACAATGAATTTTTTATTGTAATAAAATTTTCTGGTAAAAATTCAGTGTCTTATATGATCTATGCATATATGTACTCTCTCTGTAAGAGTGTTTTCATATGCATATTATTTTTGTAACTTGTTATGTGCATTCATTTATAAATATATGCTTATTTAGATACTGTTTTTGTAACTTGTCATATATGCATGATATGTCCATATTGTTTTTGTCTCTCAATCACATTTGAACTTTGAATTTGATTGTGATAAATTGATGATTATGATTTTGTTGCACAATTATGATTTTGTGATTAAATTTTTTGGGCATTAAGCCTATCCTTATTTTCCCATTAAGAGAAATCTGTTGAAATAAAAATGGGTGGTAGCTGCCAAAGTGGCACACTCATTGATATTTATTTGTTTTCTCCACAAAAAAAGGGTAGCATTGCATTTTTCAATTTTATTACACACAATATCTTGCCCAAAGGTGTTAATGAGATTGCATTGGTCTAGAAATCACTTTCTGCCTAAAGGTGTTGGTATTTCGAAAACTAATGTGATTTTGTTGATTAGTTTCATAATATGTTTTAAGAGTAGCTACATTCAGACCTATTTGTACTCTTTATGGATTTTAATGCATATTTGATGATAATTACCCTCTTTAATGATGGTTATGCGGTTCAATTTGTTTATTTTTTGTAGTATGATTTGGTCTCTTCATTGATGTACTTGGAAGTCAATAATAATACGTGTTTGCCATTGTCTTTCCAAATTTTCTTAGGAAATAGGTCATTATTCTGTTTAGTGTTGTATTTTAGGAGCTTTGAACGATGTAAGAAAGAATATGAGAAGAGTGGATGGATTGGGAATTTGGAGAAAGCGGAGGATGAAGGCAATTCCGTGTTATGATCTTGAAAATTAAAGGTTTAACCAAATTAGTATCCAACAGTCCTAGGGCTTTTGGATCAATGGTTGGGTTTTTAACAATTGGTATAAGAATAGGGACCACGTCATGGGTTCAAGTCACGGTGGGGGCGGCCTATAAGCTGGATTAAAATGTCTTGGTACTTTGTATGAGCATAGTGTTAAGTCATTGAATACTGATAGATGAGTCAAGCCACCAAAAGGGAAATGGCTACCACTGGGTCAGTGTCGATAGAGTGGGCCGCCGTGGACGTCGGATTTGGAAGCGTGGTAGAATGTTATGATTTTGAGAGTTAAATATTTAACCAAATTAATATCCAATAGTTCTAGGGCTTTTGGATCAATAGTTGAGTCTTTAACATTCCAGGAACTATTATTCAATTATTTTTTTCCACAAGCACCAAAAGTGGTCATATTGAACATTAGTGCATCTTTTTGGAACTTGCATGGTTATGATAATCTGGTTGATGTTCCTCACATTTTGAAGAACCTTTTCATTTCTTTTGCTACATTACTCTTTTATGGGACTGCAACTAATTTATCGATATATAATTTATATGGATCTTTCTGTTGTCATCGCAATGAAATTAGTTAATCTTGTATGGTTCTTTCTTGTCAAGTTCAAATTCTGCTTTTCTTCTGTGATGATATGCCTAAATGTGCATTGTTATCTTAATATCTAATTGTTTCTAGTGGATTTTAGGGAACAGAGATGGGGGTTTTCTGGCTAGTGGATGTGTGTCCTGATGCACCGGTTAAATCAGTGCAATGTGCGTTGTCTGTTTGGTGACACTTGACCAGGGACAATGCCCTCCTGTTTGGGTTTAGAATCTTATTAGATGTGTTCTTGGGATAGAAGGTGATCATTTATGGGCAAGATGTGAATTATGGTTTTATTACTACCAACCGTTCTTACATCTCGGTTTGATATGTTTATGCTCTTTACTTACAAAAAAAAAAAATGTCTATGCTCTTTACCTGGTTGAATTCTTTCCGTAAATACTGTGGTTCCATACGGTTCAGGTAATTTTAAGTTTTTAAAATTGATGATGTTATTTATTGTCTTTAAAAATTTCTCTCTCTCTTCCTTTATCTCATGGATGATTGCATTATTTCATCCATTTTTATGTTCTTCACAATAATAAACTTATTTGCTAGGTTCTCTCTGTGACTGCCACCTTGACCGTTATCATGCTAGAACACCATCTTTACAATCATACTTATCTTCATCACATACATGCACACGATTTATCTTCATCACATACATGCACACGATTTTGTGCACATTCATAATTTCAATTTTTTTATTTTTATTTTTTTATTTATGTCGAGGAACCTCTCCAAGGCAGGGTCCTTCGGACCCACCCCTGCAGAGTAAACCCCAGTCCTGTGCACTGTCCCTCAGAAGTTTCCCTACATAGAACTGGTTAAATCGCCGGCTTTTCACCAGGAGATATGGTCCCAAATGATTGTTTACATTCATGAGGTGTTGAACCTTGGACCTTGAAGGGATTGATATCCCAAGACCAAGGCCTTCACCACTTGGGCCAACCCCTTGGGGTTAATATTTGGGCAGTTATAAAGATACTTCTTTCTAGTTCATTTTTATTCCAATTAGGAGAATGGAAGTAGATAATCTCTTTTTGCAAACGGTGCTTTGGGTCAGTTATAGGGTGCTGATGATGCAAGATCTTGCTTCCCCGTTTTCCTGAAAGGGTCTTGTTAGGAATTTGTCAGGATAGTGCTCATCCAATCACTAGGGGCTATGATGTCTTATAATGCAGATCATATCATTGCCGGAGGGCTCCAAAACTTTCCCTTCTCTGATATGTTTAGTTTGCAGCTTTCTTCCCTTGGTATTTGATTTTACTTTAATAATATGGATGGGTTGCCAAGCTTATTCTCTTGCAATTCTCCAAATCTTGGCTTGAAGTAGTGCAATGTAATCTGTGTGCACCTGTTACCTGCTTGTTGCTCGATCTTACTCCATGACTGGAGTATGTGGATGTTACCAGGTATATATTTTTCTCGTTTATTTTGATGGAATAGTTTGGCTTTCCCTGTCATCCATCATCTGGTATGTGCCTCTAGCTATGACCACCCTGCTAGTTATATTATTAATTAATTTTTTTTTATCAATTTTAATTTTAATTTAAGTGATGGATTAATATTGATATTAAAGCAGATGTCATGAGTTTGAATCTTTATTGATCTGTAACTTACTCTGTTAATTAAATATTAAATGCATTGGGTTCATTTATTGAGAGGAAATATGATCTACAAGTGAGGAGTATTAATGAATCTATATATTTCTATTAAAAGGCAGATTTAATTATTTACATTTTTTAACACTCGTATGCATCCTTTCAGTGAAAATTGGTTTTGGAAGAATATTGCCCATCATTTATTCTCGTCAATATTGATGGACTAATATGACTTGGGTTCGGGTTATGACTCGATCCATCTTTGGATTTGACAAGGTTTGTCACTGTGTAGTCTAGCATGAGTTCTCAATCCTCACATGATTGGATAGGGTATTGGACTACGTTTGGATGTTAAGTTGAATTGAGTTCTTTATGAATAATAATGAGTTCATGAGATGATAAAGTGAGTTTTGTGGGGTCTACCTAAGATGAGTTTAAATGTGTTTAGATGTTAAGATGAATTTAGATGTATTTATGAGAAGTTGAAAAAGGTTGTGGGTCCCACGTGTAAAGAAGTATTGAATTGAAAAAGGTTGTGGATCTCACGTGTAAAGAGGTTTTGAGTTGATATGAGTTTAGTAATTTGAGAGTTGGGTGATTGGATATTAAACTTAACTTAAAATTAGACTAAACTGAGTTAAACTCAGATGAGTTTAACAACCAAACGGGACTTAAGTATCACTATTGTGTGTACTAATATCTATTGGATTGGCACTTATAATGCTAATTAAAGAAGTGATATTTACAGTACTAAATTATTTTAAAAAGATGGATAGATCTGAGATCCACATGAAGAATTTACTTTTTTAATGATGAATCTCATTTTTTTTTAGAGAAAATATACTAGATTTGCACACTCTATCAAACTGTTTCTAACATTGCTGATTCAATTATTTCAAGAAATTAAGAGAATCTCATCATTGAATTTAGATGGAAAAGGCCCAATTTTTTTTTAAGTGATTACCTTTTAATTCTTTCTTCGATGACTTAATAATATTGTAGGTAGGTGGGGGGGATGGTTTTCTCATTCATTGTTCTACAACGTGCGCTTGACTCATTCATATGCAAACTTCAGGCAACCTAGCTAACATCTAAAGCTTTTGGTCAGTCGACTGCATGGGAAACAAATTCAATTCCACTGCAGGTCAAGAGATTTACCTTTTCTTTCTTTCTTTCTTTTCTTTCTGGGCAAGAGATTACTTGCTTTAATGACTGTCTGACTTCTAAGACGTTGATCTACCCCTGCCCTTCATCACATATATACTGGTATCGATCACTGTGTAAGTACTTTGTTCTCTTTTGGGTGTCTTGTGGTCATTGGAGCTTTATGCAGACTCTAATTATATCTTGGCTTGGACTGGACTCATTCATATTGTTTCTCATGCACCAATGCAGACTCTAATACATCTATGTTCTCTTGAGAATTTCAACGTTTGTGAGTACTGCCACCAAACATTTCTACCTCCATTTTCATATTTCTGCTGCTGAATGCTTCTACCCTTTGACCAGAATGATTCATTCATATGAATGGCTAAATTATATATATATATATATATATATATATATATATATATCCATTTATACAAATCCAAATGCTTCACAGCTAGCAAGGATTAGAAAGGCGCGTCCACATTGAGTACAGGTCCATTTCTAAAAACCAAGTAAAGTTATCCTAATTAATTAATTAATGCAGATTTTCTAGCTAGTTTCTGTAGATCATTGCAATAAGCTGATTCCATAAAAAATAGGTAATTCATGTATGAATGGTTATTAGGTACTATTCTCTCGAAAATTAATCGAAAATGATATTTTCAGCCTTTTTTTACAAGATTTAAATAGTAATTAGTCATATATATGTAGGAATTGCAAAATAAATTATCATCCATCACAAAAGAAAAGCAACATTCCTTTTTCCATCAAGCAGTATACGAGAGCGTTAGCAGGTCGTAGGGGAATGTCTGTTAATTCCTCTCTGTCCATGGAGATCATCTTCTTTCGGATTAGCTAAAAGATGTACCCAAGTTAAGAGTCTAATTAACAACAGGTTGGCGAGGTTGGATCATCCCTGTAATTATTCTGAATCGAGTCTATACAGAATTTCATTATCGTTGGAAAAAAGGAAGTGCCGTTTGATGATCATCTAGATCTGTTCTCTTTTCGTAGTATATTCACGTGAACCAGGATCGTTTGACCGAAGAGTACTTGTGGATCTTCAAATAAACTCAACTCAAATGAAGAATCCACCTTGATCTCTAAGTGGAACAACAAATTACAGATAGAAAAATCATGCACAGAGAGAGAGAGAGAGAGAGAGAGAGAGAGTATGCAGCTGGTGATCCAACTGAACAAGTTTGCATTTTGCTGCCATCAAGATTCAGAAAACACCTGGTTGATCTAATGTAAATATGGTTTCTACAATACTTCGATAACAATTCGAACGTACTGATGCTTAAAAAAACCCTAACGCATGTATTCAAACGTTTCTAATTTTATCAACTAAGATTACGATCTGTGTCTAAGAAAATCCTGTCAAAAAAGTTTGATGAGAGTCCTATCGACAAGAACCAAAAAACGAATACAAGAACACAGAAAATGAATTGGACGCAAAGGGCTAATGACCAGGGCCTTTTTTGCTGGGTCCAGACGTAAATCTAGTCGCCAAGCTCCTCATCAGCGGAGGACGAGTACTCGTACTGCTCGAGTTGTTAGAGGATACCACAAACGAACCCATTCCAACCGACTCAGCTCCATGGACATCTTCGCACGCCGCCATGGCAGTGTCGCCCGTCGTGTTTCGGAGGGCTCTGCACTCGCCAACACTAAACTGTGCCGATATGACCAATATTGTCATTCCCAGAACAAGCAAACTACTCTTCATTGATGTTGTTGTTGATATCTATCGTAATCTGATCTTATGTATACCTATATTTCACTTTCAAAATCAATGCTTTTCAAGCTGGTTTTTGGCCTGTGTGACGCTTGTGCTGATATACATATATATACACACGAGGTTTGCTTGGGGAGGACGGTGAGCGTACGCATTTCAACGTGGCACCTTTACAGTATAATTTTGACTTGGCTTATTTTCTTTTTCATTTTTTTTTCAGTTTTTTCTGTTCTTTTAGGCTATTGGGTCTGGTGGAGGGGTGAGTTGGGAGGAAGGATCAGTTAGTGGGGTCAGGAGCTAGCGCCCTGTTAATTTTACTTTGAAATTCTCTATGTTGTTGGAATTTGACTTTGTATTTTATACAAGCAGAATAGATGAACTCATGATGTGGGAAGAATTCCGAAAGCGAATTAGGAAAAAAAATGCAGGAAAAAAAGGCAAGAAAGCTCATTGCACTTGCGCTATTAATATCTCTACTGGTTTTTATGTGTGTATTTTTGCCTCAGCACACGTTCTGCCCAGATGGTTTCACACGGTTCCGAGCTGGTCATCCAAAGCGTGTACCGACAGCGTATGTGCATACTGCAGACAACTGTTTTTTTTGCATATAGATATATATAAGTGGGGCAATGCATGGTGAGAAAAGCCTAGCTTGACGCATTCATGTCAAGATCATGTCTAAATTTTCTTTTCCCTAATACATTTGGCCATCACAATTAGATTTGGGTGAGCAAACTTTATTGTTTTGTTTTTGCTTTTGCTTTTCCCCCAATGGGTCCTCCATTCCCTGCACCACATATCCGGCTAGGAGACTAGGACGAATGTACAAAGTTAAGACTATTAGCAGTGGACTTAACAAAGTTTGATAAAAATTTAGTTAGAGAATTCACTTTTATAAATTTAACTAGTCACTTTTCAACAACACTAAATAACAGACTCTCCAAATTTATCACTATTCTATTAAGATATTGATTTTGACATTTTCATTTATTTTAATTTTAATTATAATTTGAATATTTATTCGTTATTAAAAATGTACACATTAATTTTCTAACGTAGATATTTGATTTTAAAATAAAAAATTGACATCAACTAATCATAATATTGCAGAACTATTAGAACTTAAAGCATTCCAGCAAGATGATGCTTTTCTAGATTTGTGAGCTTGGGATTTGGACGCTTTGTGCTTTTAGATGAAGATAAATTTTCTAGAGTTGTGAGCTTGCGCGAAACGAATAGCACGCGGGAGAAGAAATTTTTTATGTCAAAATAATATTTGACCAGCAAGTTGGACTGATCAACAGATTTGGCTAGTGAAAATGATCAGAGTTAAAAGTACTGTAGCTTTGTTGAGTCTACTACAGTAAATTTTTATGCAATCTAGTTAAACTTTGACAAAAATATAACTTTAATAAGTCCACTACTAGTGCTCTTAAAGAAACGAAGAAGAGGCAGGATTAATCTGATCTCATGTTATTGTTGAACTAGGAGGATTTGAAGTCCGTATAATTTGGACACTTATTGTAATCGCCCACCTAAACAATACGACTTGAATCCTAATTCCATTCTAGGTGGGACGGTTTAAGTTTCATACTTTTTGTTAAGATTAAATTAGGTATGATATTATTTATAAATACTTAAATGAAAGCTCATGATCATTTCATATTCATGAGATGATCTATCTTTCACTTTTTTTTATGAGCAACTAGTACAAGCGAATAGAAAATTAATTACAAGGTCGATCGATCGGGACAATTTGAATACAAAGTTGTTTTTAGGTATCCACTTTTTTAATGAAATTTTTTTAACGTTATTAGGTATCCACATAAAAAATTATTTTTTTTAATGATAAATCTCACTTTTTGTTTTTTTAAAATGGAGTATGCGGTAATTACACACTATGACTATATCTAACATATAGGATATATATTCTACGTTTCAATGCGGGTAACATTTCTCGTATTTTTATGATGAGTATTACTAGAAAATCTCCTTCTAGGATGAGGTTCTATAACCTTAAAGTCTAACTTTATGTCTGTAGCAGTTCTCTGATCTTTAAGGCCTAGCTTGTCATATCACCAAAAGCTTAAGCTATGTATTTGAACCAATAATTCAAACATATATAGCAAATCTATTTGTCAATACTTGAAGCAACACCCTTTTGATTTGTGCTAAAAAGGTGGTGTGGACTTTAGTCTACCATTTATCAGTAGTTGTTGCATAACGACTATGAGCAGTACTACGAATATATTTTAATTTCTGAGATTAGAAAGTAAAGGCCGCTTGTCTCCGCCTCGTGTTCCTCGAGATTGAATAATTTTGGGTTGAAATTATTACTAATTTGTTTGAGCTTCAAGCTGTCTAACGGCCAATTGGAATTCGACACTGCTACGTCCAACGAGAAAGGCTACTGAGTCTCGTGAGTAATGATATCAATCGTCGTGTAATCATTTTGAAAAAAAGTAAATAAATATAAGATTTACATGAAAAAAAATTAATTTTTTAATAGTAGACTCCACTCTTTTTCAAAGTGATTGCATAATATTTACGCATTCTACAACTGTATGTAGCATTACTCGAGTCTTATTACCATAGTACAGTTTGTATTATATATATATATATATATATTTACTTTTTTGCAAGCATTTTTTAAAATTTTTTAAATATTATTTTTAAAAAAGTTTAAAAAGTATTTGAAAAATATTTTATTAATCATTAAGTAAAAAAAAAATCACTAAAAATTATCGATACACAACCTCGGTAACTTTATATTTTCCATTGGAGTTTTAGCAGTGCTACTTGGCTTATTTAATTTGGCCTTGGAATTTGCCAGCGTTTGATAGGATCAGGTTATTGGTGCGAAATGTACATCACTTTCTTTATATATATTTCTTCGTGATCACTTTTTTTTCTAGGGTATATATATATATATATGAACTTTTTCCACGAATTCTTTTTCCATGATATACGATTGTGGTAAATAGTAAGCTGATGACACGAAAATTATTTGTTGGAAAAAATACAAGCTTTTTGGTATGAGATCATGTTGGCAAGAAAAACTTTGTGGGAAAATGATTTTTTTCCACGAAACAAACTCCTTTTGCGGCGAGTAAAAGTCGCCGCAAATAAAGCTACCGAATATATCTTGCTTTCGTGGGTTATTAGTTTTTGCCGCAAGGTAATTAGTTTTTTGTGGCGACATTTTCTCGTCGAAAATAGTCTTACCAGAATAATTTCCCTCTCGTGGCTTATTAGTTTTTTGCGACAAGATTATTATCTTTTTCGGCGACTTTTTTTCGCCACAAACTGATCAACCTTTTTAAATATGGGTTATTGGTATTTGCGTCGGTGTGATCAGTTATTTCGACGATAAGAATCCACCGGAAATACTAATAAAATTAAGTCTCCCGCTCGTTTCTTCCCTCCCCCCCCAAAAAAAACCCCCCCGCGATACTCTGCTCCTTCTCCCTCTCTCTCTCTCTCTCTCTCTCTCTCTCTCTCTCTCTCTCCCCCTGCGACTGTCGAGCCTCTCCTCCCTACTGCGCCACTGCGAACGGCTCCCCTACGCCGTCGAGCCACCGTGGGTGTTCCCCCTCAGCCCTCCCTCTTGCGACTCTCTCTCTCTCTCTCTCTCCCTCCCTCTGCCTCTCGGATCCCAGCAGATGCGTGCACCTCCGCCGTCTCCAGCCATGGCCATCGCCACCCTCAGCCGCCCTACGGTTCCGCCAACTCCACCCCAGCTCCCGCATCTCTCTCCCTCGCACGGTCTCTCTCGCAGGTCTCCACGGCACACATGATAAGATGGGGGTATTCTTGTTGTATCTGCCCCTGATGGCCCCATGTCGCAAACCAAGGAACATATTCTGCTTGCTCCCCAGGTGGGCATCCTTCTAATGGTGGCTTGTAAATTTTATCCACCATATTTGTTTAGCTTATGCATTGTTTGGTGCTTTTAGAGTAAACTATATGAGGATTTGTGAATGCATTTGTGTAGGTTGGTGTGCCATCACTTGTGTGTTTTCTAAATAAGGTCGATGCTATTGACGATCCTGAGTTACTGGAGCTTGTGGAAATGGAGCTACGTGGTAGGGTGGCTTTTTGAGAATGTTGTTTAAATATATATATTTCCACACTTAGATTAATTTTGATTCTGCAACAAAAGTTTCACTTAAAGCTTATGTATTTGGCAGAGCTTCTTAGGTTCTACAAATTTCCTGGGGATGAGATCCCTATCATTCAGGGTTCGGCTTTATCTGCATTACAAGGTACGAATGAAGAGATAGGCAAAAAAGCTATCCTGAAATTAATGGATGATGTGGATGAATACATTCCTGACCCTGTACGCCAGCTTGACAAACCTTAGTTGATGCCTATTGAAGATATATTCTCAATTCAGGTAAAAGCATTCATTCAGCATCAATGGTTAAGCTTTTCATTAGGAAAGAAACTGCATTTGAGTGAGAATGAATTTTATTACTTATTTTCACTATGCTTCTGTGATTTATGCATTTCTGCATTTGAGGGATACCTTAAAGTTGGCATAGACTGTATGTTTTTATTTGCATTTCACTTAATTTATTGATTTCAGTGGATCCATAGAATAAAAAAGTGAAGAAATAAGGTATTATTACTAAAATGTCATCATTTCCGCAATTAAACTTTTTATGAAATGACCATTTCAGACTATAGGCCTTTTATCAATGTTCTTGTTTGATATTCTCTGTGCTTTAAACTTAAGATGGATTCTTTACTCTTTTGCTGCTCATATACTTTTATGGACAGATTTTTCTTGAGAATTTCAACATAGTTTTAATTGTCTATTTAAGGGGCGTGGAACTGTTGCCACTGGTCGTGTTGAACAAGGAATTATTAAAGTTGGTGAAGAAGTTGAGGTTTTGGGGTTAAGGCAGGTAAGTGTGTAAGCATTTTTAGTAGTCTTATTTCTGCAGAACCCTTGGGCAGTCAATTCTCAAATGAGCTGATTATTTGCTCTGTACTCTGATAATGAATCTGTCATTACTGATGCAGTTGTGCCTCCTTTGAGCTTAAATTGGCTTTTACCTTTAGATCTTCAGATCTTTGTATTCAAAATCCTGTGACTACCTCAGAATTTAAAATTTTGTGGCTGTAGGCAGCGCTAGTTAAATTTAAATTCTGAAATCAACTACTCAGCTATGATATTGAATAGTGAAGATGTTTATGGGAGGTTGGTCGGCTATGTCTCTTATTTTATAGGTAATTGCCAAGCCTGGCACTGTTAAAACATACATGAAATTTTAGGCTGAGATATATGTGCTCACTAAGGATGAAAGTGGACGCCATACAGCCTTCTTCTCAAATTACAGGCCTCAATTTTATTTGAGGACTGCAGATATCACTGGGAAGGTAGAATTGCCTGAGAATGTTAAGATGGTTATGCCTGGGGACAACGTGACTGCAGTATTTGAGCTGATTTCACCTGTTCCGCTTGAACCAGGTATGTCCGACTTAATTTGGTTTACGAAAAGTAAAACTAAAGGAGTTTACTTGTATGTTGATCTTTCTTAGGCACTATAAAAGGTGCACCATAACTTTACTCTTGTAAAAAGTATTGTCCTTCAGTATTTATTACCTATTACTGAGATGTTATGTTGGCTTTCATTTCTTATTACTTACATAAAAAAGATATGTCTCTTGTGTACATAGGTTATGCCTATTTCATTCGTATCAATAATATTTACTTCTTACTTATCAAAAAAAAAAAGATATGTTGGCTTTCATTACTTGTTTGCTCCCCTAAGCCTAAGTGCCCTAAGCGTCAATTTGGATCTCCAAGGTTCAGATATATTTATTTTAGCCTATATTAGACTATTTGTTATGATTATTTTTGGCTCAGAATCATTTTTTTATTTTATGATTTTTTTTTTTGAAATCTCTTAGCATTTGCCGCGAATGAAACTCGTGGCAAATACTTTTTTTTGCTGGAAATAATTATTTCCCGCGATAAGATTTCTTCGTAAATAAGTATTTCCGACTAAATATTTTGTGAAAAATATATATCTTCCAAAAAAGTATTTTATCGAAAATACTAAAAACAACTTTTTCCACAGAGATATGTCATGGGTAAACAGGTTTTGCCACAACCTCTTCTCATGGAAAAAAATGTTATTGCCCACTACATTATACCAGATGAAACCTTATTTGCCACGAAAAAAAAAGGTTTTTAACCACCACCATATATTATGGGAAAAAGAAGGTTTTTCCATGAACTTGTGGTTTGGTGGAAAAAGAGTCTTTCTCCACTCATTATATTCCACGAGTCTCCCACGGAACGAATTGGTGGGAAATTTTTTTTTCCCCACTAATGATATACTTTTTTCCATGAGAGTCACTCCTGGGAAAAACCAATATTTGTTGTAGCATGTATATATGTATATATACTTTTAAAAAAAATGTTTTAACTATAAAGAAATCTTAAAAAATTAAATTCACAAATTGACGTGATTCGATGTAACACATTAGATTTTAAAACTATTTTTATTATAAATTACGATAATTTATGAATTTATTTTTATAATTATGCGTGATTGTAACACTTTTCATGTTTTAAATATCCATTTCTATGATAAAATTAACGCTTCATAGTTATAGAAGTGCGCAATCACAAAGCAAAATTATTATAATGTTTCACAAAAGTATGATGCATTGTTATTGTAGATATTATTAAACGTTTTCATTTAATTTAGAAAGTTGGTGACAAAATTGAGTAGGGCGAAGTACTCCAGCGAGTCTTATAGCATTTGCTGAAGTTCGTTTGAGTTTTCTAAGCTTAAAAGCGAAATACATATTATAACATCTACACCATGTATATATATATATCTTTGATGCCTCTACTTTATAAAGTAGATATAATATATATATCACATCAATTTGTAATTTTATTTTTACAAGATCTCTTTGTAGATGTAACACTTTTATTAATGATTATCTCTACTGATAAGAGTATTGATTATGGTGGTATACTCCGTCTAACTTTAAAGTTCAAATTACTCTCGTGTGGAAATAATTTTTAGAGTCTATAGGACTATTTTTTTTTCTTTTACTTAAATTACCCTAAATGCACTTATAGAAACATTTTTATCAAGAGTTTGTGAGCTCCCGGAATTAGCCGAAGCTCCAACCCCCACCTCTGGTTTGGATTTTTGAGGGTGCGCTTTAGGGAGAAAATGGAGAGGGCAAGAGGAATTATTGATATTATTTGTCTATATATGCTCTATATATATATACATGCTATAATATACACATATAGTGATACTATTATAGTGATACTAATACTATATACTATACTAATACTAATACTATATATAGTTATAGTGATTTATATAGTGATTTATATATATATAATACTAATACTAATACTAATACTAATACTAATATTAAATAAATTATAACTATACTATACTAATACTAATACTAATACTATAATATAGTTATCTCAATTTATATAGTTATTTATATATAGTGGATTACTAAGATATACTAATAGCTATTTAACTACTAATACTTTAGTGTCTAACTTATTTATAATTTATCTATGTTAGTGATAATATGTATTATGCTAGTGATAATATGTTAGTGTCTAACTTATTAATATATTTGATTATATATGTTAGTGACAATAATTAATATGCTAGTGGTTACATATATGCTAGTGATAATATATTATATGATTGTTACATACACTTTTTATATAAGTGCATATGATCAAATGTATAGACTGTATTTATGAAAAAGAATATATATTATAAATTTTCAGCCATAAAATATATGTATCCTTGATATATATATATAGTTTATATTAATAACATATGATCAAACAAATGTTCATGTTTAAGATTAAAATTTATGTTATATTAATTTTATGTTATTTGATTATTATGAGAAATAGGATTTTAAAATTTAATCTTATATTAATTAGCAGTTTAGCATATAATATAAAATTATTTTATATAAAATTATATATATTATATATAAAAACCATATAAAAAATATTTTATATATACGAATTGGTTCTGTTCGGTGTTAGAAAAAGGAAAATCGGATCCAGATCGATTCGGATTAGTTTTTCAAAAAATGAAATCGATACCAAACCGAATCAACTGGTTCATCAATTACGGGTTTTTATTTTCATCCCTACTAAAAATTCTCTAATAAATGTGACCAATCAAGTCTTAGATGCTTTTCATGATGGACATAATTATGACTAACTCAAAACTCAGAATACCAAGTACTATAAGATTAACCTTTTAGTGAGATGATATAAAGTCAAACCTCAACCTTTAAGATGCTAAAAAGGATTGATTAAAGGTCTAATCCAAACATGCCAAGTCTAAGCCACATCATGTAAATAGCCGAACGAGAATCCTGAATGGGCTTTCCACTCCATCCACCTGCAGAATGGGCTTCCAGTCTTACTCAAAACCACAAGTCTCTGCGTACCCAAACAAAGCCTTGGAATCCTCGAAGCAAGTGGTGAAAAAGCAAACAAAGGCAAAGCCAGCAAATGAAGCCGAATTGTTTGACACAAAATGGCTGCAACCATCATCAGTGGCAACAAAACAAACACAAGGCGAGCAGAGACAGATAACGATGGGACAAAATCGTGAATTCTCGAACAGCATTCATTTCTCATCTTGTCGTCTTCGAACGTCACCAAAAACACCAGCAGGTGCCTACTCTCCACCCCCCCTATCTGTTATGCACACATCACATGGCGATAACCCTCCTTTTCCCCCTTCCCCACCATTACAACCCAAAGCATTATTCATTTTACTTTACCAATTAGTACTGCCGGTTCTTCAATTTATCATCTCTCTCCCTCTTCTTCAGCACAACCCACATAGCCAAATTCAGACCCACAAACAGAGCGTCTGCTATGAAGCGTGCACTCATGTCTGACGATGCAGAGGCGAATACTGGGAAAGACAAGAAGATGAAGAGGGTTAGAGTTGACGAAGAGGAAGAAGATGGGGAAAAAGGAATTGGGTTTGTGAATCTGGATGAGAATCTGCTGTACGAGGTGTTGAAGCATGTGGACGCGAGAACGCTGGCGGCGGCGTCCTGCGTGAGCAAACTCTGGCACAGGACGGCGCAGGACGAGCGGCTCTGGGAGCTGATCTGCACCAGGCACTGGGCTAACATCGGCTGCGCCAATCAACAGCTCCGATCTGTGGTCCTCGCTCTCGGGGGGTTCCGTCGTCTCCATTCCCTTTTCATCTGGCCTCTTTCTAAGTCCCAGTCGTCCGGCTCGTCTTCTTCCTCTCCATCGTCGTCGTCTTGGGCCCCTTTCGGGCCGATGATGGGATCGAAGCCGCCAACTCGGTGGGGAAAAGACGAGGTTCATCTCTCCCTCTCACTTCTCTCTATTCGCTACTACGAGAAGATGAACTTCAAGAACGGAGGCAGATGATTTCTATCATCCATTAATACTTCTAATTGCAGTTTTCTTTTTCCTTAGTGCCGCTAAGTGCAGCATTTTATTTCTTCTATGGTTTTGATTTTTCAGATGGGTCGATATCTAGATCTGTATGCTTACTATGTATTAGCGTTTCCTCGTTGACTTTTGAGCTTCTTGTATAAACTGAAATGGAATTGTCAAATTTGTGCATAATTATGTCATAACTAGGATCATCCACATCCTGTTATATTTTCGTCCTTGATTTATTGGGTTGCTGGGAAATTCGTGTTTGGAAGCTAAGAAAGAAAGAGAGGAATAACCTGAGCAGAACTGGGCAATGTAGATGTCGATGTCGGTGGGGGGGGGGGGGGGGGGGGGGGCTTAGCAGGATGTTGTGGTGGATGCGTTTTCCGAATACCCACAAAGAGAGGGTACCAAAATGTTAGAAAGTCCAGTTGTATTAAATGTTCGGAACTGGCCAAGCTTTCGAACGGGCCAAGCTTTCTGGCATTTCCCATAGCCTAGTCTGCTAAAGACACCCAGATGAGTTCGTAATAGACTGTACCTGGAAAAAGGGCCAAAATCCCTAGGGTGACCAACTTGTCTTATTGCTGGTCCCTATTCTTTTGAGGAATGCTGGCAGCCATGGCTGTATCTCTTTGGATTCATGCCGTGCCTGTAGTTTTGACGACAAAAAATCTCGAGATAGTACAAACGCAAGATGTCTTTTTAGTTTTTCTTCGTTCCATCCACATCACATAAATTACGATGAAATGATTCTCACCGATGAGATGCTACCTCGGCGAGAATGTCCCCGAGACGCACTTACCACTTGTTCCAACTCCTAAAGATTACCTTGTTTATAGATAATATCTGAGGCACTTTGTTCTCCACCATTGCCTTGCTGGGTCAGACTAATTTTCGCTTTCCCATTTTCGTTGAATATATTAACATGGTTGGTGCTTCTGTTAGGTCGATGATCATGCTCTCTGCTCTGGAAGGATATGCAGAATGTGGCAGATAAAACTACATGTTTTAGTTGTTAGTTGTTAGTTGTTAGGACTTATTTAGGTTGAGCCTATCCGATCGCAGCCATTTCCGCTGGAGTTCATTGAAAAAAATGAGCTCCATCGTACAAAAACGGATATTTTTTAAGTGGGTCTATTTTTTTAAAGGATCTGCACAAGATTTGTATGTGTTAGCACTTTCATTATATTAGTTAAAAGCTAAATCGAATGAGTATTTAGCTATTAGAGAGCAAAATATGCTTACAATGGATTAACTAAATTCTAAATTAGAATTTAACTATAATGGCTTTCAAAAGTTTTTTCAAATTTGAAGGTTACTGTATATACATCAAATATATATTTTATTAATTATTTCTCTCCCTTTCTTTCTATCACATATTTTATCACAATTGGTATATTAATTTGAGTTAATGATATATTAATTTAATAAGAATATAATTATTAATTAATATATAATAGATAGAATAATAAAATATGATAAAATAAATAAATTAATAATTAAAAAAATTAAATATTTTTGAAATTATTAGTTATTCATTAATATATAATAAATAAATATATAATCTAATGTAGAGATTTGATGTGAATAACCAAAACCAAATTTATCTTATATTATTTTATTGTTATATAATGAAAAAATAGTTATTCTAATGTAGAGATTTATGTAAATGAAATAGATAAAAGTCAAATTTATCTTACATTCATAAAAAATATCCTTTAACTTTGACTAATCCAATGAGAGTGCTCTATGCCTACCCAAATCGTGTTGGACTGCACGAGCTTATTAGATTAGATTGAAAGGCTGGTTTGGTTACACAAAATTAAATTATCTTATTTCATCTCATATAATCATTATAATTTTTTTAAATTTCGACATAAAATATAATAAACAAATTAACTTTTTTAAATTTTAAAATAAAAGTAATTTTAAAAAATTATATTATAATAATATTTTATTTAATTTTTAATAAAATATCTTATCTCATTTAATCTGTGTAACCAAAGAAAGTTTTGATTATCTATAGTACTTCTCTTTTATTTCTTGCGTTCTCTCGTATCTACCTATCATTATTACACTTTATTTCTATTTCGGGTAAATTTTATGATCCATTTTGTTTTGGAAGTGTGTGACAAGTTTCGTTTTTATTGCTATTCATCCACAATTGTATGGACTCACAGGGTGAATTCAACCCACAACATAGCAAAGGGCCCTCGATTCTTAAGCAACTACTTGACCCAACTCAACTAGCCCAGTCTAATTCAATCTTATATGGGCCTCAATTGCATTTTTTTCCCCTGAGCACGATAATATTACAAATAAATTAAAGATACATGAATAAGAAGGGTGGAGTCCCAACAAACTCCCAATAACTATTGCAATAATTATAAGAAAAATGATATTTATAGTTTTAAAGTATTAAAATCTCATTCTTTTTTAATAGTTGACTTTATTTTTTTTTTCAAAAACAGTGTGCGGAACTTGCACATCCTATAATTGAATCTAGTATTACGCAACTTTGAAGTCAATTATTTATTTAATAACTTTGTGTAAAATGAAAGAAAATTATGCAAATTAGATAGAAATTGAAGCGAAATTCCTAGTTCAAACTCTGAATTCCACACCCAAGCACAATAACAATTACGTAAAGAGAACAATTTCAGACATAAAATATAATAAATAATTTAACTTTTTCAAATCTCAAAATAATAATAATAATAAACGATAATATTCTAACAATATTTTATCATCTCAACATCCAAACGCACTGTTGGTCACTTCACACTCGAACTACTTTTTTAAGTTTTTTTTCCTTTGCCTTCTCCCTCTCGACCCATGAAATTCCTTCTCTGTTCCTCATTCTTAGTAGAATATAAAGGTAGAGATTGCGGCAACGTTCTCAGAATGAACCACCCACATGTTTGAATGGGGCAGTGCACTTTTTCTTTCTCCCGTCAAACATTAGTCCTAAAAGCACACCTCGAACTGATGCTGTTAAAAATATAATATAAATAATTAAATTGATTTATTTTTTTAAGTTTAAGGTTTTTGGAGTAATAGGTGGTGATTTCATGCATATAGTATAAAAAGCCTCCTAGCGCACTTTTCATGTCAGACGCTCGTCCTCTCGCTGCTAACAAGCCTCCTAGCGCCTTGATCAACAATGGGAAAGGGTCATAGGATCATCACAGACTGCTCGAAATCTAGAAGCGGTCAAGAATTCTGGGCCAGGAAGGCCAGACAGTAGCTTGTTATTGCCATGCAGGCAGGCACCAGTCAATATTGGCAGAAGAAATTCTTTAAAATATGTTATGAAGACTAGCTTAGCAGCATTTAGGATTTTGTTTTGTGGGTTTAAGAGATGTACGTAGAAAACCTGTCACAGTTTTGTATGGAGTCTCATGAAAACATAGTGTTTGATACCTAACCCTGTACTGAAGAAACTCTGAATTGAAGTCACTAATTTATGGTATGAGTCTATAATTTTATTGTATCCTTCTCAGAGACTAGAAGAGATCCATGGGAAGAAACTGGTTTGAAAAGCTACAAACTAGAAAATACTAGCTGAGACTGAAAACAAATTGAGGCAGTAGGACTACTTACAAAAACCATACTTACCAGCTGCGGCTGCGCTTGGTTGTAAGTCTTTGAATTTAGTCTAATTTTAAGTTGAGTTTAACATCTAAACACCCAACTCTTAAATTACTGAACTCAACTAAACTAAACTCAACTCAAAACCTTATTACACGTGGGATCCACAATTTTTTTTTAACTTAACACATCTTTATACGTGAGACTCACAACCTTTTTCAACTTTCTATAAAAAGTACTAACCTAATCTTAACATCCAAACACATTTTAAACTCAGTTTAGATGGACTCCATATAACTCCATTCATTACTCAACTCACTACTATTCATAAAAAATTGAGCTCAACTGAGTTCAATTTAAACATCCAAACACAACCTAATGTATTTGCAATTTCAATTTTCAAGGGTCAAACAGTAAAAAATGAAGACTAAAATTGAGATTATGCCTCTACTTAAGGCAATTTCAGTTTAAATAACTGAGAAAAGAAGTAATTAGTTTTGCAGAGATACACAAGATTTAAAAGCAAACAAAAAGAGAAACCTCCAAGAAAGATATGGACCTGTTCAGCTCAGCTACTGGGCAGGTGGCGCTAAGCACGTGCATGCCAGTTCTTGCTTTCTAAGCATTATTGTTTCCACCAACTGCTCCATCATTATTTGTTATAGCTAGTGCTTGAGGTTCATATCCTCTTGACTACACTACCTTTATAAAAAAGAAAATGCCAAGTCTCCTTATAATTCTGATAATGAGTCTCGATATTTGATTAAAAAATAATATATTAATTTTTATTAAAATATTTAAAATAATTAAAAAAAATATAAAAAAATCATATTTATCAAGAAAAATTCTCGACGGCGGTAGTGCCACCGTTATAAAAAAGGCTTGTCAACACAAAATTCGAGGATACATTTCAATCGTTTTAAATGGCCTCAAGTAGCACCTGCCACTGGATGAAAACCATCATCATTTTTCGAGAAATGATAGTTGCATTACGAGAGTGTGTAAAAATAAATAAATATAAAATTTATATAAATTTATATTTTTAAAATGATTGTAAGTATTTATACATTTCATTGGATGTAATATATTTTTTTTTTTAAAGAGCGAATGTTAAAGATATGATCAGTATACATGGACGCTTTGTGAACAAGGGTTCGTGTCCACCGACCTTATCCTTGTATTATTGTTGTCTCTTAAGCCACGTCGTCATGTTTAAGCGATCCAGAGAACAATTTTTCTTAAATTTTTAGCAGCCATATTTGAACACAGACGACTCGACGAGGGTGTGGACGTGCGTCGCTGTCATTACTTCGTCGACTCTGTGCACGGCATTGGCTTCCGCACCCACCCAAACAATTACGAATTAAAAAATAAAAAAGAGCGATAATTAAAGGGTAAGGGCCATTCTCACTGCTGCGTGCGCCACTGTGCATCTTTCCTACACCGCCTCTCCCTTTGAGCTTCCATTCCATGAAGTTCATGGGTACTCTGATCTTGTTCATCCTCTTCTCGGCATTGTTTGCTCAGGTGACATCCACAAATCACACTTTAAGCGAAGGTTCGTCTCTCTCCAGCGAGAAACCGGAAGATGTTTTGACTTCGCCGAATGGAGTGTTCTCCGCTGGATTTTACTCCGTCGGTGACAATGCTTATTGCTTTGCCATATGGTTCGCCTCCCGACCCTCAAGGATTCAGGACCCCACCGTTGTCTGGATGGCCAACCGAGAAAAACCGGTTAACGGGAGAAAATCGAAGCTCTCCCTTCTCAGAACTGGTAATCTTATCTTAACTGACGCCGGTGAGTTCACCGTCTGGGAGACAAAAACAATTTCTCTGTCGTCTTTAGAATTATATCTTGACGAAACTGGTAATCTTGTCCTACGAACTTTGGGAGGTGAAAATTTGTGGGAAAGCTTCGACTTTCCCACAGATACCTTGCTTCCCCAGCAGTTACTAACTAGAAATACAAAGCTTGTCTCCTCGAGAAGCCAGACCAACTATTCCTCTGGCTTCTACAAGCTTCTTTTCGATAATTATAACGTCCTATGCCTTCTTTATGATGGGGCTGAGGTTTCCAGTCTTTACTGGCCTGAACCATGGCTTATGCGCGGGCAAGCTGCCGGAAGGTTCGTGTACAACAGTAGTAGAATCGCAGTGCTCGATTCCTTCGGGTACTTTAGTTCTTCCGACAAATTTACATTTTCGTCAGCTGACTATGGGCAATTGCTCCATAGAAGATTGACCCTTGATTACGATGGTAATCTTCGATTGTACAGTTGGGACGAGGAGGGCGAGATGTGGGTTGTTTCATGGCAGGCCTGGCAGATACCTTGTTTTATTCATGGTGTTTGTGGGGCTAACGGTATATGCAGCTATGTTCCTGGTATTGGCAGAACTTGCTCGTGCCTTCCAGGATATAAGATGATAAATCATACCGATTGGTCTCAAGGGTGTGAACCCGAATTTGATCTCTCTTTTGGGAAAAACAAGTTTGATTTTTTGCAGCTATCCCATCTTGATTTCTATGGTTATGATTATAATACCTACCCCAATTATACACTTGATCAATGCAAGAAGTTTTGCTTGGAATTGGCCGACTGCAAAGCATTCCAATACACCTTTGGCACGGGTATTGGTTATTCAAATTGTTACCCCAAGATTCTATTGATGAATGGACATGGTTTGCCTTCTTTTGATGGAAGCTTCTATCTGAAAGTGCCGGAAAAGAATCTCCTCTCGAACGCCAATCTTACAGAAGAAGTTGGTTTAAATTGTTCAAGTGAAGGTCTGCTGCTACTGGAAAGAGCATACTTAAAAAGCCGGGTAAATGGGAAAGTGAAATTCATGCTCTGGTTTGTATGTGGATTCGGAGGACTAGAAATTGTGGGTATCTTTTTGGTGTGGTTTCTCTTGTTTAGAACCCCCAAAAGTTCTACTGCAGACAAGCAAGGCTATCTTCTTGCCATCACTGGATTCAGAAAATTTACATATTCGGAGTTGAAGAAGGCCACAAAGGGTTTTACTGAGGAGATTGGGAGAGGTGCAGGAGGGGTTGTGTACAAAGGGGTGTTGGCGGACAATCGAGTTGCAGCAATCAAGCAACTATACGAAGCTAACCAAGGAGAAGATGTATTTCTAGCAGAAGCGAGCATCATTGGTAGGCTTAACCACATGAACTTGATAGAAATGTGGGGTTATTGTGTCGAGGGAAAGCACAGGCTTTTGGTGTCCGAGTACATGGAGCATGGTTCATTGGCAGACAACCTCTCTTCTAATTCACTTGATTGGAAGAAAAGGTTTGAAATTGCTTTGGGCACTGCGAAAGGCCTGTCTTATTTGCATGAAGAGTGCTTGGAGTGGGTTTTACACTGCGACGTAAAACCTGAAAACATATTCCTAGACTCTAGTTATCAACCTAAGGTGGCAGATTTTGGGCTGTCCAAACTACAAAGCAGAGGAGAAAACGGCAATTCAAGTTTCTCGAGGATGAGAGGAACCCGGGGATATATGGCTCCGGAGTGGGCATTCAATCTGCCCATTACCTTGAAAGTAGATGTTTATAGCTACGGGATTGTTGTGTTGGAGATGGTGACCGGAAAGGATGCAGCAAAGGGTGTCCATGCCATAGAAAGTGGAGGGGAGCCACAGCACAAAAGGCTTGTGTCGTGGGTGAGGGAAAAGAAGAATAGGGCGGCTTCAACAATGTCCTGGCTTGAAGAGATTATAGACACAAGGTTGAAAGGTAAATACGACATAGGAAAGATGGAAACTCTGATTGGGGTTGCTCTGCAATGTGCGGAGGAAGAAAAAGATGCAAGACCCAGCATGAGACAAGTAGTTGAGATGCTTTTAGCCCAAGAAAATGATCACCAGTGATGGCAGGCATGTCATTCCTGAAGAAAGACTCGATTGATTTTCTGCTACCCTGATCAAAATGAAAAAGAAAATTCGATTCAGAAAGATGATTGATTTTCTGTTGTTGTTTTAGTTATGATATTCTTGCTTAGAGTTTATTAATAAAAATAATGATGTGCCATACTCTGTTTTAAGAAAATAAATTGGCTCTTTGAACTTAAATACTCTCAAGCAACAGCAATTAATGGTTTTATTGTTTTTTCTTCTCTCTTTAATGCCTACGATAGACTCTAATCGCCATTGAGGTCCCTGCCTCCAATGTCTTATGGAGTCAATTCTTGCCATTATGACTCCAATCCCTGAATAAGAAAGTGTGTACGCTACCGGCTACCGTTTGTTCTGTAGTTTTGAAAATAAAGTGATGGCTATCATATTTTATTTCTTAAGTTTTTTCCTTTTTATTTTAATTTTTCTTAACCATTTCTTTTTTTAATCCCGAACAGAAAAAAAAAAAAAAAAGAACCTAGAAGTCTAATACGGACTGCTAGTGGTGTGAACCGTGAAGGATTCATAAAAGCCATAAGCAAAATCTGGTTTCTTCTGCATTCAGTTGTTCTCATAATTCACACCCAATGAAGCTGAATTCAATACTATTACGGCTAGCAAGATGGCTGAGACGATTTGAATCTTCTAGATTTTTTATTTTTTATTTATTTATTAGGGCCGATAGTGAGAAACAGAAAGTCAAATTAAACAGATCCAACAACATTTATAACTACTCAAGTGAATTCATGGACAACATTTAATACTAAATAAATGTTATGGATCTCAATTCATTTTTCCATATTTCCCACACTTAGGTCCTGGAGAGTTTTGTCAAAAACCTTAAAGATCTCTATTTGATTGATAACATGGGTTTTATCTTAGAGTAATGATAGATACAGTCGTGAAATGCGCAAGTGTCGTGCAGTCGTTTTGAAAAAAGTAGAATTCACTATAAATTAATTTTTTTCAAGTAGATTCCGTATTTATTTATTTTTTTTAAAGTGATCGATTACATGACACTTGCGCACTCACGACTACAACTATCATTTCTCTTTATCTTAATTCAAATATAAATCACAGCCAAACTCAATATCATATGCATCCACTAATACATTAAGTCCCAAAAGTCAAATATCTATAATTTTCTACCGGGAAAGAGAAAAAAAAATAGAAATGAAAATCTTATAAATTACACACTCATTATATTTTTCTTCCATTATTTTGAGATGAAAGATAATTTAATAGTGATAAAATCATAAAAATGTCACACTTTACATAATAGGATGGAAGTGTAGTGCATAGAATTTCTTAATGTTTGTTGTTGATTTGTGGTTCACTTCAAGATTTATTTGTTGTTCTAAGTGTATATAAATTTGGTTCATTCCAATTTTTTTTTCCCTTTTCATTCTAGTTGCTGATATCGTTGTTCTTTGAGATTTATTTGTTATTCAAGATTTATTTTTTTTTAGCTTTCACAAATTTCAAACGGACATTACGTGAAGATAAATAAAACAATTATTCTCTGTATATCTTTGAACTCTATTGGCAGCTTTACATCACAACTAGTGTTTGCTCCATTATAGATGTAAACTTTAGAATTGTTGACTGGAAGATAGGTTTGATGGGAAAAGAGGAAGATAGAATACTCTATTGAACGTCGTGTCGATTAAGGTATTGGAATGAGAAATTTTAATACTGATACCGTTTCGAGATAGTCGATATATGAATAAATTATATATATAAATATATATAAATTCTATTATAATATATTAGTTTATATATGAATAAATTATATATAAAAAGATAAAATTGATAATTCACATATTAGTATGCAATGTAAAGATAACAAGGAGCATTTTTCTTACGGATAATATCTTTAACAATGGCTCTTTTTTACATAAAAAAAAAACAAAAGCTCTATTTGCACACGGGAGGGGTACCCCCTGCATACACGGCCCTCCACGTGGATAAATGAAACACTGCGTTTCATATGCAAGCTCTTGTCACATGCAAGCAGATTCCCTTCCCTTGGTCACAGACACAAAGCAAGCTCTTCTGCTTCCCCACCCACGAAGAGCTTCATTTCTGCTTCCTACAAGCCACGAAAACAGGTTATGCTTCTTAACTTCATCTTCTCTTCTTCTTCTTCGTTTTTTGTCTTCGCATTCGTGGATCCAACCGAGCATATCCCTGCCATCGTCTTTCCCAATTTTTGGAAGCCCGGAACCCTAACCCATGAAGAGCTTCATTTCGGCGAATGTGAAGGGTGAATCTGCTTCCCTCAGGCCACGAAAATTACACAATATCGACACTCCTCTAGGTAGTAAGCGGGCGAGGGAGGTTGAAATCAAGTATTGTTTCTAAAATAAAAGTTCTGAAATCAAACTCGAAAGTAGCACGAAGATGAGACAAAATCTTGGGTGAGAGAAGAAGAGAGTAAGTTGAGAGAGGGACTCACCGTAAGGGGTTGTGACGGGCTGGGGTGGCTTGGGTCTGTCTGGCGGCCCTTTTCGTGCAGGTGGCGACATCTTGGAGCGGCTGGCGAGGTGCGGTGGTTCGGTGGGTAAAAATCTCTGTTTTGAATGAGAAAAATAGAGGTGCTGGTGCTGCCGACGCTTTGGCTGGGTAGTGGCTTTCGGTGGTCGTCTGAGGGAGGAGCAGCGACGGTGGCTGGCTTGGCTTCGCGGTGGCGAGGCAGTGGCTTACGTGGAGGGAGCGGTGCTCTGTTTTCGGGAGCCAAAGTAGAGGAATAACAGTTGGGCAGTGCAACGGGGCTTCTCTACGGTGGTTCTCGGTTTGGTGGCAGCGGCAGTTCTCGGGGCTTCTCTACGGTAGATGCTAGGGTGGCAGCGGCTGTTGGTGCGTGTATGCAAGAGTGGCGCTGTGGATCGGTTGGGGTCGATGGTGGATTTGCCGTGATCGCTGCTGCGTGAAGCTTGCTGTGCATGCATGCGGACGTGGGTTGTGAGGAAGAATCCGAATGAGGGAGAAGGAGTGGGACGTGGGTTGGTGCTTATCGGTGAGGTCTATACAGCATTTGGTGCTTATCGGTTGGTGCTTAATTAAGGAGTGGGACTTGCAGGTGCTTTTGTTAGCATAGTCAGTGAGGGAGTGGGCAGTAAAACAGAGCATATCCATGCCGTCACTCACTTGATGCTCGTTGCTAAGGAAGACAGCACGAAGACGATGAAGGCAAGGTAAGACGATGAAAATGTCCTCACTTTTCTTTCCGAGAGTGCAAAAATTGGTTTATGAAATCGAGTTTGGCGCCTAGGTGAGGTTTCTGAAAATCGATCTTCCGCCTCTTTTTTTTTTAAATAATAATATAAAACTTACGTGGCATGACCATGTCAGATGATTCCGCGACGGGTACCCAAAGACGGGTACCTGTAGCAGAATTGAAAAAAAAAAGAAGTTTTCATCTTGTGCTACTTGTGGCATTTAAGAATTGAGCAAAAATTAGTGGTGGCAATTGGTGGAAACAATGATGCCGAGAATGCAAGAACTGGTACGTGCTTAGAGGCACAATTTTTTTTTTTTTGGGTCGGAGAGAAGGGTTTCGAATTCCAAACCTTTATTTTAAATGTTAGAAGTTATGCCAATCAGACTAAGGCCTTTAACCGAAGTACCACTTTTTGTAAGTACTCTCTATTTGCTTATTTTCTAGTTTGTAGCTTTAGATATCAAACACACTGTTTTTCTGTCCAAAAAATTGAAATAACAAAATAGTGTAAGGATTTGGAGCTTTCCTGATCCCATGACCCTTTCCCCCTAAGCTTGATCCCTTCTGTATCCAAACCATATCCGTATATATGGACTCTTGTGAATAATATTTTTACTACTAATTTAAATGCATAAATACCATTCAAGAGTTCGTGTCCACCAACCTTATTCTTGTCGGTTTTATTGTCTCTAGAATCCACGTCGTCATGTGTAAGCCATCGGGAGAACAAGTTGATAAATTGAGATTAAAATTAAAAAATTAAATAAAGTACTGTTAAAATATATTTTTTAATATTATTTTTATTTTAAAAATAAAAAAATTAAATAATTTATTTTATTTTATATTAAAAATTGAAAAAATTATAATAATAAAATGAGAAATGAGATTTTTCTAAAACAAACAAGGCGTATTTTAATTTTAGCAGCCATATTTGAACACCGAGGCTCGACGAGAGTGGGGACGCTCGTCGCTGTCATTGCTTCGTCGACTTGTGCAGGGCATTGACTTTCTTACCCACCCAAACAATTACGAATTATAGGGTAAAGGCCATTCTCACTGCTGCGTGCGCCACTGCGCATCTTTCCTACTCCGCCTCTCCCTTTGAGCTTTCATTCCATGAAGTCCATGGGTACTCTGATCTTGTTCATCCTCTTCTCGGCATTGTTTGCTCGGGTGACATCCACAAATCACACTTCAATTGAAGGTTCGTCTCTCTCCAGCGAGAAACCGGAAGATGTTTTGACTTCGCCGAATGGAGTGTTCTCCGCTGGATTTTACTCCGTCGGTGACAATGCTTATTGCTTTGCCATATGGTTCGCCTCCCGACCCTCAAGGATTCAGGACCCCACCGTTGTCTGGATGGCCAACCGAGAAAAACCGGTTAACGGGAGAAAATCGAAGCTCTCCCTTCTCAGAACTGGTAATCTTATCTTAACTGACGCCGGTGAGTTCACCGTCTGGGAGACAAACACTATTTCTCTCTCGTCTTTAGAATTATATCTTGACGATACTGGTAATCTTGTCCTACGAACTTTGGGAGGTGAAAATTTGTGGGAAAGCTTCGACTTTCCCACAGATACCTTGCTTCCCCAGCAATTACTAACTAGAAATACAAAGCTTGTCTCCTCGAGAAGCCAGACCAACTATTCCTCGGGCTTCTACAAGCTTCTTTTCGATAATGATAACGTCCTATGCCTTCTTTATGATGGGGCTGAGTTTTCCAGTCTTTACTGGCCTGAACCATGGCTTATGCGCGGGCTAGCGGGAAGGTTCGTGTACAACAGTAGTAGAATCGCAGTGCTCGATTCCTTCGGGAACTTTAGTTCTTCCGATAATTTTACATTTTCGTCAGCCGACTATGGGCAATTGCTCCATAGAAGATTGACCCTTGATTACGATGGTAATCTTCGATTGTACAGTTGGGACGAGGAGGGCGAGATGTGGGTTGTTTCCTGGCAGGCCTTACAGACACCTTGTCTTATTCATGGTGCTTGTGGAGCTAACAGTATATGCAGTTATGTTCCTGGTATTGGTAGAAATTGCTCGTGTCTTCCAGGATATAAGATGATAAATCATACCGATTGGTCTCAAGGGTGTGAACCCGAATTGGATCTCTCTTTTGGGAAAAGCAAGTTTGATTTTTTGCAGCTTTCCCATATTGATTTCTATGGTTATGATTATAATAGCTCCTACAATTATACACTTGATCAATGCAAGAAGTTATGCTTGGAATTGGCCGACTGCAAAGCATTCCAATACACCTTTAGCACGACTAAAGGTAATTCAGATTGTTACCCCAAGATTCTATTGATGAACGGAAATCGTGTGCCTTCTTTTGACGGAAGCTTCTATCTGAGAGTGCCAGAAAACAATCTCCTCTCGAGCGCCAATCTTGCAGAAGAAATCGGTTTAAATTGTTCGAGTGAAGGTCTGCTGCTACTGGAAAGAGCATACTTAAAAAGCCGGGTAAACGGGACAGTGAAATTCATGCTCTGGTTTGTATGTGGATTAGGAGGACTAGAAATTGTGGGTATCTTTTTGGTGTGGTGTCTCTTGATTAGAACCCCCAAAAATTCTACTGCAAACAAGCAAGGCTATCTTCCTGCCATCACTGGATTCAGAAAATTTACATATTCGGAGCTGAAGAAGGCCACAAAGGGTTTTACTGAGGAGATTGGGAGAGGTGCAGGAGGGATTGTGTACAAAGGGGTGTTGGCGGACAATCGAGTTGCAGCAATCAAGCTACTCCACGAAGCTAACGAAGGAGAAGATTTATTTCTAGCAGAAGTGAGCATCATTGGTAGGCTTAACCACATGAACTTGATAGAAATGTGGGGTTATTGTGCGGAGGGAAAACACAGGCTTTTGGTGTCCGAGTACATGGAGCATGGTTCATTGGCAGATAACCTCTCTTCCAATTCACTTGACTGGAAGAAAATGTTTGAAATTGCTTTGGGCACTGCAAACGGCCTGTCTTATTTGCATGAAGAGTGCTTGGAGTGGGTTTTACATTGCGATGTAAAACCTGAAAACATATTCCTAGACTCTAGTTATCAACCAAAGGTTGCAGATTTTGGCCTGTCCAAACTACAAAGCAGAGGAGAAGCCAACAATCCGAGTTTCTCAAGGATGAGAGGAACCCGCGGATACATGGCTCCGGAGTGGGTATTCAATCTGGCCATCACCTCTAAAGTAGATGTTTATAGCTACGGGATTGTTGTGTTGGAGATGGTGACCGGAAAAGATGCAGCAAAGGGTGTCCATGACATAGACAGTGGAGAGCAGCCACAGCACAAAAGGCTTGTTTCGTGGGTGAGGGAAAAGAAGAATAGGGCGGCTTTAACTGAGTCCTGGCTTGAAGAGATCATAGACCCAAGGTTGAAAGGCAAATATGACGTACGACAGATGGAAACACTGATTGGGGTTGCTCTGCAATGTGCAGAGGAAGAAAAAGATGCAAGACCCAGCATGAAACAAGTCGTTGAGATGCTTTTAGCCCAAGAAAATGATCACCAGTGATGGCAGGCATGTCATTCTTGAAGAAAGACTCGATTGATTTCTGCTACCCAGAAAGTGGATATTTCATAGAAAAAAGTAAATTTTTATTATCACAAAACGACTGCACGATACCATTGGAGTTTATATGAATTATTACTCTATTATTTTCGGCTTAGCCCAAGGACCGAAGCTTGAGGACATTTGTAGTAAATGCGTAGGAAGAAGGGTGTACGCCTCCGTTTGCTCTGTAAATTAGAGAGATAAAAGTGATGGCTAGCATGGTTGCCAACGTTTTATTTCTTATGTTTTTTCCGTTTTATTTTAATTTTTCTTAACCATTTCTTTTTTAATGCCGTACAGAAAAAGCAAATTCTGGTGGTTCAGTCTAATACGGACTACAAGTGGTGTGAACTGTGAATGATTCATAAAAGCCATAAGCAAAATATGGTTTCTTTTGCATTTCTGATTTTGTGAACTGCCCATAATTCACACCCTATGATGCTGAATTCAATGCTATTTTATGGCTAGTAAGAGCATTGGCAAATGGACAATGCAGGTCTAAATTAAAAGTAAATGGGAAAAAAACATCTACATTGGCCTAGCTAAACATCCAAAATTTAACAATTATGTTACAGTAATTCTTCACCCCTCGCCAAGTTTGGAGAGCTACTGCACACGGACCAAATATTTATTTTATCATTTGTTGCCTCCCGTTTAAACTCTTTCCCTCGATTTTTCTGTGTCTTCTTCCCGAAACCACCATTTCTTCTTTATTTCTTTTCTCTTCTGAAACCCCTTTCTTCTTTGCCCTTCTGTCTTCTTCCCGAAACCTCCATTTCCTCTTTATTTTTTTTTCTCCCGAACTCCTTTTCTTCCTTTCTTCTTCTCGAAACTCCCATTTCTTCTCTATTTTTTTTCTTTCTCCCGAAACCTTTTCTCTTCCTTTCTGCGTCGCCCTTCTCTTTCTTTCTCCTGAAACTTCTCTCCCAAAACTCCCTTCTCATCCGCCCTTTTCTTTCTCTCCTCTTCTTCTCTTCTTCACCCTTTTCTTTGTTTCTCCCGAAACTCCATTCTCCTCTTCTCTTCTTCGTCCTTTTCCGCCTTCTCCCGAAACTCTCGAAACATAGCAGGTCTTCTTCGTCTTCTCCTCATTGGAAGTGTCAACTGGTGGTAAGTTTTCTCACTCACTCTCTTTTTTACTCACGGGGTCTCACATCCCCGATTGTTTAAACGCACACACACTCAGATTTCTTTGCTTTCACATGATGAAATTTTTGAGTTTTACAATACCAGAGTTGGAGGCAATTTTCATCACTGGACCATGTGGCACGCTCGTGAAAGCAATCGATCCCCACGTCCAGGTTTAGGTATGGATGATCTGTTTTGCGGAGTGTGTGCAATTTATACAATATTATTTTGCAGATGTATATATTTTTTTTATAAGAATTTGGGGGATGTATATATAGCCGTGATTTGTGGAGATTTATGAGGGTTTTATTAATTGGATTCAAAGTTTGTGCAATGTTGTTGGTTATTGAAAGACGTTGATTGGTATTATGTGAATGGAATTCCTGTGATTGGTATTCTGTTATTGCAAATCTGTGATTGTGATTAGTCTTATCCCACTTTGTGATCAACCTATTCCTGCTCTTCAAATATATTGGTACTTTGCCAAATGAAAAACAAGATTGTTCATATAACTTTAAAACACAGAAATTAACCACCGTATAATCCAAGACCTCACTTGTGGTGCTATCAAATGTAAGGGCTGAGTAACAGAGAAATGAATGAGAATGTGCTGAAATTAGTTAGAAGATATTATTGCCATGTATGGTCTGTACATATGAACTCAAACGAGTATTCAACTTTGTAATAAGAACATCATACATGCCTACAATTGTAGTATTCAACTTTAGGAAATTCATCGAAGTAATGTTGTGTTCATAATCTGGGGATCATGAGCTACTGGGAACTTGCTGAAATATCTTCTAAAGTTTTTTTGCAGCTTGTTTTCAAAGCCTATAAGCTGGAGTACTTGCTGTCTGGTCATTTACAGAGAAAAATTGCTAGAAACTTTCTTCTTTTCTTTAAGCATTTTCAAGGATTTCTGTGCTCTGTGTTTCTGCCAATGTTTTGAATACCGTACCGGACGTTGTACCGGTCAATGCACTGGAACGAAATATTTCGGTACCGGTACCTTTTCGGGATAGCGTTTCAGGATAATGTTTCGGGATAGTCGATATATAAATAAATTATATATATAAATATATATAAAAATTATAGTCCAAAATAATAATCTATATATAAATAAATTATATATAAATACATATATATAAAAATTATAAATAGTCTAGTCTGAATTAGGGGTTAAAAATAAGTTTGTAGTTTGAAAAAATGAAAAAAAAAAAAACACACACAGGCCGAAATATCGGCCGGTACCGGTCGAAATATAGGCCGGTACAGGCCGAAATTTAGTCCGGTATGGCCGGTATCGGCCGGTACGGTACAGATATAGTACCTGTACCGGCCGGAGGGCCGAAACAAAAAATTTCGGCCGTACCGGCCGGTACGGTACGAAATTTAAAACACTGGTTTCTGCTCTTTTTCCCTTTTGTTTCGATCTGTAGAAAAGAAATGACAGCTGAGAATTTGCCATTCTCTCTGTTCCTTCTTCTTGTTTTGTGCTTTTGATTTGTGGGTTTTGTTTTGATTGTATGCGTTTTGTTGGAAATACTGCTCCTGCATGGTTTGTCAAGAAAACACAAAAAAATAGTGAAGTTTCGTGGTGCTTTCCAAATCCAAATTAGTAAAGGGATGGGCTAGATGGCCTTGCCTTATCTTTCTCATAATAAAAAAAAAAAAAATTGGGCTGCAAAACTTTGATGCTTCATTGTACATGGGTTCTTCTTTTCTTTCTATATGCATTCTGGTTTGTTGGAGATGTGTCGATTTCTATGACTTTCTTGAATCTGGTTTTGATTTCATGTCGATTCTGGTTTTGATTTGTTGGGGAATGGTTTCTTCCAATTCTCCAACAATCTAAGTAGATTTAATGTTTGGGTGAATGGTTGAGAGAACGAGGCTAAAGAGATGGTTGAAGTATATTTTCTTAATGTTTGGGTGAAGTATATATTTTATTACAAGACCAAGTACATGAGGGACATGCACACTGAAACACGATTCATTGTGCATAATCACAAAAAGAAGACAGCTTTGTCCTCAGTTCTGTGTTAAGAATTTACTTTAAAAAGAAAAATGTCGGGGGGTGGGGGGGAAGAGGTAGTGAAAATGGTAGGCTTTTCTAATCAATTCAGCCAAACTGCTCCAAAGGTTAACATGATCTGTGGTTACTTTTCCCCCACTGAGAAATTATAGTAGACTTTTTAAAGTTTTTCACTTGTTTGATTTGTAGATCACCATCTTTTGCTCCTTTAGAATTGTGCTGATCCATTAAAGGCTTGAGGTAGAAGTGATGTTCCTTGAGAACAGGCTCATGAGTCATAACAGTTTTGAAGCAACAATTTTTTTTTGGTAAGTCTCTTGGTTGCTGCTTTAATCATCAGTGTCCAGTTGCATATGCATGGACAAGAAGTTACAACCATAGTTATTAGCCACAAAAGTCACTAGAGGTTGGAAGCCAAGAATTAGGTGCTTATGCTTGCACATTGTTGCACCTCTTTGATATATTGTTTATCAATGGCTGCCAAAGCAGTCTTATTGACCATGGTTTCAAACAAGTTTTTGGTTGTGGAAATTCTATGATCAGATTTTGTTGTGGAAATGACTTGTATATTTAGCAATGTTGCATTTGTTGAGTTCTATTGTGCTGAAACAACTAGGTCTTCCATTGCCACATCCTTTGTAAATCTTGCTTCACTACTTCCATGCTTCCAAAACTTATGCACGACCTTTGAAACAATGAGCATATAAGGAACCTCAAACTACTTCTTAGCTAGAACTTAAGGTTTGGAAGCTTTCTTTTTTTGTTCATTAATATGTTTTGCCTCTATTCTTTGCAGAAAGTAGAAGCTTTTCCCAGCTAAGAATACAAACAGAAAAGAAAAGGACCCTTTTCCTAGCTAAAAGGACCATTTTCCTAGCTAAAAGGACCCTTTCAGCACGCTGCCCCATTAGAGACTTAGTATCACGCATTATCCTTTATAAATGTGAGAACTACTTTGTTGCATTTTGCTAGATAGATGGTGTCAGAATGTTATATTTGTCTTTGTTTAAGAAATATGAGTGTTATATTATCCTCTTTATGAGTTTATTTGATGTTTCTAAGTTTATTTGATGCTTATCACAATATAGTTTTACAATGCTCATCATCTAGTTTTACAATCCTCTTGTCACACTTCTTTTAATTTCATGAAGTTTTGTTTAAACTAAAAAACCGAGATATGAAGTTAGGATTTCACCTTTAGATATATATATATAAATATATATGTTGCATTTGTGGAGTTCTATAGTGTTGATATTGGCAAACTCATGAATGAGAATAGAGTTTTGTCTCAATTCCTTTTATCTTTTGATTTCTTTTTTATTACACTTACAATTTTAGGCACATTGCATAAGAAATAGGTTGAGGAAACAATAATTTTAAGTAAAATATAAATTATTAATTAATATATGAAGTGTATTTGCAAAATATAAAAAAAAATTGCAAAATAATATTAAAATATATAATATTATATTATTATTTTCACTTTAAGATAGCTAATCCAATGTGGACTCAACTAGTCAAAAATTGATATTATAGCTAAAAGTTAAGATTCTAGCTAAACATTGCCAATGCTCTAAGATGGCTGAGATGAATTTGAATCTTCTAGATTTGTTTATTTTTTCGAATTTTAGGGTGAAAAAAGATATTTGTAATTATGAATTGTGCAACCGCAACGTAATCGTATTGAAAGAAGTGAATAAAATATGGGATCCACATGAAATTTTTTTTTAATAGTGGATCTCACTCTTTTTCAAAGCGACTACGTAATGTTTACGCATTTCACGGTTGTATGTAGAACCAGGTCCTAGAGTTTTGTCAAAAACCTTGCAAAAGACCTCTATTTGACTGATATCATGGGTTTTATCATTCAGATAGAAATCACAGCCAAACTCAATATCATAAAAACCGTCACCAAGCTGTCTCCCCTTGTGGGAATTGGGTAGGAGTCAATATTTTGGCTCGGATCACCCCCTTTGTGTTTTTACTTTTGTATTGCAATGTGTGTTACTTTTGGAAAGACTGTAGGGGACTCCCACTCCACCGAACTTGTGTCTTGTATCTGTTAATTTATCTATAAATACTTATTTGCCGAGAAAAAAAAAATGAATCCACTAATAAGTCAAGTCTCAAACGCCAAATATCTATAATTTTCTGCTGGAAAGAGAAAAGAAAACAAAGTTGAAATGAAAATCTTATAAATTACACTTTCATTCTATTTTTATTTCACTATTATGGGATGAAAGATAGTCACATGATGATAAAAGTGTCTGACGCTTTAGATTAGAGGATAAAAGTGTAGTGCATAAAATTTACTTAATACTATAACTTAATGACATATCAGTAGATATGACTAAATTCATTAACACACCCGTTTTAAAACCAGGTCTTTGCACAAATTTTCACTGGAACTTTCAACATAAAACCTATTAATTTGAATCTGATAATATAAAAATTGACAGTTATTTTATCCAAGACTGTCTCGATTGACAGATGGGGAATACAATTTATTTTGTTCATTAAGATTCAAATCCCAGTTCATCTTGCATGTACCCTTTCACAAGGAACTGAAGGAAGATATATATGAAGAAAACTACCTTAGTGGAGAGCTTCTGTTTGGATACTGAGATGAGATGAGATGAGATAGTTTTCGATAAAAGTTAAAAGTTGAATAAAATATTTTTAGAATATTATTTTTTTAATATTATTATTGTTTTGAGATTTGAAAAAGTTGAATTGTTTATTGTATTTTGTATGAGAATTTGAGAAAGTTATAATAATCAGATGAAATGAGATGAGATGAGATGAAACATTTCATATTGTATCTAAACGAGGCCAAAACATCATTCTTTTTGGTTCTCTAATTTTTCCATTGTTTATAAGATCCATTCTTCTATTCGAATCTCATGAAAAAAAGAGAAAGGAGAATTGAAGGGAAATTCCTAGCTCAAACTCTGAATTCCACACCCAAGCTCAATAACAATTATGTAAAGAAAACAATTTCAGACATTTTTTTTTTCTGCATATGTTGTTTTTAGTCACTTCATATTTGAACTACTCTTTTAGTTTTTTCCTTTGAGTTCTCCCTTTCGACCCATGAACTTCCTTCCCTCTGTTTCGCATTCCTTGCAGAATTTATGGGTAGAGATCATGGCGGTAACGTTGTTAGAAACAATATACCCACCCAAGTGGTTCAATGGGGCAATGCAATTTTTCATGTCAGACGCTTGTCCTCTAGCTGCAAACAAGCCTCCCAACTCCATCATCAACAATGTGGTTGAGAGTTTCTTTCATGGTTTGAGTTATAAATATCATTTGATTCATTCCTAATCTTGAAGTGGTCATGAATTCTGGACCAGGTCCCGATAAAGGCGAGAAACTAGCTTGTTATTGCCATACATGCACCAGTGGATATTCTTTCAATCACATGGACATAAAAAATTCTTTAAAATATGTCATAAAGACTAGCTTAGCAGCATTTAGGATTTTGTTTTGTGGGTTTAAGAGATGCACGTAGAACAACTTTCACAGTTTTGTATGGAGTCTCATGAAAACTATAGTGTTTGATACCTAAGTCTGTACTGAAGAAACTCTGAATTGAAGTCTAGTTTATGGTATGAGTCTATAATTGCATTGTATCCTTCTCAGCATTGGCATTAATTCTGCAAATGTAAATAAAATGGATAATTTGGCTAATAGAAGATGAAAATGACATGCAGTGAATTATCTAAATATAAATCAAGATGACTTTCAGCTACTGTAAACTAACTCTTCCGTTTATATTTGACATTCACTATAGATATACCAAATCTATTAAAAAATTATTTCTTTCGTCCGAATATTCTTTCTCTCTGATTTCTTCCCTCAGTTTTTTCCACTGCCAACAAATTCTCACAATTTCACACGTGTCTTTATAATATTATTTTATTATTATTTTGAAATATTTTATTATTGAAAAAAATATTATTTTATTATTCTTTTCATTTCCTTCCATCAGCATTTTATTATTGAAAAAAAAATATTATTATATTTATAATATTTTATTATTATTTTGATTAATATATAAATAATTTAATGTGAGAATAAATTTTAAATAAAATAAGTAAAAAAATACTGGCTGAGACTGAAAACAAACTGAGACATCATGAGTACTTGTAAAAACAGTGCTTGGACTCTAAAATCTGCTGGCTGCCATCTTCGTACGTATGTGTCTATTTTTCAATTTTCTATGAGTCAAACAGTCGAAACAAAGACTAAAATAGGGACCAAATTGAGATTATGCCCCTACTTAAGGCAATTTCAGTTTAAATAACTGATAAAAGATGCAATTAGTTGTGCAAAAATATAAGATTTAAAAATAAACAAAAAATTAATTTTTTTTAAAAATAGATGACGACGTTTGCAGAACCTATAACTATCTAATTACTCTTACCGATGACTCCAAGTCCAGACCCGCGTCGCTGTCATTACTTCGTCAACTTGTGCAGGGCATTTAGCTTCGAATCTCACCCACCCAAACAATTATGAATTAAAAACACAAAACGAGCGAGAAGTAAAGGGTAAGGGCCACTTCTCTACAGGGCATCTTTCCTACACCGCATCTCCATTTGAGCTTCCATTCCATGAAGTTCATGGGTACTCTGATCTTGTTCATCGTCTTCTCGGCATTGTTTGCTCCGGCGACATCTACAAATAGCACTTTGAGCAAAGGTCTGTCTCTCTCCAGCGAGAAACCGGAAGATGTTTTGACTTCGCCGAATAGAGTGTTCTCCGCTGGATTTTACTCTGTTGGTGACAATGCTTATTGCTTTGCCATATGGTTCACATCCCGACCCTCGAGGATTCAGGACCGCACCGTTGTCTGGATGGCCAACCGAGACCAACCGGTTAACGGAAGGAAATCGAAGCTCTCCCTGCTCAGAACTGGTAATCTTATCTTAACCGACGCCGGTGAGTTTACCGTCTGGGAGACAAACACTATTTCTCTCGCATCTTTAGAATTACATCTTTACGATACTGGTAATCTTGTCCTACGAACTTTGGGAGATGAAAATTTGTGGGAAAGCTTCGACTTTCCCACAGATAACTTGCTTCCCCTGCAATTACTAACTAGAAATATAAAGCTTGTCTCCTCGAGAAGCCAGACCAACCATTCCTCTGGCTTCTACAAGCTTCTTTTCGATAATGATAACGTCCTCTGCCTTCTTTATGATGGGGCAAAGGTTTCCAGTATTTACTGGCCTGAACCATGGCTTTTGCGCTGGCAAGCCGGAAGGTTCGCGTACAACAGTAGTAGAATCGCTGTGCTTGATTCCTTCGGGAACTTTAGTTCTTCGGATAAATTTACATTTTCGTCAGCCGACTTTGGGCAATTGCTCCATAGAAGATTGACACTTGATTACGATGGTAATCTTCGATTGTACAGTTGGGACGAGGAGGGCGAGAAGTGGGTTGTTTCATGGCAGGCCTTTCAGGTACCTTGTATTATTCATGGTGTTTGTGGAGCTAACAGTATATGCAGCTATGTTCCTGGTATTGGCAGAAATTGCTCGTGCCTTCCAGGATATAAGATGATAAATCATACCGATTGGTCTCAAGGGTGTGAACCCGAATTTGATTTCTCTTTTGAGAAGAACGTGTTTGATTTTTTGTTGATATCCCATCTTGATTTCTATGGTTATGATTACAATAACTACCCCAATTATACACTTGATCAATGCAAGAAGTTATGTTTGGAATTGACCGAGTGCAAAGCATTCCAATACACATTTGGCTCGACTATTGGTTATTCAAATTGTTACCCCAAGATTCTTTTGATGAATGGACATCTTTTGCCTTCTTTTGACGGAAGCTTCTATCTGAGAGTGCCGGAAAATAATCTCCTCACCAACATCAATCTTGTAGAAGAAATCCGTTTAAATTGTTCAAGTGAAGGTCCCCTGCTACTGGGAAGAGCATACTTAAAAAACCGGGTAAACGGGACAGTGAAATTCATGCTTTGGTTTGTATGTGGATTAGGAGGACTAGAAATTGTGGGCATCTTTTTGGTGTGGTTTCTCTTGATTAGAACCCCCAAAAGTTCTAGTGCAGACAAGCAAGGCTATCTTCTTGCCATCACTGGATTCAGAAAATTTACATATTCTGAGCTCAAGAAGGCCACAAAGGGTTTTACTGAGGAGATTGGGAGAGGTGCAGGAGGGATTGTGTACAAAGGGGTGTTGGCAGACAATCGAGTTGCAGCAATCAAGCAACTCTACGAAGCTAACCAAGGAGAAGATGTATTTCTAGCAGAAGCGAGCATCATTGGTAGGCTTAATCACATGAACTTGATAGAAATGTGGGGTTATTGTGCCGAGGGAAAGCACAGGCTTTTGGTGTCTGAGTACATGGAACATGGTTCATTGGCAGACAACCTCTCTTCCAATTCACTTGACTGGAAGAAAAGGTTTGAAATCGCTTTGGGCACTGCAAAAGGCCTGTCTTATTTGCATGAAGAGTGCTTGGAGTGGGTTTTACACTGTGATGTAAAACCTGAAAACATATTCCTAGACTCTAATTATCAACCAAAGGTGGCAGATTTTGGGCTGTCCAAACTACAAAGCCGAGGAGATCCTGACAATTCAAGTTTCTCGAAGATGAGAGGAACCCGCGGATACATGGCTCCGGAGTGGGTATTCAATCTGCCAATCACCTCTAAAGTTGATGTTTATAGCTACGGGATTGTTGTGTTAGAGATGCTGACGGGAAAGGATGCAGCAAAGGGTGTCCATGCCATAGACAGTGGAGGGGAGCCACAGCATAAAAGGCTTGTGTCGTGGGTGAGGGAAAAGAAGAATAGGGCGACTTCAACTAAGTCCTGGCTTGAAGAGATCATAGACCCAAGGTTGGAAGGCAAATATGACTCTGGAAAGATGGAAACTCTGATTGGGGTTGCTCTGCAATGTGCAGAGGAAGAAAAAGATGCAAGACCCAGCATGAGACAAGTAGTTGAGATGCTTTTAGCCCATGAAAATGATCACCAGTGATGGCAGGCATGACATAGATGAAGAAAGACTCGATTGATTTTCTGCTAACCAGAACAAAATGAAAAAGAAAATTGAGTAATGCTACATATAGTCGTGGAATGCGCAAGCGCCGTGTAAGTATCATTTCACGACTGCAAGTATCATTTCTCAAGAAAATTAGACTCAGAAAGATGAATGATTTTCTGCCGTTGTTGTAGCAATGAATTATGATATCCTTGCTTAGAGTTCATTAAAAAAAAAAATAATGTGCCATACTCGTTTGAGAAAATAAACTAGCTCTTTGAACTTCAATACTCATGCAACAGCAACAATGGCTTTATTGTTTTTATTTTTCTCCAATTGCCTACGATAGACTTGTATCACTGGAAAAATAAATTAATTGCCATTGAGGTCCCTGACTCCAATCACTTTTGGATTCTATTCGGTTATGGAAGACACATGAGATACAGAGGAATGAGCTAAGTTTTGTAGGTATTGAAGCTGCATATATTGTTTAGAAGTGCCACTTGTGTTACTGAGTACTGCCAAGTATAAAAGTGTGCAAGCGTCAGTGTAGACTTGTTTTCAAAAAGTGTTCTCTTATAGAAGTGATTTTTTTTTTTGACATTTTACAAAATGAATGCGTGAGCTTTGTATAATTGGACCAAGGCTTGAGACTGTTGTACGACAAGAATGTAAACCGGGCTTCTTGTGTGAGGTATTGTGATGAAACTTCTTGTGGTTGTGAATAATGTAAACTGGACTTGTGGCTGTGAGGCTTTGTAATGAAATTTGTTGTGGTTGTAAAGAACGTGACGGATAGATTTGTTGATTACTTTGAAATCTTTGTATTCTTAAAGTTGGTTAATCTTGATGTTTGTTGAAATATAAAAATTTTCTTTCCAGGTAGATTATAAAAAAATGTTCTTGCATTTAAACTCTTTCTAAGTGGATTATTTTTCTGTTAGATTAGAATAGGTGTTGGATTAATATCCTTTAGGAGGAAATTAAGTCTGGAGATTTGGTGGGATGTGCCTGAGCATGAACGTGTGAGTAATGTGGTGTTGGGGTCTTTTTTAGAGTGATAGTGCATGACAGGAAGTTGGTGATGTCTAATGATTGGTGCTATTGTACAGACATTTAGCTTTGGAAAATGATAGTATGCCCCTAAGTATTGGCTATTTTATTCTTCAAATTTTGAAGAATATATAACTTTTTTACTTTTAGCTAACCATTCAAAACTTAAAGTCTATATTGGATTAGTCATCACTCTCTATAATAATAAAATATGATTATTTTTTATTTTTATAATTAATTTTTATTTTTTAATTAATTCTATTTTCATAACCTCCTATAATCTCCAACAATTATATTCATTTTCATTTTCACAATCCAATAAACAAAATTTAATCACATGATATCAATATTATCAAAATAATTCTATCGATCTTTAATGCAACCAAGCCAATTCTCACAAACATCATCACCAACTAATGCAAAATAAGAGTAATGAATAGGGTGGTAACCAACATATAAAACTATGAACATCACACCCATATTTGTGATCCAAAATAACAAAAAATCACAAAATAGCATAGGCTACAACCCCAAAACTCCCCACCAACAAAAGGCTACATATCTTCAAAAGATGAAGATTAAGATGGAGATGAAAATCGCTTCCTTGATTTCTCAAAAACCTCTTTTTGAAGATTCAATAAATATTCTCGTTGCATTCCATTCATGCCAGCAAGATACATCTTCATTATCTCCATATCGATCTTCCTATTCTCCGTATCATTTCTCATCTTTTTCTCCACTAGTAATCGAGCCCTATCAGTATCCAATTTACTAGTCGCTTGTCTTCTTCAGACATGAAAACAGCTCTATCATTTGTCATGCAAGTTAAGGCCTCGACAAATCCTGCACCGTAAGATTCTGCAACCTTTCTTTTTCTCTCCCTTTCTTTCTCAGTCTTCTTCCCTGGAGGTCTCTCAAAAACGACCTCTACGTTGTCATCTATCGTGTCGTCTCCTAGTGGAGTCGACTCCGCCATAGCAGGGCGTTTCCCATGTGATTTCCTTCTAGTTGACAACATGGACACGTGTTGCTGCCATTTTGGTTGGTGTCTCAATAGAAACCAACAATGTTCCATGTTGTATGTGGCCTTCTCAGTCTCTTTATACATGATTTTAGCTCTTTCAATCTAAATATGCGAATGTAACAAGAATGTGAGAATATAACTTTAGCAAGAAAATTTAAAATGAAATTTAGTTAGAAACTCATACCTTATCCTGCTCTGTCGTACCACTTGGATGCAAAGATTCTACTTGAGCCACAGCAGCACAAAATATATTTGTGCATTTTTGGATCACTGACCATCGATTGGTCAATGACCCCCTGAACAATTTGCCATGCTAGGTTTTTTATGCTCATTGTAATAATTGCTAATTCTCTTCCACATTTGAGAGTATTTTTTATCTGTCCTCCGTATAGCATCCATTCTAATATTGAGCCAAGTCGACACAAGGAGATTGTCCTCCTCTACGGTGAAAGACACACCTCGTTGCGTTTTCTTACTAGGTGACCTTTTTTCACCTTCCAATTGTGTTGCTTGGAGTCTAATATTCTCATGGCTACTAGTCATTAGGGTACTGGATATACCTTGTTCACCACTTTGCAATAGAGTGGTAAATAAGGGATCTTCATCAAATGTGGTATCCATCCTTGATTCAAGTATAATATCAAAAAATCAGGACTAGACTCGTACAAATACCAGAGACAGTGCTACTGAAACAACAGCCACATACAAACATGCAATATCTATGATAACCCAACAAATGAAATTAACAACCTACAAATACAATGCTACTGAAATAGTAGCCACATACAAACTATTTTTTTTTAAAAAACACCCTTTTGACTACCTGTCAAACGTATAAGGCTATCTCATATATATTATTTTTTTTTCCCTTCCAAATGCTTGTCAAGTCAAATGAGGAGGGCAATAAATAAATGTGCTGCCATAGAGAATTAGCATTGTGCTGATAGCGATGGGACCTTCAACTCCTACCTTACTAAGAATCTTAAAGCACAGTGACTAGTACCATGGTGACCAACCTGTAACTAGGTGCATAAAAAGATATTGATGTATTGGTAATGATTTAGTAGGCAATAATTCTTTTTCTTTTTGAGTCATTTTTAAATATATCTTTAATTGATAGATTAAGCAAGTCCTGGGATTTGTGGATAGTTGCTTGTTTAATTTATGGTCCTAGTAGTGTATGATATTTTCTTATACTTTTCTGTTTGTATTACCTGTTTGATGGTCTTGCACAGTAGATTATGTTTAGGGATTGTCTATTAGTTGTTTTGACCTTTGATTTTTTAAGTTAGTGGGACATTTCACTGATTTATTTCTTCATTGAACTTAAATACTTGGTTTTGTATGGTGTGCTAGTTATTGTGCTAAGGTACTCAATATCAGATTGCTTTAGTTATTTAGCATTGCTATTCAAATGATATCTTCTTGTTGTAGTCAGTAAAGTTGTGCTTTATGGATTTTTAGGACTAATTAATGCATCTTTTAATCTTCTATATGAACTTGTCACCTGTGTTTATCTTGGGTTTCAGAGATTTCTGAGTAAATATTGAAATTTGCTATGAATAATGTATAGCAATTAGGTGCGGTTTTGTTCCTACAAGATAGCAGACCTCTGCTCATTCTGCTACATGAATTTCCAGCAAGCCTTGCATTTGCAAGCCTTCCACTCAAGTTCATCCCCCTGAATAGACGACTCAATCTACTTACATTCGACTTAAGCAAAGAATTAGTGCAAACTGAATTTAGATGTCATTAAACAAAGGTAAATCTGTCTATATTCAAACTTAAGTACCTATATATGTATCCTTTGACTTGTGTGAAAAATGTTAAGTACTGAAGTATGAGACTCTTTTTGGATTCTGCCTAGCTATTTCCTTAGAGCCACATAGGAGCACAGAGGCACCTTTACATAGACCCAATCTAAAACCATCCTCTCCAACCAGAACTGCTAGTCTGCTACTACATACAAAATGGCCAGACTATTTTTTTGATCATTGTACAAAATGCCCAGGTGATCAAAACCATCCTCTCCAACCAAAACTGCCAGTCTGCTACTACATAGAAAATGCCGAGACTATTTTTTTTTTATGATTGTACAAAATGCCCAGGTGATCAAAACCATCCTCTCCAACCAGAACTGCTAGTCTGCTACTACATACAAAATGCTCAGACTATTTTTTTTTTCTTTTTTGTCAAAACACTAGCACACGAGTTCAAACCAACACTGCAGTTTACAGCAGCTGTTGAAAACAAGCAGCATAATTAGAAAAAAGAAATAAAATTGAGCCCTATCGTGTTCAAATCAAGACTAGAAATTGAAAAACTCTTGCTGAAAACAAAATCAAATCCAAACAACATCAAACCCAAACAATAAAATCAAGAGTAAAATCAAGAACAAAGTTTCAAATTTTACCGAGTTGCTTGTCGTGCTGGAGAGAAGCTGCTGCGGTGCCGTGCTGGAGATAAGATGGAAGCTTTTTTAGCCGCGGGAGAGAAAGGGGAAGAAGAAGAGAAAGAAGAAGAAGAGAAAGAAGGAAGAGGAAGGCAGAGACGCGAGAGAGGGAAGAAGAAGAGAAAGAAGAGAGAAAAAAAAGAAGAAGAGAAAGAAGAGAGAAAAAAAGAAGAAGAAGAAATCGCGGGAGAGAAAGAGGGAAGAAGAAGGCAGAGACGCGAGAGACAGAGGGAAGAAGAAGAGAAATAAGAGATGCGGGAGAGAAAGAGGGAAGAAGATGAAAAAAAGAAATCGCGGGAGATGGAGCTGAAAACAATAAACAATTTGTATGGACTTGAAACAGTTCTTTTCATCTTTGAAAAGAAAGATGTAATTACTGTAGATCAAGTTTCATTTGAAATGGGCTTGGCTAATTCAATGTGGGTCAACTTTCTATAAAATTATTTAAATTTGAAGATGAAATGCACTTTGAAGAAGCGGATGCGGATGCTCTAATTCTACTTTCCAACTCAGTTTTGCTCTTTATGAATCCCCTGTTTCTTTCCCTACTCAGTTTTCCATTTCCAAGCAACTGATATAACTCAATTTCCCTTTGCAAGCAACTAATATCCATTCATCCAAGCAATACCATTCTCACAAAAACTAAACCAAGCACATGTACACGTACAGTACCATTCTCCCAAATCAAATAATTTAACATCCATAGCCATACTCAAATCTTACAAAGCACACATTTACAAAATATTCATAGAGAATTTGACAATTATAATTACGGCCAAATGATCCATTTACAATTTTTCTATTAATACAATACAAAGCACCAACAGGATCAACCCACCAGAAGATTTTGATAGCTAAAACTGCTGCTGCAAGGCCAATTGAGTTTGTGATCACATCAAAGAGATGGTCTTGAGCAGACCTTAACAATTTCATTTTTGACTTTGTGACGTATGCCATGGGCACAAATTTAACTATTGTGACTGAGATCATCCATCTTTCTTTTGTGGGGTCCCTTTCAGGCTGAGTCTGCATGCATAAGGTCAATTGTGACTTCAAGCAATTGTAATGAGTTAGCTAAAAAATAGTAATGTAAGCAAGCATCCCAAGCACTTAATTTCAATAGTAATCGTTTATTAAAGGTTGTATATAACTTAATATTTTGTCATGTAAGGTACCCGACAAGTTTGGTCATTTAAAAATAAATAAAAAAATATCAAGAAATATTAGCATTCCCCAAAAATTAATTTTGGGTAGCATCTCTGTCAAAATTGGAGCTGAGGTAAAGAAAAGCTATTGAACAATCAGAAAAAATGAATGATTGAAAAATGATAAATCTAAATTGTATTGCAGTATTTCTTCTTTACATAGAATGAGCTCTATTTATAAAAGAGCCAAAACTAATTACCCAACAAACTAAAATAGTTTTAATATAACATAATTACATAGGTGAAATAGTACTTCTAATTCTTTCCCTCAAGCTGGAACATCTTGATTTGTACATGCAGCAGAACTTGCATTATATAGTCCATAAACGAAATATTGATTGCTTGAAGTCCATAGATTCGTAGTCTGGGAAGTCAAAAAAAAAAACATAGAAATAATAACACCAAGCCCATAGATGTTAATTCAACACCAAATTGGTGTTAGAGTCACTGGAAAATTAGAATCGTTGAAATACCAGGAAACACCAAAAAAAAACAAAAACAATGTTGGAGAAGGCCAAAAAATACCACAATCATGCTGGAAATAACTTGGAGCTGCCAAAACAACGGCAGAACAATGCTAAAACAATAGGAAAAGGCCCTAAACCAAGAAGCAAAATATTGAATCCATCAGAAATTTCTAAACCAGGAATGACAACATTTCACATAATTTCAGCTCTTAGCACACCAAGCTGCAATGCCCCAGCTTAACAACACACGAGGACCTCAAGCCACCTCAGCTACAATAATCTTCTAGAAATACCTCTCTGTGATTCTGTTAGAATAATTCTTCTGCAAATTCTGTTTGTATCAAAAGGCATCTTTCGGTTATCAGTACCATTGGACAGCTGGCTGTAAAGCACCAGCACACCATGTGTTTGTTAAAATACCAGACTCGTCTAGACGTGCTCCCATCTATAAATATAGCACTGTGTAAACAATTCCATTAATGAGAAATGAACTTTTCAATTCCTATATTCTAACATGGCATCAGAGCTATTCTAGACAAACGTCTACCATGGAGGACAATACCTTCCCACCGAAAAACTCAGATACCAACCCACCCTCGCCTTCCATTCTTCCTCATATTTCTCACCGTGTTTCTGTTAAGCTCACAAATGAAAATTTTTTGTTATGGCGAACTCAGATGGTTCCCTATCTCAAAGGCCAATGACTGTTTCACTTCGTCGATGGGTCAAGTATTCCTCCCCCTCAGTTTCTTTCAGGTACCGCCACCCTCAACCCAGAATACCTTAACTGGACCCAAACAGATCAACTAATCTTAAGTGCCATAATTTCCTTCCTCAAAGACAATCTTATCTCACAAGTTGTTCGCTACCCCACTGCTTGAGCCGTCTGGTTAGCTCTAGAAAAACTTTTTGCTTCTCAATCCCATGCTCGAGTCACCCAACTTCGTTACTAGCTTGCTTCAGTCTCAAAAGGTTCCACTTCCATCGCAAAATATTTTCAAAAAGTGAAGCATCTCTCTAACACCATGAGCGCAGCTAGAAATCCCCTTTCCTCTGCCGAATTTGTATCCTATTTACTCGCAGGCCTCAACAGTGATTATGATGCCTTTGTCACTTCCGTTACCACTCGCGTTGAACCTCTCTCCCCTGAAGAACTCTACAGCCTCTTAATCACCCATGAAAGCAGGTTGTCTTATTCTAATAATCTACCTACCCCCACAAACTTCTCAGCTAATTTTACTTCCAGTTCTCCTTCCCGTGGCCGCGGCTTCCATCGTGGTAATTATCGTGGTGGTCATCATGGTCGAGGCCGAGGTCGCACCAATTTCTTTTCCACTCAGCCTTCCTCATATAATCCCTCACCTCAATCTTCTCTTCCCCATTCCAAACCCACCTGTCAACTCTGTGGAAAAGTTGGCCATCTAGTCATAAGTTGCTATCACAGATTCGACCATTCATACCAAAGAGATCCACTGAAAAACCTTACAGCTCACTATACGACCTCTGCTTCATCTCCTGACCAATCTTGGTACCCCGACACGCTGCCACAAATCATCTCACATCTGACTTAGCCAACCTCAACATTCACTCCTCTCCTTATGGTGGTAATGAACATATATTGGTTGGCGATGGCACTGCACTATCGATCTCCAACATTGGTGACTTTGTCTTCTCTGCTTCTTCTCATTCATTCCTTCTTAAAAATCTGTTACATGTGCCTAATATTACAAAAAAATGAGTCTCAGTTAGACATTTTTGCAACGATAATTATGTGTTTTTTGAGTTTCACTATTCCCATTTCATTGTGAAGGATTCCAAGACGGGGACACCCTTCATCCGTGGTCCCACGCATGATGGTCTTACACTTTTCCACCTCAACTTTCCTCTCCTCAAGCTCTTGTTGGCGAGCGCACTACCTCCTCTCAGTGGCACTCACGACTTGGGCATCCCTCTCTTCAGTTAGTCCACTGAATCATTTCTCACAACTCTCTTCTTGTCTCAACTCGTGAGCCTCCATCACCATGCTCATCTTGTTGTCAAGCAAAGAGTTCTTAATAGCCATTTTGAGATTCTCATCAGCACTCTACAAAACCTTTGCAACTTATTTACACTGATGTATGGGGTCCTATCTCGGTTCTTTCAAGAGATGGTTTTTGATATTATGTTGCATTTCTAGATGACTTTACTCGTTACACTTGGTGGTTTCATTTAATACAAAAATATGATGTTCTTCAAGTTTTTACTCATTTCCAAAAGCATGTCGAGTTATTCTTTAATTCCAAAATTTTGTCATTACAAAGTGATTGGGGTGGTGAATACTGATCACTTTACACCCTTCTTAAAGAAAAAGGAATTTCACATTGATTATCATGTCCACACACACACACACCAACAAAATGGTGCAGTGGAAAGGAAATATCGACATATCGTTGAAATCAGACTCACACTCATGGCTCATGCATCTTTACCTCAACACTTCTGGGCTGATGCCTTCCACATTGCCGTCCACCTAATAAATCGTCTTTCCACTCCAATTCTTCATCATCAATCACCCTTTCAGAATTTTTTTTCCAAACCACCCGATTACAAAATACTCGAGGTCTTCGGCTGTGCTTGTTGGCCTCATCTCAGGCCATATAATTGCCACAATCTGGACCTTCGCTCTACACTGTTTATTCCTTGGATACAGTGACTCCCACAAGGGCTATCGATGTCTCCGTGTTTCTTCTGGAAGACTATATGTTTCTAGAGATGTCATCTTTGATGAAAATCTCTTCCCCTTTTCAGACAAATACATTAATTCACAAAATAACTCGAAGCCCGTCTTAACTCAACTCCCTTCTATTCTCGGCCCACCCCCTAACTTAAATTCAAATCACCCAAGCCCCGTAACTCCATCCACCACAACAAACATGCCCATTTAAGCAAGCCCATCCATTCCCCACAACACAATCTTCACATCATCTCCTTTATTCCCTCGGCCCACTACCTCACCAAATCCAATTCCTTCATCATCCTCTCCAAACTCATCTCATGCCTCGTCTTCTTCCTCGCAAAATCTGTTCCCAAATCAAGCACAAATTCCAGCATCCATCATCACTAGATCACAAACAAATTCTCTTCATCCTCGCAGATTCACCGACGGAACAGTGCTATGGCCACCTCCCCGTAGCTATCTTACCATCACCAGCTCCATTCTCGAATCCCCCACTTCATATACAGAGGCGGCTAAACATCAACCATGGCGAAAAGCCATGTCTGATGGATTCCAAGCTCTTTTGCAGACAAACACCTAGTCTCTAGTTCCCTCATCTGGCATCACAAATCTAGTTGGCTACAAGTGGGTCTTCCACACCAAGAGACTCTCGGATGGATCTATCGAGCGGTACAAGGCCCGATTGGTAGCAAAAGGATTTCATCAACAAGTAGGTATTGATTTCTCTGAAACTTTTAGTCCAGTTGTTAAATCCACTACCATCCGAACCATTCTCTCCATTGTTGTGTCTGAAAATTGGTCCCTCAGGCAATTTGACATTAACAATGCCTTTCTCTATGGGGATCTCCAAGAACAAGTTTATATGTGTCAGCCAATTGGTTTCATCAACCTAGATTATTCCAATCACATGTGTCGCTTGAACAAGGCCATCTATGGCCTCAAACAAGCACCAAGAGCTTGGTTCTCAAAATTGAGTACCTGACTCATTGAACTTGGATTTACACCATCTCTTGCTGACCCCTCTCTGTTCATCTACAATCACAACTCAGTTACAATTTTTCTTCTAGTGTACGTAGATGACATCATCCTTACGGGCTCATGTTCAGATGCTATATCTTCTGTCCTCACGTCTCTAAATACATCATTCCCTGTCAAAGACTTGGGTCCTCTGAGATTCTTTCTTGGTCTTGAGATAAATTCATTGCCCACTGGCCTCCATTTATCTCAGACAAAATACATATGTGATCTTCTAAAGAGAACCAACATGGACTTGGCTAAAACCGTAAAGTCCCCAATGGCAACTTATACACATCTTTCACTTACTGATAGTCCAACATTTTTTGATCCCACCCTCTATAGAAACACAGTTGGCAGTCTCCAATATCTGTCCCATACACAACCTGATGTTGCCTTTGCTGTAAGCAAAATTTGTCAGTTTATGCATGACCCAAAACTCCCTCACTGGCAAGCTGTGAAGAGAATACTTAGGTATCTCAAACACACAACACACTATGGCTTGCACATTCGGTCATGTGAGATCCATAAATTTCTGTGTTTATAATTCATTGCTTAAATAGTGTTATTTTATTTGTGTTATTTTAATTATATTGTTTATACTCTTGATATTTTATTCTTAGGTGTGTTATTTTATTATTATTTATTTTGGTATGTTGGGTTTTTATTTCCTTATTATTATTTTTTATTTTTATGTAATTTTATTTGTAGTGGGTTTTATTTATTTGTGGGCTTTTTAAATTTTAAATTCTGTGTTTTAGTGTTGCTGGGCCGTGTGTGTGTGTTTATGTGAATCCCAACCCGGTTTGAGGGCCCAACCCGTATGTGTGTTGGGAGTGAAACCCAGCCGTGCGACCCAGCCGTGCGACCCAGCCCAGCCCGGCCCATGCGAGAACCCAACCCCCACTAATAAAAAATGGCGTCGTTTGGATGGAACCCTAGGGTTCCATCTCTTTCCTTGCAGCGCCGTGCACCAGCAGCCCCATTCTTTCTCATTTCTTCTTCATTTTTCTAGATTCTTCTTGTTTCTTCTTCTTCCATCGAGCTCCTTCCTCCACGCAGCTACTGTCGACGCCGAACGAGCATGGTCACGCATCTCAGCTGTGAGCCACCTCCTCCTTCCTTCTTCTTTCTCCGTGTCGTTTCGGTGGAGGCTCCGAAAGCTAGTTGTCCAGCTGCCACTCCATGCGGCCACCATTGTCCACCTCGAGCTTCATCAGTTGCCTCCGTGTCCTTCGGCAAAGCCTTCTCGCATCTGTTGTCAAGCCATCGCGACCTTTACTGCCACGGCTTGTGTTGCCGTATTTCTCTTCTTCAACCGTGCGATACATAGCTCCTCTAAACCGCCATTGGTAGTCTATAAATAGGCCATGATTTCTACAATAAAATCTTCCGAAAATCTCATATTCCTCTCTTGATTAAATCATCTTTCTTTTCTAAATCGTTTGGTGTTTGTTCTGTGAAATTGTTGGTGAATCCGAATGGTTGTTTTTGGCCTTTGTTGTTTGTCTATCCTCATGGGTAACCCATGTACGTTAAGCTTGTAATTCAACCCAACCCGTGAGTTGAGAGGCCTGTTTGGCACTGTTCCGTCGTGTGCTGCTGTTGTGCCGCCGCTTTGTCCAACACTCCATTCCGTTTGATCTTTTAGGCTTTTTCCATCTTCAGTTGTATGTAATTTCCCAGTTTTAATATAATTTTTGTAATTATATTTTTGTAAACTGTGATTTCTGTTGTACTGTTGATTGTATTAAATTGTTGGAATTGGGCCTTGGGCCGGTTTGGAGGACGAAATTTTACTTGTATTTGTAAAATGGTGGAATTGTAATTAAAGGAATATTTTTATGTAAATGAATTATTTAATTGTATATTCCTGTTAAATTGTTAAAATGTATATTTATGTTTTTTATTGAAAATGTGATGTGATGTCACGTGGTCTGTTTGCATTGGTGACTGAAAATGTGGGTGCGTGTGTATCACGACCCCAAGCTGAGATGGAGCATTATCTCGCTGGAGCTCCTCTGGTCACTCGGGAGCGTAATAGACTGACGTGATGTCCCCTGAGTTGTCGCAGGACGACGACGGGAACGGACGAGATGGTAACGCTCTCGTACCGATTTCGTGACCTTTGGCTGGCGAGGTTGGAGGATGCTTGGCCATGTACGCGCTGGGCGTGGAACTGGGCATCGCTCGTTACGAAGTTTCATGCACGGACGTTACCCGTGGTGTGACAATGAGAGCCAGGTCGTGCAGACGGTCCATAAGGGAGACCGTGGTGCATGCTTACTAATTAATGGTTATGATTGGACCAAAAATGAGATTTTTGGCATGAGTGATTAAAAAGGGTATTTTGGAAAAAAGAACATATGGTGTTGTTTTATGTGGATTATGTCCATATGGGGACGTATGTTATTTCTATATATCTCTTGGAAGTTATTTGGTTAATTACTTGCTGAGATGTCATAATCTCATTGTGGTGTTTTACCTTACAGTTCTGTCTTATGGTGCCATAGAGTCTGACGCAGAGCCCAAGTATGAATCTGAGGGATCAACTCCGCCGGAGGTTTGAGTTGTTGAGTTACTATTCAGCGTTATGGGATTTGTTTCCCTTATGTTATTTCTTGTCTTTAATTTACCTGTCGGATGACTGTTTAATTCTTGTAATGTTATTTTACTGTTTTTGAACAAATTCTGGTACTTAATAAAGAAAGACTTTTTTATTTCTCCACTGCATATATTATTTTGTACACTTATTGCATGATGTACACACTCTGAGCACTGGTCGTCGGGGTGCGTGATTCGTGTGGTCATCACCCCGGTGTCACGAACTTCACAAAAATAACACGTGGGGGTCGAGGGCGCCACAAGTCATCTCCTTCATACCATCTCTATGCATTTTCTGATGTGGATTGGGCGGACTGCCCAGATGACCGTCATTGCATCGGGGGTTATTGTGTCTTTTTTGGATCAAACCTCATCTCTTGGGGATCCAAGAAGCAACAAAGAGTTGCTAGATCAAGTACTAAAGCTGAATACAAGGCGCTTGCAAATACAACTCATAAATTACTTTGGTTGCAGTCACTACTCAAAGAACTTGGGCTATTTCTCTCAAACACCCCCCCCCCCCACTCTATGGTGTGACAATTTGGGGGTTACATATCTCTCTGCCAATCCGGTTCTCCACTCAAGAACAAAGCATATGGAAATTGGCTTCCATTTTGTACGTAATCGAGTTGCATCAAAGACATTACACGTTGCTTTCATCCTTCCTGTGATCAGATTGCTGATGTGTTCACAAAGCCCCTGCCCTCATCTCGGTTTCTCACACTAAGATTGAGTCTCACCATGGTTCCCCTGATGGACTCGCAGGAGGGTGACAACATTTCACATAATTCTAGCTCTCAGTCCAGCTCTCAGCACAACAAGCTGTAATGCCCCAGCTCAGCAACACACGAGGACCTCAAGCCACCTCAGCTGCAAGAATCTTCTAGAAATACCTCTCTGTGATTCTATTAGAATAATTCTTCTGCAAATTCTGTTTGTATCAAAAAGCATCTTTCAGTTATCAGTACCATTGGACAACTGGCTGTAAAGCACCAACGCACCATATGTTTGTTAAAATACCAGACTCGTCTAGACGTGCTCCCATCTATAAATAGAGCACTGTGTAAACAATTCCATTAATGAGAAATGAACTTTTCAATTCCTATATTCTAACAAGGAATAAATCGATTGAATCGGTGTTAAGAGAAATAACATGCTTAGAAAGCCATTGTCGAGGGCAGTATACACTCTAGAACATGAGCTTGTAAATGAAGAAATAAAAAAGAAGGCTACATCAAGTCTAGGACAGAGAAAGTTTGAAAGAATGTGTTATTCCAATTGAAGACTTTCGACAAGCAAAAGAAGAGCAATATTTCGAATAACAAGATAAAGCAAGAAGCTAGTAATTAGAGCATCGAACACAAAACAAATTAAACTAAGTACCGCCTTGAGAGGGAAAGTGATGAAAGATCAATTGATACAACAAAGAACAAATGTAAAAACTTGATTGATCAACTTGAATAAAATCCTCAAAAAATTCAAACTTGATGAAACATATAGATCCATGGGGGAAGGGGGGATTCACACAGTAAATGCTATTATAATATAGATCCAGGGTTGCTATTGGTGAACATACCATACGACGACAAAGAAATCAGATCGATGGGGGATGGGGATTTGCACAGGAGGAATGACGGAGAAGGAGGATATAACGCCCCGGTCCCACAGGGGTAGGAGAATTACTTCCTGTCATTTAAACTCACATTTCAACAATATAATTATAGACTCCAAATTCTCAATATCATATAGAAATTTTGATTCAAACTAATTTTCTCAATATAACCAATTTTTCAAAATGCCAAGTCTTCATAACAAAATAAAATTTCTTAATAAACCAATACTCATAAAAACTTTCTATACTTAATCCACTATACTTAAATCATCTCACCCAATGCCTCATAATCTTGATCCTCAGCTGAACCATCAAAATATCCAAAAAATATTGTGGAGATAAGGGGTGAGTTATCAACAACTCAGCAAGCAGAGAACTTATACTAGCATGTAAATATGAGCATTTATAAAGTTCGGTATGCAGAACAAGACATTTATTTTTTGAATACAGGAACAACATATTTACTTTCAGAATGCATAAACAAAACTTGTTACAAAACATCAGAGCAAAATTTCAGAAAAACTTTCTTATTCAAAAATCCTTTGGCATATCAAAATCAGAAACATCATCTTCATATCATACTAGAGCATCACATCAGGACATATACCATGTTTAACCCTTGTGGTAGGGTTATAAACCATCATTATACCCGTGGTTGGGCTGTATACCATGTTTAAACCCCGTGGTAGGATTATAAACCATCATTATACCCGTGGCTAGGTCGTATACCATGTTTAACCCCTGTGATAGGGTTATAAACTACCATTATACCCGTGGTTGGGTCATATACCCGTGGTTGGGCCATATACCCGTGGCTGGGCCATATACCATATTTCACCCCGTGGTAGGGTTATAAACCATCATTATACCCATGACAGAGCCTTAACAGAAACAGAACAGAACAACATCAGAACCAGATCATATTCAGATACAGAATCAAAAATTCATGCCAAGGTTTTCAGATATCACATCATATCAAAGTCAAATATTGAACAACTTCAGATCATTTCACATGTTTGAAATAAACAAAATCAAAACGTCTTCATTTATTTACAACAAAAAATTTTAGATTTTCATATTCGCTCTTTTTGCATAGTTCAGAAGCAGAATGCACAAAATTAGCTCATGTCTACACCAGTCATGACAGAAAATACTTTCTCTTATATATAATTTATGCATATGCAGAACAAACATCTGAGGTTGTTTTCAAATTTATTTTAAAAAACAAACATGTTTATTTTCAAAGTCAAACTCATTTAATTTCTTTTGTCCAAAAACTAGTATCTGAATCCCGCTTTCCTGGACTGCTTAAGTACTATTTTGAATCTTTCCACAATCATGCTGAATGAATGTCAATCATCACCTATACAGAACACTAAGCGTTACTAAACTTATAAAAGGACTTGCTAAAACTCTCAATTTATTTAAATTCATAATACGTAAATAGTTTTTAAAATAATTATTTGCTATCAGAAATCTAACAAAATACTATCGTCATTCAAAGTATATTCTTAACTTATTATAATATAGTTTTATCAAATATGGCAAAACAAACTTAAATTTATTTCAAAAATTAACTTAATTATATTTAAAACTCATCTTTCTATAAATTATTATTAAAACGATAAGTTAATACTGCTAATAAATAATGTAGTAGGACATCATAAATTTCTTAAGCAATAGTAATTCATAAAATATCCTTAATAATACTTATATTAAAATCATGTAAACTGCTAATCATATTTAAAAGATTGAACACTTGTTATATACTACCAAACTAATTATAAAATTAATACTAGATAATTTTTTTCAAGTCTTTAAATATTTTATGTGAAATCAAGATTATGGCTAATATTTTTATCCGAATAAGCTCAAGCCTAATTTAACAATACTAAACACAACCCAAATTAAAATAATACGTTAGTCCCTTAATACAATAAAATAAAGTTCATTAAAAATCGTTAACAAAGTTTTTGTAAAATACAACAAATCTATTTTAAACATCAAGCTCATAAGAAGTCAGCTCATTAAAAAAAAATTTCAACAATTTCTAAAATATAAAAGCCAACCTACACTTACAATTTATAACTTATTAAAATATTTATGTCAAATTCAAATAATGTAAAAAGCGGAAAACTCATTTAGTAAGATATACTCAAATTGATTTTAAAGCATTTAGAATAAAATAAAATCTTATTATTAATCCACTACTGAAAATAGTTATAACAATTATTACTATATAACTAAAATTTTAGATCTTTAAATACTATCTACATAAAATTATAATTTCACCGCTAAACATGACTTACAAGAAACATCTCATATAAATCAAACTCACTATCAAAATAAACATCAAAAGGCAAGAAAGCATACTGACTTATAAACTAGATGTAGTAATATAAATATGCATAAAACAATTTCTTTATAAATATCATGAAACCATCTAAATGAGAAGGGCGTGTTGGGAGAAATTCATAAACAGAACAAGGAAACAAAAAGAAAGATGAGATTTTAACACTTCCAGACCAAAACCGTGCGATAGAGGAGAGTCTCTACTCATCGAGAGAGAAGGAGAGGCGTGATGGGCAGTGAGGTGGGCGGAGGTCGAAGGGCATGGCACTGGGCAAGAGAGAGAGAGAGAGAGAGAGAGAGAGAGATGAGATGTTACCGAGAGAGCGGTGGCTTGGGGTGGCGACAGATCATGGAGTGGCACATGGGTGACAGAAGGGTTGTTGGTTGGCGTCATTAAGCTTCACCAACGTGTCACGGGGCTGAAAACTATGGTGGGGGAAAGTGGTTTTATTGCTCTGTTTCGGGGGTAAAAAATAGGTGATATGTAGTGGCTTGAACGGTGGCTTGATGGTGTAGGGGTAGCGCTGTGGAGGAGTTTTGTGTTGCACCAAGGCTGAGTGAAAAACTTCTGTGGTGGTCTTGCTGGCCGTTGAGTTGTGGGGAAGAAATCGAGAGAAGGAAGAGGCGTGAAGGAGGCTCAGGTGGGGAGGTGTTTACTTTGTGCAAGGAGGAGTCGTGGTTGTTGTTTGCCGTGTCTGTGGGAGGTGGTTTTTGGTGTTGGCTTCTGTGAAGGAGCATGGTAGCTCACGTCGGGATTGTGGTGGTTATTAGCTGTGCGAATAGTGGTGCTGCACCGCCTCAGTTGGGCTTCTGGTTGGCAACATGAAAGGCTGGACAGCGGATTGCTGGCAGGATTGCTGGAAGGTGGGATGCAGAGGTGGAGGATAAAGGCGTTGGGTTGGGGTAGGGCTTGTGCTGCGAAGCTCAAAGAAAAAGAAAGAGAGGGAGAAACGCCTGCCTTAGGTGAGAGAAAAAAAATGTGGGAGAGAAAGTAATGGGGAGGAGCAATCGTCGGGTGGGTGTGGGGAGATGGGAAGTTGAACAAAATACGTTGTATGTGGGAGGGGCTTTGGTTGTTGATGCTCTGAACATGCAAGAAGGGTGTGGCCATCCATGTATGGGGTGTGTAGAGAGTGGGTTAGTGTATTAAGGGTGTGCATAATTATAGAAACCTGGAAACTTAGAAGAGGAAGAATCGCGCATAGAATTGTTACGTAGTTGTGTTGGGCTTTAACCTAATTACAAGCTAAATTCATATTCTACCAAAATAAAATAAAATAAAAAATTTGTACGCGAGCTTCGTGCTGGACCCGAGTGTTACAGGGGAATTCGCTCAACAACTGAAAATTGGAGAAGGGTGAATTTGCTCAACGACTGAGAATTGCACGGGGGAGAGGGGATCGATGGGATGGAGGAATTATATTCTGGACTCACAGAGAAGAGGGACTCGCTTTCGATTCTGTTCATGGGGTATTGGGGACTGATGTGAGGGAGCTAATCTGTTTGCTCAGAGACGATGGGAGGTGGGGAGAGGCTCAAAGAGGGAGAGTGTGGATGCTAGGGCATGATCAATTCGCTGGAATGAGCTGCTCCAATTGGACCGGACTTCTCTTAGACCAGGTTTGCCACATCAGAGTGTGTGTGGTGTGTGCTCATAAAACTGGCTTAAGATTAGAATTTTTCTTGTAGGACAAACCTTGACAAGTGGGTTGAGATACAAAATTCTCATCTAATCTCATTTCATCATTACAATTTTTTCAAATTTCCACACAAAATATAATAAACAATTCAACTTTTTCAAATCACAAAACAATAATAATATGTTACCATCCTTTTTTGCCCCTAACTTGATGTTTTTCTTTAAAATGTTTTTAAATTGTATTTTGTTTTCCTCTAAATTTAGTTGGTTTTTTAGTCTTGGCAAATTTCATTTTATTTCTTAAGTTTTTCCCGTTTTATTTTAATTTGTCTTAACCATTTCTTTTTAAATCCCAAAAAAAAAAAAAACCTAGGTGGTTAATCTAATATGGACTACTAGTGGTGTGAACTGCGAAGGGTTGATAAAAGTCATAAGCAAAATCTGGTTTCTCCTGCATTTCAGATTTTCTGAACTGCCCATAATTGAAACGCTATGATGCTGAATTCAATGCTATTATGGCTAGTAAGATGGCTGAGAAGGATTTGAATCTAGATTTTTATTTATTTATTTTGTTTTCCGAATTTTAGGGTCTATTAGTGTATGAAATTTATTTTTAATCACATGTATGCACGTGCACCTTAGTTAATGTATTACTCACTTTTATTATATATTGTTTTCTTTATTGCTTGATGAAATATACGAAGTATTCCAGATTCTTCCATTTGTGCCCAAGTTCTCTCTATCTCTCATCAGGGTATCAGATGTAAACAAATCCTAAAAATCTCTCAGCGCTGTTTCGTCTCGCATCGAAGATGGCTTCTGACTCTCTACCTCCCCCTTCTTCCGTTGCTTCTTCTCATCACCATGATGATTACTCTAATCCTTTCTACCTTCAACACGGTGACCATCCTGGTGCCGTTCTAGTCTCTCAGCCGCTTAATGGCGATAACTACCTTACTTGGAATTGGTCTATGTCCATGGCCCTTATTTCCAAGAATAAGCTTTGCTTTGTGAATGGTGCTCTGCCACCACCTCCTACCTCTGATCCGATGCATAATGCATGGATCCAGTGTAATACAATGGTTCTATCATGGCTTCTCAACGCTATGTCGAAGGAGATAGTAGCCTCTGTCATCTATATCGATTCTGCCGAGGAGATGTGGAACGATCTAAAGGAAAGGTTTGCTCAAAGCAATCGTCCTCGTATTTTTTAGATCCGAAAGAATATTGCTTCTTTAACTCAAGAAGCTTCATCTGTAATGTATTAAATTTATTTTTAATCACATGTATGCATGTGCACCTTAGTTAGTGTATTACTCACTTTTACTATATATTGTTTTCTTTACTATTTGATGAAATACACAAAGTATTCCAGATTCTTCCACTTGTGCCCTAGTTCTCTCTATCTCTCATCAGGGTCAATAGTGAGAAAGAGAGACAAATTAAATAGATCTCATAACATTTATAGCAACTCGAGTGAAATTATGGGACAATATTCAATACTAAATAAATACTTGAGTCCTAGAGTTTTAAGAGATCTCTATTCGACTGATGGCATGAGTCTGATCTTGATTGAAATAGAAATCATAGCCAAACTTAATATCATATGTGTCCACTAATAAGTCAAGTCTCAAACGTCCAATATTTATAATTTTCTATTGGGAAAGAGAAAAGAAAAAATAAATAGAAAAGAAAATCTATAAATTACACTCATTCTATTTTTATCCAACTGTTATGAGATGAAAGATAATCCAATGATTAATAAAATGTCGCACTTTACATAATAGGATGAAAGTGTAATACATAAAATTTTCTTAATACTATAAGACAATAAGCATATATCCAACAACCGTGATGAGTGAATCCACCATCCCTCCCTCCTTTTGCTATCTTAAAGAGATTGGCACATAAAAATTAGAATTGACGACATCATCCTCCATTTAGTATGTTCTTCTTAACGCTATAAATAATGAAATAATCGAGCTGAGTCAGTCTTTGGCTCGACTCAAAAAACTTGAGCTTGAGATTTTTATTTAATCTTTGTTGAAGCTTGATTCAATAAGCTAAACTCTCAACTCAAGCTTGAGCTCGGTTTTTGAGCTCGGCTCAAGTTGTTTATTTTTTAATAAGATTTAATAATTAATAAATTAGATAAATAAAAAAATTTAATATTGAATTTGTACAACTAATAAGTAAAACCTCTATTAAATTATAAGATTTTATAAATTTATAAATAGAGTGGTTACCATACTCAGAGAAATTTGGAGACTGAGCTAGAGGGAGAAACATCAAGAAAGCAAAAGGACAAAGCTGTGTGGAAAACTTTGTGGAAACTGAAAGTAGCCCTGCAGTTAAGTTGTTTTTGTGGAGAGCATCTAGTGAAGCTCTTCCAACACTTGCAAACCTGAAGAGGAGGAAAATTGTGGAAGATAGTACTTGCCCAAGTTGTAAAATTGACCCCGAGACTTCAGGCCATGTTCTTTGGGGGTGTATAGCAACTAGGGATGTGTGGAATCAAGGTTGCATTAGAGTTCAAAAAATGTCATACCAAAGTGATAATTTCTTTAATGTGTGGATTACACTAGTTGAGCAGCTTGATCCTAATGAACTCGAAGAAGTGGCAATCATACTAAGGGGAGTATGGACAAGGAGGAATGAAGTGTTGCATGGTAAAAGTTTCACTCACCCTACTGTACTTTTACAAAAAGCAAAAGCTGATATGGCTTTTGTCCAAGAGACAAACTACACCTCACAGACTCCCCCAATGCAGTCTTCACAAAGGGTATATAAATGGCTTAAACCAGTAGAGGGGTTCTTTAAAGTAAATTGGGATGCAGCTTTAAATGTTGGAATAGGCAAGATTGGGATGGGTGTGATAATTCGAGATCATAATGGTCAGGTCATAGGGACACTCAGAACTTCCAGATGGTTGAAAGGCAACCCTTTTGATGCTGAAGCACATAGCTTTCAATTAGATGCAATTTTTTGTAAAGAAATGGGGCTTAAGCAGGTCCTCCTGGAAGGTGACTCAAAACAAGTAGTTGATTTGTTGCAGAATCATGTTTTAAATTGGAGCATAGGAGGTTTGCTGATTGAAGATGCCCGAAGCATAATAAATTCTTGTAGTAAATGGTCAGCTAATCACGCATACATGGAGGCCAACAAGGCAGCTCACTTCTTAGCAAAGTCCGCTTTAAATTTATCAGATGATGTATATGATATTGAAGAATGTCCATTCGGCATGCAATCCATTGTAAACATTGAGATGTTGTAAGCTCTTTTATCAATAGAATTAGTCTTTACTTTTCAAAAAAAAAAAAGAGAAAGGTACGAACTGTTCAGCTCAGCCACTGGGCATGTGACTATAAGCACGTGCATGCCAGTTCTTGCTTGCTCAGCATTTATTGTTTCCACCAATTGCTACATCATTATTGGTTATATTTAGTGCTAGTGCTTCATATCTTCCGGACTACACTGCCTTTATTGGAGGGAGTTGTGGGGACGAATTAAGGTTTATTTATTTTCACAATTATTTTTATTTTATTTTATCGAATTATTATAATTTTTTTAAATTTTTATATAAAATAAATAAGTAATTTAATTTTTTTAAATTTTAAAATAAAAATAATATTAAAAAAATATATTTTAATAATATTTTATTCAACTTTCATTTTTTATCTCAATTCACCGTTGAAAAAAAAAATTTTCGTACAACAACCAACAACTAACACCTTACTCTCCTAATTACTCATAATTATATTTATTTTTTTAAATTATGCTATTTATAACGTTGACGTGTTGAAACATCACCTTTTAAGTATATTCTTTTTAAAATATATACAGTCTATTATTAAAAAAATAATTTTGTTAATATAAGTCACTTATTTATCATTTTATTCAAATACTCTATTCATCATTTATTTTTTTATCATCTTATTATATGATATTAAATGATAGATTTAGAAATAAAATAAATAATATTCAATAATCTAATATGACGTCATGAGATGATAAGAAGATGATAAAAATTAAAATGATGAGTAGCAGTTAGTTTATAAATGAAATATAATAAATATTACACATATTTTGTATCGGTTTTTTTAATATTTTTTATTTAATAGTTAAGAAAATATTTTTATGAATTTTTTTAATTTTTAAAAATATTTAAGAGCTAAAAAAATAATTGAAGAAAAAAAAATTATACTGTTCGGTACACATTCCGTACCGAATTTTCTGTGGCCCAACACTGCCCTTTCTTAAATATAGTAACCAGATTTGAACGCCTTCGACTCAACGAGTGTGTGGGGAAAACAAATCGGAAAACTGGTTGAACTGAAGTTCATGGGAACTCTGATCTTCTTCTTCCTCTTCTCAGCATTGTTTGCTCCGGCAAAATCCACAAATCGCATTTTGAGCGAAGGTTTGGCTCTCTCCAGCGAGAAACCGGAAGATGTTTTGACTTCGCCGAATGGAGTGTTCTCCGCTGGATTTTACTCCGTCGGTGACAATGCTTATTGCTTTGCCATATGGTTCGCCTCCCGAACCTCAAGGAGTCAGTACCGCACCGTTGTCTGGATGGCAAACCGAGACCAACCGGTTAACGGAAGGAAATCGAAGCTCTCCCTGCACAGAACTGGTAATGTTATCTTAACCGACGCCGGTAAGTTCACCGTCTGGGAGACAAACACTATTTCTATCTCGTCTTTAGAATTAGTTCTTTACGATACTGGTAATCTTGTTCTACGAACTTTGGGAGGTAAAAGTTTGTGGGAAAGTTTCGACTTTCCCACAGATACCTTGCTTCCCCAGCAATTACTAACAAGAAATACAAAGCTTGTCTCCTCGAGAAGCCAGACCAACCATTCCTCTGGCTTCTACAAGCTTCTTTTCGATATTCATAACGTCCTCTGCCTTATTTATGAAGGGGCTGAGGTTTCCAGTAGTTACATGCCTGCACCATGGCTTTCGAGCGTGCAAAGCGGAAGGTTCGCGTTCAACAGTAGTAGAATCGCAGTTCTCGATTCCTTCGGCTACTTTAGTTCTTCTGATAAATTTACGTTTTCTTCAGCCGACTATGGGCAATTGCTCCATAGAAGATTGACACTTGATTACGATGGTAATCTGCGATTGTACAGTTTGGACGAGGAGGGCGAGATGTGGGTTGTTTCGTGGCAGGCCTTTCAGGAACCTTGTACTATTCATGGTGTTTGTGGGGCTAACAGTATATGCAACTATGTTCTTGGTATTGGCAGAAATTGCTCGTGCCTTCCAGGGTATAAGATGATAGATCATACCGATTGGTCTCAAGGGTGTGAACCCCAATTCGATCTCTCTTTCGGGAAAAACAATGGTTTTTTGCAGCTACCCCATCTTGATTTCTATGGTCATGATTATAATAACAACCCTGATAATTATACACTCGATAAATGCAAGAAGTTATGCTTGGAATCGGCCGAGTGCAAAGCATTCCAATACACCTTTGATACGACTCTTGGTTTTTCAAAATGTTACACCAAGATTCAATTGATGAATGGATATCGATCGCCTTCTTTTGAAGGAAGCTTCTATCTGAGAGTGCCGGAAAATAATCTCCTCTCAAACGCCAATCTTGCAGAAGAAATCGGTTTAAATTGTTCAAGTGAAGGTCCCCTGCTACTAAAACGAGTATACTTAAAAAGCCCGGTAATCGGGAACGGGAAATTCATGCTCTGGTTTGTATGTGGATTAGGTGGACTAGAAATTGTGAGTATCTTTTTGGTGTGGTTTCTCTTCATTAGAACCCCCAACAGTTCTAGTGCAGACAAGCAAGGCTATCTTCTTGCGATCACTGGATTCAGAAAATTTACATATTCGGAGCTCAAGAAGGCCACAAAGGGTTTTACTGAGGAGATTGGAAGAGGTGCAGGAGGGATTGTGTACAAAGGGGTGTTGGCGGACAATCGAGTTGCAGCAATCAAGCAACTCTACGAAGCTAACCAAGGAGAAGATGTATTTCTAGCAGAAGTGAACATCATTGGTAGGCTTAACCACATGAACTTGATAGAAATGTGGGGTTACTGTGCCGAGGGAAAGCAGCGGCTTTTGGTGTCCGAGTACATGGAGAATGGTTCATTGGCAGACAACCTCTCTTCCAATTCACTTGACTGGAAGAAAAGGTTTGAAATTGCTTTGGGCACTGCGAAAGGCCTATCTTATTTGCATGAAGAGTGCTTGGAGTGGGTTTTACACTGCGATGTAAAACCTGAAAACATATTCCTAGACTCTAATTATCAACCAAAGGTTGCAGATTTTGGCCTGTCAGCACTACAAAGCAGAGGAGAACCCGACAATCCAAGTTTCTCGAGGATGAGAGGAACCCGCGGATACATGGCTCCGGAGTGGGTATTTAATCTGTCCATCACCTCCAAAGTAGATGTTTATAGCTACGGGATTGTTGTGTTGGAGATGGTGACCGGAAAAGATGCAGCAAAGGGTGTCCATGACGTAGACAGCGGAGAGCAGCCACAGCACAAAAGGCTTGTTTCGTGGGTGAGGGAAAAGAAGAATAAGGCGGCTTTAACTGAATCCTGGCTTGGAGAGATCATAGACCCAAGGTTGAAAGGCAAATATGACGTACGGAAGATGGAAACACTGATTGGGGTTGCGCTGCAATGTGCAGAGGAAGAAAAAGATGCAAGACCCAGCATGAGACAAGTCGTTGAGATGCTTTTGGCCCAAAAAAATGAACAGGAGGGTGCCAATATGTTACACGACATGTGAACTCTACTAGAACAAGTCACAAAATTGACGGGTTTGGATTTGATATAAATAGGTTTAGATCAAAACGAGTTGATCCCTTAAGATACAATTAATAATAAACAAATCGTGGTTAACCTGAAATCAACCCGCAATAATCTGTTTAAGTTTTATTTCAGTATTACTATTTTTTTTAATTGTTGAATTGTAATATTGACATTTCTCAATATGCTTATGTTGTTATTGTTGGACCTATGCTCATAATTGTTATTGTTAATTTGTAATATTGGTTTTATTATATGTTAATATTAGAAAAAAAATATTGTTAATTACATAAAACGTATTGAAATGAACCGTGTCGTGTCAATCATGACTCATTTAGAATTGGCACACCAACTCGCGTATCAATTCTTCTTTTAATGTTTTTGTCAGATTTATTTTTATTAAAAAAATATAGGAATGAGAATGAAACTTCAGAAGACTGGAAACCGAGGACTCTTCAGCACGCGCGATGGTCTTCTTTGGGTGTCCTCGGTCTTCTTTATCGACGGTCTCTTCTACGCGCAACGGTATCCTCTTCGTCGATGGTCTTAGGTACTCCATCTTTCTCTGGTTCTGTTTCACAAATTTGAGATCTTGGGTTCTGAATCAACGAAAGGATTGTTGGGTTTTTCTGTTTCAATTCTTGTCATTTTTTTTTCACTGTTGCTTTTTTCTACATGCCCTTGAATCCATATATGACATGAGTTCTTAACAGATATGAGATATATCTCACACTTTACAACAATATTTGAGGAAATGCGAAGTCAGAGTAGCTAAGAAGTTGTGATCCCCAAATATTAGAGAACCTGGATTCATCCATTTATCTTGTACCGGAGGCATTACAAACCAAAAGCTAAATCAACAACCGCTATAGCAGGGTCCATCTTCTTCTTCCTCTCGTTAAAGCTACGGCATGAGATCAAGCTCGGAAGACAACACTGCACATATTGATCTTTGGAATGACTTGTTGGAGAGAGACTAGAAATGCAGAGCATTATATTCTGTTTTCACTTTAAGAAAAACACCCATTTTTAAAATGAAGCAGTTCTCAATGGACTTTCACAAAAATGCCATTGAAAATCCTTTTAATGAAATTACACAAGGGACGATGGACCACAACATAATTTTATTTTCAATTTCATCTTGCTGGGGCGTCATTCCTCTAATGTGAAAGCGTAGACTAGGACTTCCTACCAACTCTGAGTTTACCAAGAAGGCATTTAGGATTTAGGAGTTCAAAGACTGCCACAGTAAGGCTTAATTCCCGTTCTGCTTCCCCTACTCCAATCAAGTTCCCGATAAAAACAAATTCTTCATAGGAACATTTGAAGTTTCTCTCCAAACTATCCCCACATAATCTACACAATTGTTCCGATAATGCAAAGAAACGACCCCTACCACATATTGTTATGACTAGATGCCATATCTCTAAAAGTCACGGCCGGTAAGGATTAGAAGAGATTAAAAATAATACAAGGTTTTTCTTCAATTGTTTAAGATGCTTTTTCGAGTACATTCCATCCCCCAGTCTTCCTTACAATTCTAGTAGAAGAACCGAATCTGCTAGTGCACAATATATCCAGTATTCCTATTCATAGTTCTCCACTAGAAAACACCAGCCAAAAGAATAGGAAACTCTACTTAAGCTTGTCCAATAAGAGAATGGAGCTTTTAGGTGAAAGAGAGAAGAGAATGGAGGAGTCTAGGTACAGATAAGGCACGCGAAGAAGAGAAGCAGAGAAGAGAGAATTCAAATCCCGCCCAAAACTCATTCACATCAAGTAAAACCAAAACGAGCCGTTTCATTAAAACATTCCATGTCAGTGGTTGGTACACTTTGGTGCGCAAATTCGCCTCAAAGAAGAGTTTTCCTTCTAATAATTATTAAATGAGTCAAAATGAGTGATGAGATACAACCAATTAATTAAATAGGTAGTGTTAAGATTTGAAAATCTTACTCATTTAACTTATCAGATCGTCTTTAGGTTGACTCATTTAGTCAAATGTTTGTGATTTGATACGACATGAACACGATCTGCAAACACAAGACTTGATTGATTTTCTGCCACCCAGTACCCAGAACAAAAGAAACAGAAAATTAGACCCAGAAAAAAAGATTGATATTCTTGGTTAGAGTTTATTAATCAAAATAATGACGTTCCATACTCGTTTTTAATAAAATAAATTAGCTCTTTAAAGTCCGACACTCTCAAGCAACAGCAATCAATTGTTTTATTGTTTTTTCTTCTCCCTAAATGCCTACGAAAGACTTCTATCGTTTTATTGATATATTGTATGGAAGTGTCACTTGTGTCATTCTATTCGAGTAATGCTACATCTAAATCTTAAGTGTGCAAGCCTCCCACAAGCCTTTTGTGAAAAATTGAACTACACCAGAAAAAGTGAATTTTTTTTCAACATTTTCATGAAGGGGTTTATATTTTACAAAACGTCTGTTCGAGATTTGTATACTCAAAGATTTTTACAAATCATTACAATATTCTTTTCGGCTCAGCCCAAGGACTGAGGCTTGAGGCCGACATCTGTAATAAATGCATAGGAAGAAGGGTGTACACCTCAGTTTGCTCTGTAGGTTAGAGAAATAAATTAAGTGATGGCTAGCATGGTTGCCACCGTTCCCCCCCTCCCCTCCCCTTAGTTGATGTTTTTCTTTGAGATTTTTTTAATTTGTATTTTTTTCTCTAAATTTAGTTGGTTTTTTAATCTTGGGAAATCTCATTTTAGACCTAGGTGGCCAAGTCTAATATGGACTACTAGTGGTGTGAACTATGAAGGTGAAGGATTCATAAAATCCATAAGCAAAACCTGGTTTCTTCTGCATTCGAATTTTGTGAACTGCCCATAATTCACAACCTATGATGCTCAATTCATTGATATTATGGCTAGTAAGATGGCTGAGAAGGATTTGAACTTAGATTTTTTTCCCGTACTTTAGGGCAGTGAGAAAGAGATAGACAAATTAAATAGATCTCAAACCATTTAGAGCTACTCGAGTGAATTTATGGGACAATATTCAATACTAAATAAATATTTTGGAGCTCAATCTATTTTTTCTTATTTTTCACACTTAAGTCCTAGAGTTTTAAGAGATCTCATCTTGATTCAAATAGAAATCAATGCCAAACATAATATCATATGCATCCATTAAAAAGTCAAGTCCCAAACGCCATGGAGCTAGTGGCTTGGATATTTCAAATAAGAAAAACAATTGACCTAAATTATAGGTAAAAAACCTACTTTTCTCCTTTTGTAAACAGTTCTTCTACTATGACTTAACTTTTTTTTAAATGAACAACAAAATGTCCCTGCTCCCGCTTGAGATATACCAGAGTAGCAGAGTAGAAGAACTCGAGCTTCGCTTTTTGCCGAGATCAAATCTGTTGCCCTGACCTCCTGAGATCAAATCATATCCCTTGTCACCCCTGCCTCCCCCATACTAAATCATTTCCCCTTTCCGCCCGAGACATCCAGACCTATCACCCCATTACGCCCAAGATCTCCCCTTTTGTCTCCATTCTTGCTAACCCAGACCGCCTTAGAAGAACCATTTAGCAAGGTATTCTTTTCCTCAACACACAGAGAGAGAGAGAGAGAGAGAGAGCATAGGATGCATTTTGTTGTTCTGTGTGTATATAAATTTGGGCTATTAATGTTTTTTTTTTTCCTTTCATTCTAGTGTGATATTGTTGTTCTTTGAGATTTATTTGTTGTTCAAGGATATTGCTGGTTTTTTTGTTGTTGATTTGTGGTTCACTTCATGATTTATTAATTTGTTGTTCAGTATGCATATAAATTTGGTTCATTTGGATTTTTTTTCTTTTCATTCTAGTTGTTGTTCTTTGAGATTTATTTGTTGTTCAAGTTCAAGGATATTGATGATTTGTTTGTGGTCATGTGTGCTTCACTCCAAGATTTATTTGTTGTTCTTCATGTATATAAATTCGGTTCATTTCGATTATTTTTTCTTTTCAATTTAGTTGCTAATATTGTTGTTCTTTGAGATTTATTTATTATTCAAGGATATTACTGATTTGTGGTTCACTTCAAGATTTATTTGTTGTTTTGTGTATATATAAATTTGGTTCATTTCAATCTTTTTTCTTTTCATTCTAGTTGCTGATATTGTTATTCCTTGAGATTTATTTGTTATTTTTTAAGATTTATTCTTTCAGTTTTCACTAAGTTCAAACAGGCAACACATGAAGAGAGAAACAATTGTTCTCTATATATCTTTGAACTTTACTGCCAGCTTTACATCCCAGCTAGTGTTTGCTCCATTATAAATGTAAACTTTGCAATTGTTTGCGGGAAGACTGGTGACGCCGGGGAAAAATAGGAGATTATTCTGACGGCTAGTTAAACAACAGAAGCTAGAGATTGAGATTAAGAAAATTCGCAAACAGAGAGAAACTCTGAGATTAGGGTTTAATTATAAAATAAATCGAATGTCCTTCTGAAGCCCACAAGTCGAGTTTAAATAGCTATCGAAAAACGACAAAATTGTATTTAAGGCCAAATAATAGAATACAAACTAAGATAACTATGGTTCTACCCTAAGAATTTGGAATAAAATCATTACTAAAAATAAACATTACCATAAAAAAAATTAACTGAAGGTGACGATTCAAAAGGAAAAATGGCTAATTTTGGGGTCGATAAGGGGCCCACCAGGCAAAGCGTTGTGACCACAATGTGTGCACCGAAAAAAGCTTTCTGGATTGGAGTCATATGAGCAATTATGACACCTATATCAAAGTTATGGTTAAAATACTAATATCGTCACTTCTCCTCGCCCAATCGAGAAATAAGTCGTTCCTCGCCTAAATCCAATGAATACCGCTTCTCGCACAAATCCTAGGAATACTCATCTCTTTTTGCCAGTTTTGTGCTGGTCTACCTTCTCGAAGTAGTCCAGTGCTTTTAACATCACATCTATCAGTTGAGCCTCATCGGACTCAGATTCCTTTGCATCAATAGATTTGATGGGAAAAGAGGAATATGGAAGGCTACTCAAGCCTTGTACGCCATTGTCATCACCACATGTATGATAGTTGTTCCCCATAAACCGCGTTACCCTTTTTTTTTTGTCGTTATATGTTCATCTTTTTAACAATTCCATCTTTATATTATTTTTCATTATATTTTTCATTTAATTTTTTCTATTGTTTATTTGTCTATTATATGGATATTATGGACCTATACCTCTATTCTACCCATCATTTATGATTCCTCCAAATAGATACCCAAATTCATATCCCTACCCTTGGGGAAGCCAGGTAAAGGCCATTGATTTGATCTTTTTTTATGTTTGCATTTATGTATTAATCGTTTGACACATATAATTGCAGCATCGTTATTGCCGACTCTTGGACCAACCGTACCCTAATCTTCATCGAGTAATCCTGCAGCATTGAGAAGTATTTAAGAGACCATATAACGTGTAAGTGATCTGTTGTGCAAATGAGTTGAAGAGACCATACAACATGTAAGTGATTTGTCCACCATGTGTAATAGTACAGAAAGTGAGAATGCGTGGTGCACCCAACCCCACGTACGGAAACTCGGGAATCGAGATGCCCGGATGATGACAATATGGTCACGCATCCCAATGATAAGTGCCAAGCGCGTGTACATGCAACAATGTACAACAAAAATAAAGCAGCGAATAATTTAAATACGTCGACTAACTACCAAAACTGTTTAATTCAAATTCACTTAAAACAAAACGTTTTAAAGAGTAATATAGTTATCCCATAAAAACATAATAATTCCAAAATACATAATTCAACAAGCGGGAAACAAATCTCAAACATGAGCGAGTGATCCCAAATCACTCATCTGGCAGAGCCAAATCCTAAGGCTCAACATCAGCATCATCTGCATCAAAATCTGCGATACCATAAAACAGTACCGCAGGTAAGTAATAATCCAAAGAACTCACAAGATAAAAATACATTAATGCAACCACCAATTATTCATGCATATGATGAAATATGCATTACCCAAAACATAATTTTTCATGAAAATGAATATTTTTCAATGCACGCCAAAATCCCATTTTGGCCCAAAACATATCCATAAAAACATTTCCCGCCATTTTCCTAGAAAAAGGCCCACTTAAAATCCACAATTTTCTCAGAAAATGATCCACATATCCATTTATCAAAAGCCCCCATTTTTCCAGAAAATGGCCCAATATCCATTTTAACCGTATACACCCTGATCTCTCCTAGGGACCATCACCCTGGCTCCCTTCGTCACACCACGGGTAACGACCGTGCGACTGACTTCGTAACGAGCGATGCCCAGTTCCGCGCCTAGCGCGTTAATGGCCAAGCATCCTTTAGCCCCCGCCAGCAAGAGGTGCCACGGAGTCGTCACGAGAGCGTTACCATGTCGTCCGATCCCGTTGTTGCCCAGCGACAACCCAGGGAACATCACTCAATATATTCCGCTCCCGAGTGACTAGAGGAGCTCCACCAAGATAATACCCCATCTCGGCTTGGGGTCGTGATACACACGCACCCAAAAATCATTTTAACATGAAAACCCAGTTTTCAAATATACACATGAACATGTATGCAGTTATGCGAAAACCCAGTTTTCATTTACAAACATGAACATGCGTGCAATTATACAATGTACATGACACGACACAAATATCCAACAAGCAACAAATCCAAGCATAATCCAATCACACAAACAGCTTCATCCTCCAATTCAACCGACCTCCTTACTCCTCGGATTCAGTCCGGCACAACCAAACCAGTTCACAGTAAATATGAGTTAGTGCAAAAATACATTTAAATCTCAAAAGTTCTTTGGAAATACTTACAGTGCTATAATATACTTTTCAAAGGATCGCGAATATGCTAGAAGTGGCAGCACAACAATGAAATAGTGCAAAGTGGACAAGGGTCGTGGGTATCAAAAACTCAACTTTTGAATGGGAACAAACGAAGACTTGGGATGGCTTGGGAATGGCTTATGGGTGTTGGTGAAGCTACTGGTGGTGGTGGTTGGTCGTGGGTGGTGGCGTGGATGGCGGTCGAAAGCCAAAAAGCACAAATCAAAAAATGAGTTAGAGAAGCTTCAAAGGTGGCGGATCAGGGCTGAGCTTGGGTGGTTTAGGTAGCTGGGAGGCCACCGGTGCTGTGGTGAAAAGATGTTGGCCAATGGCGGCGCGACGGCGGCGCTAGAACGAAAGAGGGCCGCGACTTGAAGCTACGGCGGCGCTATGGGAGGAGCTGAAAATGAATGGGTGAGGTCACCAGCCGGTGGCGAGAAGAATGGGAGGGGCAGTGACAATAATGGACGGCGCACGACGGCGCTATGGGAGGACGATGCAAACAGACGAGAAGAGAATGGAGAGTGTCGCGCACGCGGGAGGAAAATGTAGAGGGAAAGAGGAGAGAAAGGAAAATAAGAAAAAAGAGAAGAGGAGAAAGAAAAAGGGGAAAAGAGAAATGAGGTCCAATCCTCACAACTTGGGTCACAAAATTGATCCAACGAAAATAATTTCAAAACAGGAAGTATGATAAAATAATTAAACGCAGCTAAAATAAATAATAATAATAATCCAACAACACAATAATTTTAAAGCCCACAACGAACTAATTTAAATTAAAGAGCAATTTAACTGCAAAACAATAATTAATATTAAGAAAAAATATCAAAATAAATTTTACAACTTAAAAATCATACAAATAAACCAACGAAAAAAACCGATAAACTTTAAAACAAGAGAACCAATATTTAAATTAATTAAAATGCTCCTTCAATTAAAATACACTAAAATACGGGGTATCACAGAATGTTGGGGGTGAATCACATGCAAAGGATAAAGAAATAGTATTCGACATATAAGAAGCGGCTGAGGGGACTAATGATGGTGACGGTGATGGTGATGATGAGGAACAAGTTCAAGAATCAAGATCTGATATGACTTTTACCAATGAAAAAGAGTTTTTGGCTTATCACAAACGATGTGCAAAGTAAACGAGGTTTGGTATAATGAAACAAAGGAGGAAGCGAGAGGCAACAAGTATAAACCTAGCTACAGTAACAACTCGAGGCCATGCCCAACAATTTAAACAATTGTAAGGCTAAGGAAAATGCTCATTTGATGACTAGGTTATGGGTTTTGACTACTGTTGAGATTGTTCACAATCATATTGTTAAAGCCCAAAGAAGTCAAGATTTTTTTTTTCTAATGTAACAAGGATTTAGATTAATAGTCCAAGGATGGTTGAGTTGAATGACAGAGCAGGTATTCGAACGAACAAAAGTTTCATTGCCCTTGTTGACCTAGGGGGTATGAGAATCTTGCAAAGAAAGATTGTATGAATTTTATTAACAAAGCTAGACACTTAAGGCTTGGTAAAGGATGTGCCGAATACTTAGTGACTATTTTGATAGAATGAGGTAGATGAATGATGGTTTTCTATCTGTTATGGATTTGAATGAAAAGTTTAGGGTCAAAAATGTGTTTTGAGCTGATGCATGTAGTCAGGCGTCCTATGAGTACTTTGGAGATGTTATCACCTTTGATACAACGTATCTAACAAATAGGTATTGTATGCCTTTTGCTTCCTTTTTGGGTGTGAGCCAATCATATATACTACTGGGTACTTGTTTGATTTCAAGCCAAGACACAAATACGTTTGTTTGGTTGTTCTGAATATGGTTGAAGTGCATGAGTGGTCGAGCTCCTAAAGTGATAATAACAAATCAAAATTGGACAATGAAAAGTACAATTGCCATTGTATTTCCAGATACTCACCATGGATACTATCTTTGGCACATCATGCAAAACTACCAAAAAAATTAGGATCCCATCCCTATTCAATGTAGGGTTGAAGACTTATATTTTTAGTTATCTATATGATTCATAGACCTATGGAAAATTTGAGGATAAATGTGGGGAACTACTTGATACATACAATCTTGTATATAATGCATGGATTTAGGGGTCATACAATGAGAGGGATTTTTGGGTACTAGTTTGCTTGAAAAATATATTTCACGCTAGAATGAGAAGTACTACACAACAGTCTGAAAGCGTGAATGTTTTTTTCGAAGGGTTTGTAATTCTGGTAAAACGTTAAAGGAATTTGTGGATCAACTTAACAATGCACTAAGTAAGTAGGTGGGGCTCGAGGGGACAATTGATTTCAATTCATTCAACTACTCGAATCCATGCATATCTCCGTTTAGCATTGAAAAGCAATTGCAAGCTGTGTATACAAATGCAAAGTTCAAGGAGGTCCAATTAGAGGTGTTTGTTTTTATATAATTTCACACTTGTTACCACTGAAGGCGTAATTCCTAGTTTTGAAGTCTTTGATTAGATAAATATTGATAACCATGTGAAAAATGCACAGTACTCAATTTACTATAATGAAGATGAGTGCAAGATGAAATGCACGAGTGTGAGATGAAATGCACGTGTGCATTGTCTGAGATGAGGGGCATTCTCTATAGACATGTGTTTGTTATATGTCATATGAAGAATATTAATTTGATGCAGCAAAAGTTTATCTTGGATCAATGAAGAAATGACTTAAAGAGGAGATATACACCGGTCAAAAGTAGCAACGATAACTTGCGGGGAAATGAAGATGGACGGAGTTATGAGGTTGTGGTGAAAAGATGTTCGAAATTAGAGACGTGAATCCTCAAGTCATGAGCACTATAATATATTTTTAAGCCATTTAGATAAATTTGAGGATAAATGTGAAGGCTTAACATTTGAGTCAAAACTCTCTTCAACCAATTGAGACTACTAAAATTATCGCAAATAAAAGTGAGAAAATATTATGCCCCCACATTTTATGGAGAAAAAAAGGAAGACCCCCAACAAAAAGGAAAGGTCCGACTATAGAGAATGTCACAACCAAGAGAAAGAAAAAACAGGTAATAACTTCTTCTTCTTCTTTTTTTTTTTTTTAATATCTTGGAATTTAGACTTGTAGGAAATTTTTTATGATGAATCTCATTGTAGTGAGCTCTTGCTATCTTAATTTGGTGATAGTCATCATTGCTTTGTTGTTGGAACTCAGTATAGTAATATCACACAACCAAGGCTATCAGGCAATGAGGAGGTGTGAGGCTGTCATTTACCATTTGTTTTCCAACAATGCATATTTGATTAATTGTTTTCAAGTAATTATTAATAAACAATTCAGATTTGGCCATTTCAACAATTATTAACTATAGAAACTGTTGATCTGTTTGTGTTATTTTAGAAATGTGACTATAAGGATCCGGTGTAACTAAAGAAGTGAATGCATATATATAAACCAAGCACCAGGATGTCATTTGGATCTGATGGATTCCTTGAGAGTGATTGTTGCTATCTTCCCAGACTTTTACAAGAAATTGTTATTGTGGAGTTTTTGTAAGCTTGGTTGTGATAATGTTATGTTAGTGAATTACACAATAATATAATAAAAATTGCAATGAAGTTAGCATTCAAACGAAACCAGTTTAGATTGAGACACAGAAATTTTGCTCTCTTTAAGAATATTCAAACCCTCTACGGTATATACAGTTTCAATTTAACTGATGCAGTAGAACTCATTTTGACTTGATTCCTCCAAGATACAACAGTCCAACTGATCGTCGTATAACTCAAACCTACTTTGCACAAGCAGTTGAGCTCAAAACTCCACTCAAAGAACGCCTCTTTTTAATCTATAAATACTCTCAAAATTATCTACGCACAATCCTTCTCTCCTTCTACTGATTTTTCTCTATATTGTACGGAGAAAATAACACCACACTGGAATGAAAAAAATAGACACTAGATGGACGCCAACCTCCATCAATATTTAAACAATTCAAATAAAAAAAATCTTTTTTTTTTCCATTCGGTAATTGTGCAATGAATAAAAGAACAAATTGATGAAAAGTTGACGTTTTTCTGGGAAACGGCAAAATCAGTCATCATCGCCAATTTAAACAAAAAATTGATAAAATTAAAGAGGAAAAAGTTCAAACGTAAATTAGCAACGGTACAAACGGTAATGATAAAAACAAAAGTTACCAATAAAGATTATTTATTAAAAAATGCCAACATGTTGCATTTATTAAAAAATATGATCTTTTGTCACCGTTTTTTTTTTCAAGTTTTACAATCACAACAAATAATTAGCTAATGACACAAATATTGTTCTTGGGAAAAAAAATAAGCTTTTTACCATGAAATATCGTTGGCAAGTACAACTTTGGGGGAGGGGGGAAAACCTTTTTGCAGCGAAAAAAATGCTTTATTTGGCAACTTTTTCTTGTCACAAATAGTCTTTGCCAAAAATAATGGTTTTCTTGTAGGTTATTAGTTTTTGCGATAAGTTTATGAAATTTTTGCGGTAACTTTTTCTCTTTGCAAATAAACTTACCAAATTTTTTTTTTTCTATTCGGGTGATTTCTTGTTGCCGCGACATTATCAGTTTCTACGACAATAACAACCCGTCGTAAAAAGCTAATAAAATAAAAATCTACGTTTTTTCCTTTATTCCTTTCTTCCCCCACCCTGCGATACTACAACTGCCTGCCTCCTCCCCCCCCCCCCCCCCGGCCCTCACGCGACCTCACCCAGTCAGCCACCCTTCCCCAACCACCTCCGCAAGCCGCAATCCACATGGTCAACCTAATTCTCTCTCTCTCTCTCTCTCTCTCTCACTCTCTCTCTCTTCTCCCTTTGTCTTCTCTCTCTCTTTTCTACCATCTTCTTCTTTGTCTCTAAGTTTATTTTTGTGTAATTTGGTACTGGAAATGGAAAATAGAAAATAGAAAATGTGAATATGTGTAATTTGTGATGATCATATGATTGCATAAAATTTGTGTAATTTTGTGATGATATGGTTGTGTAAAATCTGTGTAATATTATGATGATATGGTTGTGTAAAACCTGTATAACTTTGTATTGATGAGTTTTGTAAAATCTGTATAATTTTGTGACGATGAGTTTGTGTAAAATCTATGTAGGATCACATCTTGAGTTTGCTTGAGAGACATGGAAGTTATGAATTTGAAGGCTAGCTGATAATGGTAATAGTAGTAGGGGTGATAATGGTAATAGTAGTAGAGGGTGATGTAGAAGTGAGTAGGTAATTAAGATAGAGAGGAGTGAAGGTAGGTAGGAATAATAAAATGAAAAGAAAAATGATTTGTAGGTATGGGGTTGAATCACCACTTTTTGTATTTGAAATATTATAACAAAATTATATATATATATATATATATATATATATATATATATATATGTCTATAGCTATGGGTTTGGTTTTAGTTTAGCCTTGGTGTAAGGTATACCATTAATCCATTATATAATGTCCATGTTTACGAAATATTGGTCGTGTGCAACTGATGAGAGATTCTGTTTCGAGTTGATCTTGAAGGAAATTAAGTTGGTGATCTATAGCTATGGGCTCTATTTCTTGTCGCATTTAAATTCTTTTAATAACTTTAACACTGTAAGTATTTTGCTCTATTTCTTGTAAGCATTTAAATTCTTTTGATTTTATTTAAGGGAAATTACAAAAAGCAATCGAAACTACCACTTAATTCGTAAATACACCTCTAAACTATGACTCCTGACAACTTATAATATCAGTATCGAACCTTTTATTCATGAGTTGCCCCCAAGTTAGATTGAAGGGTAAAATGATGAACTTACCCTTATTTAGGATAGAAATAACATAATCTGCTTCTACTAAGAAAAATGAAAAAAAATAAGAAAATAAATTGGTGAGCCACCATGATCTTACCCCTTTTTACTTATTATTTACTCCAAATATTCTTGAAGTCTGTGGACACTTCAATAAAATTATTTATTTGTGACCAGTTATTTTCTACAAAAATGACTTTCCTGCTAAAATGAGTGTTTTCGTCGTAAATTATCATTTTCATCGCAAATAATCCGTTACAAATACTATTTTTTCTTATTTCCAGAAGCTGTCCAAAGAGAAGACTGTTGAAAAAGAACGTTGTGGTGTCCTCAAAATTTATGAAGGAGGGTAATATCATCCAATTTAATGCTCCAATCTTACTCATGAGGGACCAGCTTATAACAAAAATTTCGTTTTGATAGATAAGTAATGGTTACAAGTCCTTTATTTAAAGAATATTTGGATAAATAATAAGTAGAAAAAGAACTTAATGAAATGAAGATATTTTTATGTGATGACACATGCATCAGAGTAGGTTCTTAAAATCATGTTTTCTATTTTAGTATAATACTTAACATAGACAGCCAGAGAAGTCGCTCTTGTTACACTTGAAAATGACTAGTTCAACAATAAGTTGAGAATACTAATTTGATGGCTTCCCTGTGAAATGTGGTATTTGTTCTACTTCAAGAGATTATGTTGCTAGCCATTAACGCTAGACAACATCTAATTAATAGATTATATGTTTTCAATTGAAATGATTGATAATAGAGTCTTTTTCACTTCCAACCTAGCCTAGACCTGTTGGTTTTATAGGAGGATTGTTATGGGATTGTGACATTGAAAATCCTCAAGAGGACCCTATCAACAAGAGATACATGAGAACCTCTAATCAAATCTTATAACTCCAATAGTGCAAGCTTGATCTAAAATAAACTTATTTTACCACTTTCCCTCGAGTTGGAGAATACACACACACAGTATCTATATATATATATATATATATATATATATATATATGTTATGGCATTGATCCAATGATATTCTATTTAAAGACAAATCGGCAGAGTCTGTATTTGTCTACTCTTAAATTGGTAAGTGATAACAATACATGTCGTGGAGATATTTCCAAATGCTTTAGAAGAAGTGTTGGTATTACAATCCATAGTGATACAATAAGTGGAAGTGCATGACATGATTTATTTCAAATTATTTAATGAGCAGTCTCGTAGAAACACTAATAATAAGAAAAAACAGCAGGTAAAACATACAGTGGGAGGAAATCTTTTGTTAGGCTTTTGGAAGAGAAGGTAACACATGTAGAGTGCAATATAGGTTATGTGTTTTGATTAAAGTGGAGTTTGAGCCAAACCAAACATAAATTTTAATTGAAGAGTGAGGAGGCACTAAATATGATTGCATTTTACAAAGAAACACATTGGTCAAGGGAGAAGGAGAAATTCATCAATATAGTATCTTAACACAATTATGTGAGTTAGCTGATCCAAAGATGATTTTCAATTATTTAATCCATCATTAATCATGACTGACAGGTTTTCAAATGATATTTTTCTTTGTGAAATTTCATAATCTTATGGTAGAGAGGTTGAATGAGAAAGACTTAGAAGAGGATGTTGATGAAGATGCTGCCTTTGTTTTCAAAGAGGTTCTAGGGTTCAGATCAAACTATGCACAAGGGTTGGGCCAATTAGTCATTCTTGAGCCCTCCCCTTCGCTACAAAAGGACAAGGCATTTATACTTGGCCTAGGAGAATGAAAGGAATAAGAATTGTACAGACATTTACAAGACTCAACTAGAGTCACTTTTGGGTGATATGGCTACTCTGCGAAAATAGATTTATGAGCATGACAAACAATTGAACATGATATTGTCACAGTTGAAGTCAAGTAGGGAGTTTCAACGAGAGACCCAAGGAGATGCTTAGGCATCTCTTGTTGGTGGAAAATTTTTTGGAGTGTTGGGGATTTTTGTATTTGGTGTTCCCCTATGGACATGGCAGTGTGTTAAATACCAATGGTCTCTACATTGGCTAAACATGTGGTCTGATTCTATTCAAATGGTGTTAGTCACCTTGTAATAGTTTTTTGTTACTTGGGAATTTACCATATAGTCTGTAACACCCCGTATTTTAGTGTATTTTTACTGAAGGAATTATTTTTATGGATTCAAAATTTATTCTCTTATTTTAAAATTATTGGATTTTAATTGGGTTATTTTTAGGATTTTTAATTTGGTGAAAATTAATTTTTATGTGCTTTCTTAATATTTATTTATTGTTGTGCATTTAAATTGCTTTTAATATTTAAATTAATTACTGTGGGATTTAATTATTTCAATTTGACTTTACCATTACGTTTAAATTATTTTATTTAACTTGTAGTTTTAAAATCGTTTCCGTTGGATCATTTTTGTGACCCAAGTTATGAGGATTGGACCTCATTTCTTTTCCCTCTATTTTTCTTTTCCTTTTCTTTTTCTTTTCTTCTTCCTTCTTTTTCTTTTTTCTTCTTCTTTTTCCCTCCCCTTCCCGCGCACGGACGTAGCTCTCCCTCTCTCTCTCCCCGTGTGACTTCGGCCACCACCCAGCCCGCCGCCCGTCCCCTCGTGTTCCCCTGCCGCCGGCGACCCCTCTCTGTAAATCTCACCTCCGTTCGTGCCACCGGTAGCCACCACGAAGCCGCGGCACTCTTTCCGCCGTTGCGCCGCCGTCGCACCGCCATTGGCCACCATCTTCCTACCACATCATCCCCGACCTCTTGGCAACCCAATGGATCCAACCCCAGCTCCGATCCGTCACCGGTGAAGCCCCACCAAGTCCATTTCCGATTTGCACATTTTTGGCCTAAAACCGCCCCTTGCGCCGCCACCCACGGCAAACCACCACCACCATTGGCTTCACCGACCTCTCTAGGCCCTTCCCTACCATTTTTGGGTCTTCGTTGAAAAGTGGGCATCTGTAACCCACGGCCACAGTGTATTTTACACTGTGGTGTTGCTCAGACATCACCACTTGCAACTTCGTGATCCTTCAGAAATTGCTTTATTGCACTGTAAGTATTTCTCCAAAGAATTCTTGTGAATTTAATGTATTTTTACACTAACACATTTCACTGTATTTAATCTGATGATTGGTTTTGCCGGACTGAGTCCGAGGAGTACGGGAGTCAGATGGTTTATTGGTTGGAGTTGTTTGGTTGGATTTGTTGGGATTGGTTATTGATGGTTGTGGATTTCTGTTGGTACATGTACATCTCATTATTTCATGCATGATCATGTTTGTAAAGAAAACTGGGTTTTCGTGTGGTGCATTCATGCTCATGTGTGATTTGAAAATTGTGATTTTATGTGAGAATGTTTTTGGGTGCGTGTGTATCACGACCCCAAGCCGAGATGGGGTATTATCTCGGTGGAGCTCCTCTGGTTACTCGGGAGCGGAATAAACTGAGTAACGTCCCCTGGATTGTCGCTGGGCGACGATGGGATCGGACGAGAGATTCGTGCCGACTCAATGGTCCTTCTGCTGGCGGGGACTAGAGGATGTCTGGCCATGTACGCGCCGGGCGCGGAACTAGGCATCGCTTGTTGCGTAATGGGTGCTTGGCCATGAACGAGCTGGGCGCGGAACTGAGCATCGCTACGAAACCAGGAGGTGCGGATGGTCCCTAGGGGAGGCCATGGTGCATAGGTTAATAAAGGATTAAATTGGCTATTTTCTGGGAAAATAGTGTGCGTGGATTTTGTGTAAATCATTTTCTGGAAAAATGTTCTACGGATATTTTTGGCCAATGAGATTTTGGCGTGTGTTGGAAAATTGTCATTTTCGGGGAAAATGATGTTTTGTGAAAAATGCATATTTCATCATATGCATGCATGTTGGTTGCATTAAATGCATTTTATTTCTTGAGGATTATTTGGGTCATACTTACCTGCGGTACCATTTGTGGTAACGCAGATTTTGATGCAGATGAGGAGGAGGAGGGCGAGCCTGAGGAGACGGCTTCGCCCGAGGAGTGATCTGGGATCACTGGTTATTGTTATTTATTTTACCCTTTTGTATTTTCGGGACATGTGTTAAACTTTATTTTGGATGACTGTATAACTACTTTTAAACCTCTACCGATATTTAAATTGTATTTTAAATTCTGGTACTTAGTTGACTATCCCCTGCGTTATTTTATTTGTACACCGTTGCATGTACACACACTGGCACTTCGTTGGGATGTGTGACCGTGTTGTCACCATCCTAGTGTCTCGATCCCCGTGTACTTCTATAAGGAGGATTGGGGGCGCCACATAGTCTGAATTGATCTCTTGTAAATGAGCATAGGATTTTTTGGAGATTTATGTCAGCAAATTTGTTTTGAATGGTGTGAACTATTGATTTGCTGTTCACTTTTGAGATAGAAAACCAAACAATGAAGTTGGAAATGGGCTAGAGCTAGAACTATTGGTAATATATTTTGAAAATGATATGTTCTGATTTGACCTTTACACAAGTTAAAATCCTGTCTCATTTGGATCATACTGACATATATATGGCATCTACCTTATGGTGTACTTTATTGTATACTAATAATAAGGAGGTGAAAAACAGGATGTGCTATTTTGACCTTTTCTAGGGAAAATATGTATTGGCTCAATGGTTTACTCTATCCTGAGTTCTAGGATAAATTATCTATTGCAGCTTTATCCATATGGCTTGCTGAACGATTTTACCATAGACATGATTGAGTTTGAAATATTGTAAGAGTAATGCTATATACAATCATGGAGTGCATAAGCGTCATGCACTCGTTATGAAAAAGAGTAGGGTTCACTATTAAAAAATTAAATTTTTTTTTATGTGAATCCAGTTTTTATTCATTTTTTTCAAAGTGATTGCGCGGCGCTTGTACACTCACAACTGCAACTATCATTTCTCCTATAAAATAGTATGCATAATCATGCTGATGGCCCTCTTGTCCTTCCCACTCAGTAAACATTAATGTATTTCAATTGCCTTCAATGAACAGTGGAACATGTGTGAATGTTGTAAAAATTGATATATAAATTAGGTTATATGGCTGTGAGTGTATTTTGTAGTATATTTTCCATGAGTAATGCTACATACAGTCGTGGAATATGCAAACGTCGTGCAGTCGCTTTGAAAAAGAGTAAGGTCCACTATAAAAAATTAATTTCTTTTCATGTGGGTCCCATATTTATTTACTTTTTTCAAAGCGACTGCACGGTGCTTGCACACTCACGACTGCAAGTATCATTTCTCATTTTCCATATATCTCACCGAGCTATCAAACAACTCTTTATAAAAAGCTAGCAAACAAATTGTTGCGAAATGTCCTAAATAAAAAATATTGTCTACGGTAGCACCGGTACCTTAGTGGGCAAAAATTGCTTTTATCTTGAAACTTGCATTCGTGGAAAAAAAAATATAAATCATTTTCATTTAAAACTATTTGCCAAAAGATTCCTCCATGTAAAAAACTATTTCCTACAAGCATAGATTTCTTGGAATAAAATCGGTTTCCTAAGGTAAAACTATTTCCTACAAATAGAATTCATGGAAATTAAGTATTTCCCACGAATGATATGTTTGTGGGGAAAAAGGAAACCAGTGTACATTTTCCACAAGGACTGTGCATGGCAATTGGGCATTTCCCACCAAAAACTCGGCAGGAAAAAGATCAGCCAACATGATTAAAAAACGTTTTTCACAACAGTTTTCACACCAATGTTATTGGTGGATAATACTAATACTCACCAAATTCTGTCGTGGAAATTGTCCTATTACCACGAGCTGTAAAGAAATTAAATTAGGTTTTGCCGCGAGTGGTTGAAGTCTCTTGCCGCGGAATGTACCGTGGAGAAATCCATGTATGTCTCACGAGTTAGAGTTTTCGTGGGATATACCATTTTTTGCGACGACTTATATCTCATGAGCCTTCCACGAAGAAAATTTGTAGAAACAGTGTTTTTCTACAAAAAAGATGTTTTTTTCCACTAATCTCATTCTTGTGGCAATGTAGTTTTCGAACTATATGGATTGTTTTTGAGCTAATGTAATTTGTGGTAATAATGTAGTTTCCAAGCGAATGTAACTTGTGGTAACGTTCTCAGAAACCATGCATTTAACCCACCCACTTGTTTCAATAGGTTAGTGTCCTGTTCTTTCTCCAGTCAAACATTAGTCCTGAAAGCACACCTCAGGTCGTCAACTACGCGTAAACTACTATGGGACGCTGTTTGAAAGGAGCGCGCGGGCATGTACCAGAAGTCTTTTTGTTTTTGTTTTTTTTTTTTTTTATGGAATGTACCGAAAGTCTTAGGAGTGGTTTGGATTCATAGATGAGTTAAGATGTGTTGAGATGGTTTGTGAATAATAGAATAAAAGTTGAATTATTTATTATATTTTGTGTGGGAATTTGGGAAAGTTGTTTTAGGATTTGAAAAAATTGAATTGTTTATTATATTTTGTGTGAAAATTTGAAAAAGTTGTAATGATGAGATGAAATGAGTTGAGATGAGTTGAGGTGAGTTTTGAATGCAAACGAGGCCTTAAGTTCGAAGTCCGGAGTCAATCTCATTTAAGTGCGTTTGGATGTTGAACTGAATTGAGTTAAGTTGAGTTGAAATGAGATGAGATGATAAAATATTGTTAGAATATTATTATTATTATTATTTTAAAATTTGAAGTTAAATTGTTTATTGTGTTTTATGTTAAGATTTAAAAAAATTGTAATGGTGAGTTGAGATGAATTTATTATGAGTGGGTTTACACCCACTGCTGGAACTCCCGTTGGGCCATTTCAATTCTTTTTTTTATTTTTTTCATATCATTTTTTAATGCTTAAAAATATTTAAAAAAAAATCATAATATTATTAAAAAATAATTTCTTAATTACTAAGCAAAATATATAAAATATAAAAAAAGAGAGCGGTAGGTTACAGCGGATCCCTAACTTTTTCCATATATCATTGCATTAAAATCATTGAAATGGCCAAACCCTTCAAATCTCTCAGCTTCGTCCATGTTTTCTGCTATAGAGTTGTGCACTTTTCATCTCCCAACACCATCATCAACAGTGTGGTCGAGAGTTGCTTTAAGAGAAAAGGTTGTATCCCATACTTGACCGCTACAGTATATGGCTCTATAATTTTCTTTTATTATTATTTAGTGATTAAAGAAATGATTTCAAATGTATTTTTTATATTTTTTTATTTTTTAAAAATATTTAAATATATTAAAAAAATACTAAAAAAATACTAAAAATAATTAACGGTATAAACGAACGATGCTACTCAAGCGATATAATAGTACTGTTGTTTTTTTAATAGTTTGAATAATGTTAGTTACGGGCTTTAATCATTGAAAAGAGTGCAAGTTCCGTGCATTTTCATTCAAAAAAAATATGAGATCTATCATTAAAAAAAAATTATTTTTATATGGATGTAAAATTTATTCGCTCAAAAGGAGTGCGACTTGTATGGCCAAGTGCGTTTGAATGTTGAACTGAGTTGAATTGAGTTAAGTTGAGATGATAAAATATTGTTAGAATATTATTATTTATTATTATTTTTATTTTGAGATTTGAAAAAATTGAATTATTTATTATATTTTATGTTAGAATTTAAAAAAATTGTAATGATAAGTTAATATGAATTAAGATTGTATTATTATTTCAACCAACTGAACCATCATTAGTTATAGCCAGTGGCCCAGTACTGCTAGTGGTTCATATCCTCTTGACTACACTGCCTTTCTAACACGGAGGGAGTTGTTGGGACCGACTTGATTGAAGTTTTGTCATACAGCAACTACAAACTTTAGCTTGTATTCTACATTTTTTTCCTAGTAATTATTTTTAAAAATATTATGCTATTTATAAGTTTGACGTGTCAACCCATCACTTATTATAGATACATGTATTTATAATATTATATCCATCTTCTAAATCACCTATCCATCCGGTCAATTTTTCCGGTGCTCTTACAGCACTACCGTGTGGGTAAGCATTGACTTGCTTAGCCACCCAAATACGACTTTAAAAGTTAAAACACAAAGCAAAAGTTATAAAGGGTAAAGGCCATTCTCGATCCTGCATGCCTCTCTGCGTATCTTTCCTACGCCGCCTCTCCTATTGAGCTTTCATTCCATGAAGTTCATGGGCACTCTTATCTTGTTCATCCTCTTCTCGGCATTGTTTGCTCCGGCTACATCCACAAATCCCACTTTGAGCAGAGGTTTGTCTCTCTCCAGCGAGAACCCGGAAGATGTTTTGACTTCTCCGAAAGGAGTGTTCTCCGCGGGCTTTTACCCCGTCGGTGACAATGCTTATTGCTTTGCCATATGGTTCGCCTCCCGAACCTCAAGGAGTCAGGACCGCACCGTTGTCTGGATGGCCAACCGAGACCAACCGGTTAACGGAAGGAAATCGAAGCTCTCCCTGCTCAGAAATGGTAATCTTATCTTAACCGACGCCGGTAAGTTCACCGTCTGGGAGACAAACACTGTTTCAATATCGTCTTTAGAATTACATCTTTACGATACTGGTAATCTTGTTCTACGAACTTTGGGTGGTGAAAGTTTGTGGGAAAGCTTCGACTTTCCAACAGATACCTTGCTTCCCCAGCAATTACTAACTAGAAATACAAAGCTTGTCTCCTCGAGAAGCCAGACCAACTATTCTTCTGGCTTCTACAAGCTTCTTTTCGATAATGATAACGTCCTCTGCCTTCTTTATGATCGGGCTAACATTTCCAGTCCTTACTGGCCTGCACCATGGCTTACGCGCGGGCAAGCCAATAGGTTCGTGTACAATAGTAGCAGAATCGCAGTGCTTGATTCCTTCGGGAACTTTAGTTCTTCTGATAAATTTACAGTTTCGTCACCTGACTATGGGCAATTGCTCCATAGAAGATTGACACTTGATTACGATGGTAATCTTCGATTGTACAGTTGGGACGAGGAGGGTGAGATGTGGGTTGTTTCATGGCAGGCCTGGAACACACCTTGTATTATTCATGGTGTTTGTGGGGCTAACAGTATATGCAGCTATGTTCCTGATATTGGCAGAAAGTGCTCGTGCCTCCGAGGGTATAAGATGATAAATCATACCGATTGGTCTCAAGGTTGTGAACCCGAATTTGATCTCTCTTTTGGGAAAAACAAGTTTGATTTTTTGCAGATATCCCATCTTGATTTCTATGGTTTTGATTATGGTAGCTACCACAATTATACACTTGCTAAATGCAAGCAGTTATGCTTGGAATTGCCCGAGTGCAAAGCATTCCAATACACCTTTTCCACGGAAGATACACATTCAAGTTGTTACCCTAAGACTCTATTGATGAATGGACATCGTTTGCCTTCTTCTGATGGAACCATCTATCTGAGAGTGCCCAAAACAAATCTCCCAAATCTCCTCTCGAACGCCAATTTTTCAGAAAACATCAGTTTAAATTGTTCCAATGAAGGTCTCCTGCTACTGGGAAGAGTATACTTAAAAAACCGGGTAAACGGGACCGTGAAATTCATGCTCTGGTTTGTATGTGGATTAGGAGGACTAGAAATTGTGGGTATCTTTTTGGTGTGGTGTATCTTGATTAGAACTCCCAAAAGTTCTCGTGCAGACAAGCAAGGCTATCTTCTTGCCATCACTGGATTCAGAAAATTTACATATTCGGAGCTAAAGAAGGCCACAAAGGGTTTTACTGAGGAGATTGGAAGAGGCGCAGGAGGGATTGTGTACAAAGGGGTGTTGGCGGACAATCGAGTTGCAGCAATCAAGCAACTCTACGAAGCCAACCAAGGAGAAGAAGTATTTCTAGCAGAAGTCAACATCATTGGTAGGCTTAACCACATGAACTTGATAGAAATGTGGGGTTACTGTGCTGAGGGAAAGCAGCGGCTTTTGGTGTCCGAGTACATGGAGAATGGTTCATTGGCAGACAACCTCTCTTCCAATTCACTTGACTGGAAGAAAAGGTTTGAAATTGCTTTGGGCACTGCAAAAGGCCTATCTTATTTGCATGAAGAGTGCTTGGAGTGGGTTTTACACTGCGATGTAAAACCTGAAAACATATTCCTAGACTCTAATTATCAACCAAAGGTTGCTGATTTTGGCCTGTCCAAACTACAAAGCAGAGGAGAAGCCAACAATCCGAATTTCTCGAGGATGAGAGGAACCCGCGGATACATGGCTCCGGAGTGGGTATTCAATCTGCCCATCACCTCTAAAGTAGATGTTTATAGCTACGGGATTGTTGTGTTGGAGATGGTGACCGGAAAAGATGCAGCAAAGGGTGTCCATGACACAGACAGTGGAGAGCAGCCACAGCACAAAAGGCTTGTTTCGTGGGTGAGGGAAAAGAAGAATAGGGCGGCTTTAACCGAGTCCTGGCTTGAAGAGATCATAGACCCAAGGTTGAAAGGCAAATATGACGTACGAAAGATGGAAACTCTGATTGAGGTTGCTCTGCAATGTGCAGAGGAAGAAAAAGATGCAAGACCCAGCATGAAAGAAGTCGTTGAGATGCTTTTGGACCAAGAAAATGATCGTTAGGGTGGAAATATGTGACCGACTCTGAATTCAACACGAACAACGTACGGAATTAACTGATTTGGGTTTGATATAAACGAGTGCAGATCAAAACAAGTTGAGCCTTTAAGACATAATTAATAAACTAGTCAACCCGCTTAATCCGAAATAATCAGTTTAAGTTATTTCAAAATTATAATTTTGTTATTGTTGGATTGTAATATTGGTATTTTTCATTATGTTTATATTCTTATGTTGGATCTATACTCATATTTGTTATTGTCAATTTGTAATATTGGTTTTATTGTTAGTTAAAATATATAAAAAAAATATTGATATTTTTTGTTATTAGGTAATATAATTGTTTTTTTGAGATATTATAACTATCATAAATATAAGTTTTAACTTTTATTTATTCAGGTTAGTTAACCCAATTACATGAAACGAATTGAAATAAGTCGTGTCGTGTCGATTTTGACTCATTTATAATTAATTATTAAACGGATCAAAACATGTGATAAGATATGACCCGTCATTTAAATAGGTACATTAGTATTTGAAAATCTGACTCATTTAGCTTAACGAGTTGTGCTTAAGTTGATCAATTTAGTCAAATATTTATGATTTGATCCGATATGAACACGTCACCCAAAAACGAATTGCCACTCCTAAATTCACCAGTGATGGCAGGCATGTCATATACAATCACTTATGGAATCAATTCTTGCGATTATGAAACACATTGAGATACCGAAGAATAAGCTAAGTTTTGTAGGTATTTGATGCTGCATATATTGTATTGAAGTGTCACTTGTGTCACTATTATTTTAAGAGCTCAGCTATGCATCAGCCGCACTCTCTACACGTTGATTTTCTTTTTTCATTTTTTTTTAAAAAACTCAACATACTGAATATGTTGAAGATTACATTAACAATAGACTAACGTAAGTAATTTCTCTCAAAGACTGAGGCTTGAGGCTGACATTTATAATAAATGCGTAGGAAGAAGGGTGTACTTCTCGGTTTGCTCCGTGGGTTGGAGAAATAAAATGATGGCTCTAGAATGGTTCACACCATTTTTTTTCCCTAAGTTGATTTTTTCTTTTTCTTTTTCTTTTTGAGATTTTTTTAATTTGTATTTTTTTCTCTAAATTTAGTTGGTTTTTTAGTCTTGGAAAATTTCATTTTATTTCATTTTAGACATAGGACGTAGCTAAGTCTAAAGTGTATATTTGGGATTGTGGTGGGAGATATATAGCTTATAACTTAAATAATAAGTTCTATTATTAAAAATTTGTTTACTATTTAATAATCATATGTTTAAAGTACTTTCAAACACATTACGGTTGTTTAGAAACAAATTAAAAGTGTGCTCTCTGAGATAAAAATGACGATTATTTGAATTTTTAAAGATTATGATCATATTCTTGAAAATTTGAAAGTTATAATTATCTTAAAATTATATGGATATTTTCTTCAATTGACAGTCTTTTTAAAATTCGAATTACGTTCTGCATTATCAGGAAAAACACGTTTGAGAAAAATTATCAAACGTACTTTTTAACTTATTTTAGATTAAAAGTGTTTTAATATGTAACACCTAAATAACCTAATTTTTCTATTAAAGAGTTTTTAAATCTATTTAAACACTTTTTAAAAATCTTACCGCAACCTCAAAAAGGCCTTAATACGGACTACTTGTGGTGTGAACTGTGAAGGATTCATGAAATCCATAAGCAAAACCTGCTTTCTTCTGCATTCAAGTTTTGTGAACTGCCCATAATTCACACCCTATGGTACTGACTTCAATGTTATTATGGCTAGTAAGATGGCTGAAAATGGTTTGAATAATCCAGATTTTTTTTTTTTTTTTTGAATTTTAGCTAGGGTCAATAGTGAGAAAGAGATATACACATTAAATAGACCACATCATATTTATTTGGGTTTTGCTAGATACAAGCGAGTTCGTGCACCATATCGCGTACCGATGATTTTTTTTTTTTAAATGAAAAAAAAAATTTTTAAGAGAAGAAGAAAATCTCATATATCATAAAAATTATTTTCATCTTTAATTCACATCATTTCGTTAAACATATATATTATATATCAATATTAGTGTACAAATTGGTGCACAAACTTACTTGCAATTAGATTTTTCCTATTTATAACTACTCGAATGAATTTATGGGACAACATTCAATACTACATAAATGTTAAGGAGCTCAATTCATTTTTCTATATTTCTCACACTTAAGTTCTAGACTTCTATATAAAAATAAAAAAAAAAAAAAACATTAAGAGATCTCTAGCCGACTGATAGCGTGGGTCTTACCTTGATTCAAATATTAATCACAGCTAAACTCAATATCACATGCGTCCAATAATAATTCAATTCCCAAAGGTCAAATATCTATAATTTTCTACCGGGAAAGAGAAAGGAAAAGAGAAAAACATAGAAATGAAAATTCTATATATAAATTACACTCGTTCTATTTTTATCTAACTATTATAAGAGGAAAGATAATTTAATAGTGATAAAAGTGTCACACTTTACCTAATAAGATGAAATAAAGTGTCACACTATAACATAATAAGCATAGGAAAAATCTAATTGTAAGCAATTTTGTGCATTAATACGCGCACACATTCAATATGATTGGTTAAAAAGTAGATTTTATTGAAAACAATGCTAATTTAAATTTAAAATATGAAGGTAAAAATATTAGCACGGAGATTGGTATGCAAACTTACTTGTACATAACAAAACTCATAATCTGTTGCCTTGACCACGCCAGATCAAATCATATCCCCTTATTGCCCCAGCCTCCCCATACCAAATCATTTCCCCTTTCTGCCCGAGACAACCAGACCATATCTCCCCATTCCGCCCGAGATCTCCCCTTTGTCTCCATTCTAGCAAGCCTAGACCGCCTAAGAAGAACCATTTGGCAAGGTATTATTTTCCTCAACAGAGAGAGAGAGAGAGAGAGAGCGTAGAATGCCTTTTGTGTTGTGTGTGTATAAATTTGGTTCATTAAGACATTTTTTTCTTTTCATTCTAGTTGTTGATATTGTTATTCTTTGATATTTATTTGTTTTTCAAGATTTATTCTTTCAATTTACATTATAAGAAAAAAAGACTTTTGTGATTAATTTATTGCAACTAAAAGATTATTTGTAACTAATTTTAGTTATAAATAGTCATTTTACTGATATGATTGTAAACTGTTATACACACGGTCAATATCCTCACCATTAAGATGATCCCTTTTTTAAAGAAAAAAAATTGATCATTTGTGAAAATATGATTTTTTTTTTTAAATATTATTATTACGAAATCACTGATTTTGAAAATATTATCGTTTAGAGCAATTAGTTCAAACAAATCATTACAGATGAAAAATCAAAAATATAGTTACAACAAATAATTAAATAATTACCAAAATGTGAAAACAAATTAGAAAAAATTCTTCCACCCTTTCCCCGAAAGAGGAAAAATGAGTAGTTAAAAATGTACAAATAAATGAGTAGGAAAATAATAAATAAAGAATATAGAAAGGATTATTTTAATAGAATAAATAAATAATATGGAGTGAGATGTATGAAGTTTTGAAAAGATGAGTAAAATTGAAGGAAAGATTTTTAACTAAAATTTAGAAAAACATTTACTCATCTGAATGCAGTAAGGGGAGGTTTGTATAGTTAGTTGAATTGAGATGAGATGAGATTAAAAGTTGAATAAAATATTATCAGAATATAATTTTTTTCATATTATTTTAGTTTTGAGATTTGAAAAAACTGAATTGTTTATTATATTTTATTTGAAAATTTAGAAAAATGTAATAATTAGATAAAATGAGTTGAGATGGTGAATCCAAACCACCACCAGTGCACCAATGAATCGTAATAATCGTAATAATTATATTTTGTTTATTACATATGTTTCGTATATTTTATCTACTTCAACTTCCACAGGATGTCCTTAACTTCAGATAATGCTCCCTGTTTTCATTTTATAGCAATTCTGAATTATAGAAATCATTGCTCCTATTCATACTCTTGAATGTTTTTAAGTATTGAGGGCTTACGAATTTGTTCATGATTTTCTATGAAAACAGGGCAGCTGTGAGGCACTTCATAGGTCATGCGGGTGCTGTGGAAGCTTTCTGGAGGATGAGGTGCAGGGTGAACAATGTGAATCTGCTTGTGATGCCATGACTCATGTCTTCTGCCACATGTGTGCTCTTTGTCAGGAAGGTCGGGAACTCTGTCGTAGATTGCCTCATCCGGGGTTCAATGCTCAACCAGTCTTGGTTATGATTCCTCCAATGAAGCCAGACCATGGGCCGTCCTGCCTGAGAGCTTCAGTTGTACTGTCTATATAGTATCAGTAGGACACGATGATACTGAACTGTGTAAACTGCATTTGAGTTTCCTGAGCTGCCTCTGAAGAACTCTTGGCTTTGTTTGATTGAACACCTGTAAGTAAGGTACAATGAAAATGTAGACTTCACCCTTTCTGTGTTTATAATACGTGATGTTTTGTGAATGCATATTCATTCATATGTGTTTTCATTTTTGGCATGTCTTGTGTTTGATAACAAGGTCTTTGTTCAAAGAAAAAGTTTACTTGGTGCTTGTTAAACTAATACTCTGTCCATGGCAATATAAGATGGTTTAAGAAACCGAGCCAATAAAAGAGACCTTATAATGAACCTGTCCATGCTAATTTGCTCTTGTTTATACCTCTTGTTTAAAGCATCCAGTATTTCTTTATGTGAATCAGATTCTTGGAATGTTTAAGAAGCGCACAGCCAATTCGATAACTACTCTGCACATCATGCACACTGTTTTGAATTCAAGTTCAAATTCATGATCATCCATCATGTTTATCTTTATCTGCTCTATTTTCTGATCTGGGATGTTTTGTTCATTACTGTACATGCTGCTAAGAACTGATTTCATGAGTTGAACACTACAGAAGCTATAGAAAAATATGTTCTATATATAGCTGCTACTGGATTTATATAGTTTCTGGATAGTTGAACACTGATTTATTGCTCTATATCTGCTGCTGCTGTTGGATATAGTTGAACACTATTAGCCACCATGTCCTAGAAATATTTGGTACAGACATATTTTGTTGAAGGAAGAACTCACTAGTTTATAATCTGTTTCATCTATATTTTGCCTTTTATTTTGATACTTGTGCTTGCAAGAATTTTATGTAATTTCGTGTATAAGTTGCTGGAAATTATGAAAATGAAAATGAAGCTAATTTGATGGAATTTACACACAAGATAAACAACAACAACAACAACATTTTATCATGAAAGAGGGAAGGATTGCTAATCCTATGTGGTGTTGATTTTTAATCAGAAATGCTAAACACACCAAAAATTTATCCTGAATGTGTGTCCCCGAAGCTTTTTTTTTTTTTTACTTAATGATTAAGGAATTGTTTTTTAATGATGTTGTTGAATTTTTTATTTTTTTTAAAATGTTTATGATGATTTAAAAAATACATGAAAAAATAAAAATAAAAATAAAAAAATAAAATGTACTTTTCGGGACACACATTCCGGACAAATTTTGCAGTGGGTGTAGTGTTACTCATTTTTAATAGGTTAGCCAAAATGCAAAAGTAGAATGTTTAGCAAAATAATTGCCTAAACTAATGGCTAAATGAATGCTAGTGCTCTAAGTCAGAAAATGCCGCCGCTCATGATCTACATGACTACATCCCTTGCACTTGCATTGAGAAAACTGAGCACTCGGGAAAGGCCTAATGAATGGATAACACCCTCCATTACAATCCCTGCTCTAAGCCCATACATACCTAACCTGAATGCTAAGGTTTCTTCTACATTCAGATTTTGGTGAGCTGGCCATAATTCACACCCTATGATGTCTAATTTAATGCAATTATGGCTAGTAAGATGATTTGAATCTCTAAAGTTCTTTGACCGATTTCTATGATTTAGAGTGAGAGAAATGTAGATATATTAAATAAGAATAATTCTTACTATTTATTATCCTAAACCCATTAAATAAACTTTACAATATTCAAGTGAATTTCTGAGACAATATTAAATATTCAAAAAAATGTTATGAAACTCAATTCATTTGTTTATAACTGACTTTAGATCCTAGAGTTCGGTAAAAAAAAAAAAAAAAAAAAAAAAAAACTCTTAAGAGGTCTCTATCCGACTCATCGTATGGGTCTAAGAGTCTTATCTCAATTCAAATAAAAATCATAGCCAAACTCAATATGATATGCATCCACTAATAAGTAAAGACCCAATCGTCAAATATCTACAATTTTCTACTGGGAAAGAGAAAAAGTATAAAGAAAAAAATGATTGGAAAATTCAAGAAATTACCACTTTGATCCTACTTTTATTCCACTATAATGAGATGATATTTTTTTATCAATTTTTGAATTTTTTCTTTAAAACATAAAAAATGATCCAATTATGATACAAGTATTACAGTTTATATAGTCGGATGAAAGTATAGATTATAAAATTTACTTAATACTATAACATAATAGGCATATATCCTAAAACCGTAACAAGTGAATCCACCACCACCACATAATAAGCATTAATTAAAAGACCTGTTCAAAACCATGAACACTTTTTTTTTGTTCATCGAGCTTTAAATCCCACTTCATCTTGTATATAACCTGTTGGGGGTAATGAATGAAGTGTTTTGATGGTGGGTGGTTGAAGTGAGGCCGTGCTCGTGGCTGACCTCCGATTGTCAGGTGGAGGCTTGAGCTTGTCACTGGTTGCAGTTTGTGGACAGTGGGTCCGTGAAATGCTTCTTCCTCAAGATCGGGTTCCTTGGTTGCATGAAGTGCTTCATTGCTAGCAAAAAATAAGAGAACTCCAGAGATCATGTGGCTGAACTACTCGCAATAATGCAGATTTTTAGGGAGGGCGTTTTCGAAATTGTTGAAGAAATGCTAATGTGCAATCAAAACTTCACGTTTGGGATCAATTGTTGTTGATAACTGAAAGTTGCGGTCGTGAGTGCGTAAGCGTCATGTAATCACTTTAAAAAAAATGAAAAAATACGGGACTACATGAAAAAAAAAATTAATTTTTTAATAGCAGATCTCAATCTTTTTCAAAGCAACTGCACGATACTTACATATTTCATAATTGCATGTAACATTACTCATTGTTATTCTTGTGTGCAATCTTTCAGCAAAGGGCGAGAGCAGATGCAGTGTTTGTTTTTCTTTTCAAAACCCAACACTGAGAGTTTGAACTAGTTTCGTGTTTTGGTAGCCACCGTAATGTAATAATTAAAGGGATTGCATCAATGGTCACCCAACAAATGGACGAGCTCCAGGAAGGAGGAGAGAAAGGAGTTGTCAAGCCATTTGCTGAGAAAAAGAAGGGGAGAGAGAGGGAGGAAGAAGGGTAGAAAGTAGGAGATTACGTCTCGACTCTACATAGCTGACTCCATATAGAATTTTTCTTTTTATAAATAAAATTATATTATGTTAGATAATTAAGTTGATATAAAAAATAATCAAGAAATAATAATTATAAGTAAAAGTTAAATTATTAATTAATATTTTAAGTGTATAATTTACAAAATATATATATATAATTATTAAAAAATTATTATTAAAATATATAATATTATTTTATTATTGTAACTTTAAAATAGATAGTATATATCTTTAATAGCTTTGGCTTTACCAAATTTTAAACTTACAATTAGCATTGCCAATACTCGAAGGGACTGATAAGGAAGATATTGGAAGATAACTACCATGCTGGAGAGCTGGATCCGTGCCCCGTGGAGCAAGTGGATTGGATGTTTCAATTAAAAAAACAATAAACCTAAATTATAGATATTAAAAAAAAACCCACTTTTTTATCACATTTCCAAGCTTTAATAGATAAATCTCATAAAAATTATCTGTAAAAGAGTAATCTCATTAAATATATATATATATATATATATATATATATATATCTTTCATACTTTTTTATTATAGGATTTATTTTTTAAGAGAGTAACAAAACTTGAGTATTCTAAGCAACTCGACCAGCAAACAGAGCACGTTGGGGACAAAACTTGGGTATTCGATTTTTCTTTTCAATTCTATGTAACCAAACAAAAAGCTTTGCTCTGTGTGTCTAATCAGTAATATCATCATCTGCGACTTAACTAAGTCCTCAAGATAATTGAAAATATTACTTCTTTTTCCATACCTTTCCTTCTTGTCATTCCATTAAATAGCTCAAAAATAGTTCACTAGAAGATCAAATTCTCTTGTTTTCTCGGTTTTTAGTAACATGTTTCTCAAATTTTCTCCCTCCATCCTCTTTTTTCAAACCCCATTTTCTCCCACTGTACACTACCAAAATTATTTTCTAATCTATTGGAAAAACTAGAAGAAAAAACCAAAGGCCAGGGTTAATTCATCTTCCCACTACCAGTTCCCAGTTCCTTAGCTTAAACCAAGTTCATTGATGGTTGGGACTGGGTTGTTTCCAATAACTTAAGACCAAGTCCGTTTTGGCTACTCGATCTTGCTAACCCCAATCCGCTTCACCACGGCGTTCCTAATGGCGTCCGTCTGCAAATTACACGGCCCGCTGTGTTCAATCCCAGACATGTAACTCCTCACTTCCTTTCTGATCATTTCCTGCATCACCGCCAAGAACTCGGCGCTGAAGAAATTCTTCCCGTACCCGTTCTGAGCTGCCACCGGAATTTGCTGCACGGATGCTGGTGGTGGTGGCGGTGGTGGTGGAGGCACCAATGGATTTATTGCCTGAGTAGGACTCCCAGCCCGATTGCATCCCACACGATAGTTCGAGACCTCACACGAATCTGATCCGGGAAGAGAGAGACTCAGTAAGGTAGGCGGATCCGTATTCGAAGACAAGGTGTCAAGATGCTGGGTTGGAGGCGCTAGAGAGACGGTTCTCGCCAAGGGTCTGTATGCGTGCGATGGCGACATGCCGGGAACACTCGAATCGCTCAAATCGGAACCGGACGGGCTACTTGGGTTCAGGCAAAGACCAGAGACGGCGGCGCCAGCGCCGACACTGGCCGATCTCTTATTCGGTTGATGCGCATGCACGTCGTCGCTTAAATCGTCGGTCGTGGACGAGCACTTGCGCTTGAGGGTAGAGTTCCAGTGGTTCTTGATGGCGTTATCGGTGCGACCATTGAGGAGGCGAGCGATGGTTGCCCATTTGTTGCCGAACCTGGCGTGGGCACTGATAATGGCACCGTCTTCCTCCGGACTGAATGGCCGGTGCTCCACCTCCGGCGAAAGCTGATTACACCAACGTAGCCGGCAGGACTTACCGGATCGGCCGGGGATCGACTTGCTGATCAGAGTCCAGTTTCTCGGTCCGTAGCTCTGTACAAGTCTCTGTAACGCTTCGTCCTCTTCAGGACTCCACGGACCTTTAATCCGATCCCTCGAGGACGCCATGGAAATCAATTTCAAAAACGAACAGATCGAGATAGGGGGTATGGAGGCCGAGCCTCACGTTTGTACACAAATAGAAGAATGGAGAATCGACAGTGGAGCGGTAAATATATAAGAGAGGATAAGGATGACCGGTTGAGGGGGTGGAAATGACCGGTCATGGCCGTTCAGAGTTGGGGGGGGGGGTGTTGATGGGGGATTCTTCCAGGCAAGGCAGTTACTAGCTTACAGCTGTCAAACTGACACGCGTCGTCCTGTAACTCTTCCCAGCTTACACGTCTTTATCAGTCCCTCTCGACGACTGGCGTCGTCTACGTACTGTTCCAACTACGCACGTCATCAAATTCATACCAAAACCATTTTCGTCAATTATTTAATAAATAAATAATAATTAAAAAGAGGATCACACGTACCAAAAACCCTCCCCATCTATTTATTTGTTAATAACTAATAACTAATAAACAATAACAAAATAGGATCATTTAAGAGTATTGTTATTCTAAAATTTCTATAACACATTATTTATACGATATAATTTGATTGAAAATATAAATTTTAAAATTAAAATCTTATCAATTAAATATTATCATTTAAATGAGATAGATGTTCACTGATAAAGTACTCTACATATCAATTTAAAAAAAATAATTCTTTACAAAAATAAAAGTACAAATGAGCGTAAATTCATGTGATACGTTAATAATATATTACAATAAAAATAATTTTATAATTTGACATAACACAATAAAAATAATTTTATAACTAAATTATATCAATTTTTTAATTTAATTCTATAAAATTTGTATGACTAAATGTTTTCTTCATTATTAATTATTGAGATTGCATTTGCATTTGCATCACATAACTTTAAATAAATAAAAACATAAAAATGACTTTTTTTTAGAAAATAAAAGGAAAAAAAATAAGTGTGATGAAATTAAAAGGAAATAAGAGATACAGTCGGCGGATTTGGTTTGACCGAGATAGGGTGGAAAGCAATAACGACGAATTAGGATTTTTCTTGTTTTGTTCGAAGAATAATATCTCATCTCATCATTTTAAACTTTTATATAAAATATAATAAAGCATTTAATTCTTTGAAATATTAAAATATTTTATTTTACTTTCAATTCCTTTCTCATCTTACCTTCAAACGAAACGAGTCCTGAATTACTGCCCTCCAGTCTGTCCAACTCCCAACGCTTCTACTCACTCCTTACTCCACGTGTCACACACGCACTCGACCTTCCCAAACCGCCATAACCGACGTCTCCAAACCTTCCAAATGTTTAAATGAGACGTTTAGTATTCTTCTATTATTTTATAGTGTATTTAAAATTTTATTTTTTAATTCTTTAAATAATTTTTTAACATCCTTAATGATTAAAAAGAATTAATAAAATATACAACTTCACTAAAGCCTCATTTAGATTCAGAAAATATTTCATCTTATCTCTTATTATTATTATAATTTTCTTAAATTCTTACATAAAATATAATAAACAATTTAATTTTTTCAACTCTCAATTCAATTTTTTTAAATTTTAAAACAAAAATAATATTTAAAAATAATATTTTTTTTCAACTTTCATATTTTATTTAAAACCATCTCATCTCATCTCGAAATCTAAACCAACCTTAATAGTCACTTCCTTAACCTTCAAAAATAATTGAAAAGAAATTAAAAAAGATAAAATGAGTAGTGAAAATGTGGTAGGAAGATAGTAAGCTTATCAATATTTCGTATAATTTATTATATCATATTAAATTATATTATTTTATAAATATTTTTGTATGATATTTAGTCCTCTTAAAATAAATAATTATCTTCATTATTTTTTATTATAATAACCAAAAAGATCGATAATTATTCGAGAGTTTTGACACACACGCGATGATTCTAAAATTTAGAACTAAAAAATTTTAATATAACTAACAATTTCGACTCAAAATTAGTAAATTAGAATTTATAGATCTAAACTAATTCAAATTGTCTATGGACCTATGGTAATTGAATAAATTTACATCGTTTTATATTATACCTTAAATTATAAAATTACTTTTATTATAAAGTAAATCTATAATATCAAATAAAATTATATCAGTTTGTAAATTTATTTTTATAAAAAAATTTATAACTATAACACTTCTAAAAGACAAATGACCTTCCAAAACTACATACCACTTTATTTTTGTGCAATTTAAGTTTATTGCCTTGGCGAATAAAAATATGAAAATGTATTTCTCACCTCTACATTCTACTACTATATTTTATCGTTGTGATTTTTTATTTATTTTTTATTTTTTACTTAATAATTAAAAAAGTATTTTTTAATAATATTATAATTTTTTTATAAAAATAAGGCCGCTGTGGTGACCAGCAACTTCTTTATTCTTGGACGACGTCGACAACCATGCCGTTTCGGTCCCTCCTTGACAGAATAGCAGAGGATAGACTGTCGCAAAAATATAGAATGGTCCTAAGGTTTTGGGACGCTGGTTCTGCAATTATGAGTTGCTGCTTATCACTTGCTATTTTTTTATTTTTAGTAAATAATATTTATAGTCTCGATGTGTAACACACTTGTTGAAAAAGATAAATAAATCATAAATTTATGTAAAAAATTTATATTTTTAATAATTGATATTTTTTTAAAATGAAATATGCAAACCTTATTCCTACTAAAATTATATCTGACATTTTTTTATTTTTTTATAGTTTTTTTATTCAATAACTTATACCGTATATCCGTACATGTGACTCTTTAATTTTTTATTTATTTTTTCTCTGAACAAAAATATATATTATAGAAAAAAATTATGCTTACTGTTGGAGGCTCCCGCAGAAAGTTTCCGCTGTTAATTTTTTATGTTTTTTAGTTTCTTTTTACTTAATAATTAAATAAATATTTTTTAATAATATTATGAATTCTTTATATTTTAAAATAAATTAAAAAATATTAAAAAATCTTGTAAAAAAAGTAAAAAAGTAAAATAGCACATAATGCAGCCCCCAGCCCAGCTGTGGGCGTAGACTCACTCTATATTATAAGGCTGTTAATTATAAAAATTTCAAAAATTTTATATACAGTATATTATTTACGCACTTTACTAATATAATTAATTACATTATTTGCTTTGGGCTAAAATGTCACGTGGACTTTTTGATAACCATGGAGAGCTAATTAGCAATAATCTTAACGATGAATAAATCTTCACAATTTTCTAACACTTTACATTTCACATTATTTTTAATTTTTATTATTTTTTTTCTTTTATCAAATATTTATACCACGTGGGGAAAGGGTACGCTACAGTGAGCGACCCCGGCGACCCCGTAATTTAATCCTGTAAGTTAATGACTGACGTGGCTATTAACGGACCCAACCGACGGGGGGAAAAAAAATCATCGAACACGTCAGTTGGTGCCAGCTATAATCCACTTCACGAGTTTCGAAAAAGAATCAAACTATTGGGATTCGAGCTGCCGCAAGTGGGTCCCAGACCATGACTTTCCGCAACAAATGTTTCTTTGCCGTACGATGTGACTAGCCGAGGTATGACGCATTTATTATTTTATATTATATTTTAACAGTTTATATCAATTCGGACACACACCTACGGTATTTCCGCGCCAAACTTGGGGAAATTAGGCTCGCTTTTGCTTCTTATCATGTATATTAGAAAAATTATAAATATCTGATTTTTTATTTTTATTTTTATTTTTATTTTTATTTTAAACACATATATATTAATGTGAAAATATGTATATTTCAATATAATAAATAATAAATTGTATAGAAATGACAAGTAGTATTTTTCTTAATTCATTTTAAGTTTTTTTTTAAATTTATTAGTTTTTTAGATTTATCAATTAATATAAATGTTTTTTTAATTTATATTTCTATAAGAATAATTCTAAATAAAAGTTTTAACATTACATTTCATCCACATAATATAATTTAATTTAGAATATAAATTTTAAAATTTAAATCTTACATATGAGCTTTGTTACTATATATATCTTCTTATATATGTGTAGTGTAAAGCTATTCAAATAGCACTATATATATGAGCTTTGTTACTCATCGTCCCAGCATACTATATACTAAACTTATCATTTATATACTACACATTTGATAAGATTAAAAAAAAATCTAATATGTGATATGTGGATATGATGATTAGAGTTTTTTTAAATATATATTTTTTAAAATTGTAACGATAAAGATGAAAGTTTACGTATATTAAAAAAATAAAATTTTACGAGAATTTTAGTTTAAAGAAATTTAAATCACATTGAAATTCGATCAAATAAGATCACTTTCTTTTGGCCGTTAAAGTTACCATCAACACAATAAAATCAAAAGACTTTACAACAATAAATGGTATATATGATTCTTAAGATGGTTGACGGTTGAAGAAAATCGAAAGACCTATAGAAATTACTATACAATTTGTTAGGGATTCTTAACCCTTCTTTTTTCTTTTTCTTTTTTTTTTTTATCTAAATTGATGCTTTGGTTTTGTTATTTTTGGTGTTCTTTTTTTTTTCAAACGGTGAGAGGATAGCTCTGTCAAGCAACATTAATAACAACTATATGAAAATGACGTTACATTTCATAATAAATTAAGATTTCTTCTATTCAGCAGTTTTACACTACACACGTGGTGATGTATGTTTTTATTTTTTAACTTTTTATTTTTTTTCAACATATATGTAGTGTAACGCTTTCTATATAAAACAAGAGAATTGCTAATTATCAATATTCCTACATTACACACTAACATATAATTTATTATTTTTATCCTTCTATTTAAATATACATATTTACACATTAATATATATGTGCTTAAATAGAATGATAAAAATGACAAATCATATATTGATGTGTGATATAAAGAATGATAAGTATAATTTTTCGTAAAACAATAGCTAGTCGACATTTTTCTAAATCTATTTTATGTAGCCTATCTTTATCATGCTTCTACTCCTACTTTATTAATTTAACTTCGACCACCTTTGCTTTATGTAATTTGATTTTGGCATGCATCAAGTTTGTCACTGTCGATTGTCTCATTATTTGGTTTTGTTTTGTTGAGGATTTGGTTATGTTTGAGTCTCTTTAGGCTTGTTTAGATTCAGAAATGAGTTGAGATAATTTAGATGAGTTGATTAATAAAATATTGTTAGAATATTATTTTTTAATATTATTATTATTTAATATTTGAAAAAATTAAATTGTTTATTATATTTTATGTGAGAATTTAGAAAAATTATAATAATGAGATGAGATGAGTTAAGTTGAGTTTTGAATACAAAAGGTTCCTAGCCTTATTGCAATTGTTAATTTCTATTTTTTCTCTTTTTGTATGGGGATATATTCATGAGCCTTTATATAAATTAATACAAATGTATTGTTTTTTATATAATAATTAATTAGCTTGTAATTACATTTTGGACTTAGTATGAGAAAATCATGAATAAATGTATTGTAAATACGTAGCACGATAACCACCTTAATTACTCTTAATTACGGCCGTACAAAAAACCCGTTTATCCGGTCCGACCGAATTTTTTGAGCCGACCCATTCATATGTAAAAAAACATAACCGGAATTATCCGTACCCATTTTGCCTCTGATCGGATAATACCCAATACCGATCACACTCTCTCTCTGTCTTACCCACTCTCCCAGCTCTCACTCCATGGTAGTTTAATTATATATAACAACTTCAAGGTCTTGATTAATCCAATTATAATCATAACTTATAAAATATAAAATAAAATTAATAAAATCGACATCTTCTCATAATCTCTTAATACAAGTAATGATTTCACAATAATAAATTTAAAATTATAATAAGTCACATTCTCGTTCGATTATATTCGAGTGGTTCTAATTATGATAATGATACTTGTAGTTTTAAAGTATGCAAGTCTCGCGATGAACTTCTTTTAAAAAAAATGAGTGAATCTAAGAATCCCGCTTTCTTTTTTCATAGTGAATATAAGGTTATACATTTTAAAACTATATCTAGTATTATTCTTTAACTATATATCAATCTAAAAATTATGTTTCATTTTTTTTTTTTTTAAAGTTGATGTTATAATTTATGCATGTAAGGTGATATGTCAAAATAATAGGGTGCGGTATATATATAAGATCAGTAGTATATGCTACCAAAACTAATAAAAATAATGATAAAAATAAGAAGGGAAGAATGATTAGAATTAAGAATAATTAAGGTGGTTTGTCGTGCTGCGTATTTAATTCACAGAAAAAGACGTACAACGTCCAAGGGTCCATCGAGGAATTGACCATTCAGATAGTCAGAGTTGGAAGTTGGATAAGCATGAAGGCGTTATGGGTCGGCCTGTGATCTTTTTAAACTCCAACTTGTTTGAATTTTATAATCGCATTTTGTCTCCACTCGATAATTAAAACAGTTTGGTTTGCTTCTCAAAAAAAAAAAACACAGTTTGGAATGAAGAAACGTCTTTGTCCGGACATGCACATACAATAATCAGCAAGTGCATTACAACTACCTTACAAAGTATTTCATGATGTCAATGAGTTATTTTAAATGAGTTATTTTATTTTAAAGTCGATACGTAGAGTATATTATCTATATTATTTAAATAGTAAGATCTGATCTGTAAGATTTGAATTTTAAAATTACTCATTTTAAATCAAATTATGTAATGTAAGTACTTTTACTAATTGTGTTATTCACACTGACTTATAAATAAGATTTTCCTATTTACATATCTACATGTAATTATATAATGGTCGGTTATCATGATAAAATTTTAGAAGGAGGATTTAGATTTGATTAGGGGTGGGCAGCGGGGCCCCGCACCACACTGACCTGCCCCGTTCGCACGGTCCCTGCCCATGCGGGACGGGGGTTTCGTCCCGCTCAAGCAGGGTGTGGGGGGCCATGCCCACACCCAGGGACTCCTGCGGAGGTGGGGGACGGAGGGGGCGAAGCCCCGCCCCGCTTAATATATATAAAACCCCATAAGTGAAACGGCGCCATTTTGTCCATGACAAAACGGTGCCATTTCACTTTTAGACTTTAGTTAAGGTTCCCCCCCTCCGCCCCCCGCGAGCGGCGTCCTTCTCCTTCTCGAACTCTCTTCTCTCTCACTCTCAGACTCACTCTCTCTGTCTCGCGCTCTCTCAGTCTCTCTCGCTTGATCTATTCTTTCTCTCCGGCTAGCACGACTGCACGAGCAGCACCACCGGGACAATAGTCACTCCACCGTCGTTGACTCGTGCGAACTTATTTTTCACTTCGAATTCGCCGCCACTCAAAGGTAAGAAATTCGAAACCCTAGATTTTATTTTTTTAGTTTTGGATTGAAGATTGGAGGAAGGATGGGTTGAATCGGAGATGGAGGATGGAAATAATTGTGAATTTGTATGCTATGGAGAAATTTGTGCATGTGTTTGATTCGCTGTGTGTTTGTTTTTGTTTTTATCTTTTTGTAGTTTGTATTTCACTATTTTTGGCATCTGGGTGTTCGGATTTGGAACCCTAAATCAATTTAGGATTCCAATCCGAAACTCATTCTTGAAATTTAGGGTTTTCAATTGAAACCCCTAAATTTTAGGGTTTCGGATTGAACTCCTAAATTAATTTAAAGTTCCAAATCCGAAACCCTAAATTGAGTTAGGAGTTTCAATTGAAACCCCTTAAATTTTAGGGGTTCAGATTTGAACCCCTAACTGGATTTAGGAGTTCAATCCAAAACTCCTAAATTGAGAATTGAAACCCATTAATTTTCAATTGAAGGGTTTCAATTGAAACCCCTTAAATTTTAGGGTTTCAGATTGAACCTCTAACTTGATTTAGGGGTTCAATCCGAAACCCCTAAATTGAGTTAGAGGTTTCAATTGAAACCCCTTAATTAAATTTAAAATTAAGGGGTTCAATCTGAAACCCCTAAATTGTGTTGGCTTTGCACTTTGCCTTGTTTTTTCATGTGTGGTATATTATTATGATTTTCTTATGTCGTGTGTTGATTGATTTTATAATTTTTTATTGTGCTGTGGAATCATGAATGTTTTCTCAAAGGAATTTTACTGATAGCTCTCCTACCCCTATCAGTACTCCTGCCCCGCCCTCAAGCTCACACAAAGTAAGAAACCTGTTTCCGTAGTTTAGTCTCATTTTATAAAGCTAGAAGGTGGTGACCCCAATAACCCCCAAGCTAAATGTAATTATTGTGAGAGAATATATGAATGTTACTATAGGAAATATGGTACATCCCAGTTAAAGGTCCATCTAAAGGAACAATACAAGAAAAGTCCAATATTAAGATCCTTACGGAAAAAGAGTCAATCTAGACTAGAAATTGGACTGAAAAAATGGCAGATGGGAGTAGTGGGGGTCCAACATTGAAGGGGTATACAAAGTATAATGCTGATTAGTGTAGAAGGAAGTTAGCTCGTATGGTTATCATAGACGAACTACCTTTTCAGTTTGTGGATGGGAGATGGTTCCAAGAATTTGTCCAAGAATTGGAACCTAGATTTACGCTTCCTTCTCGCCACACTGTGGCAAAGGATATTAAAAAGATGTACTGGAAAGATAAAAATGTTTTAAGGGGCCAATTGGCAGGTTTGGTAGTTTGGCTCACTACCAATACTTGGACTTCTATACAAAATTTTAATTATATGTCTTTGACTGTTTATTTCATTGATTCTAATTGGATTCTTCATAAAAAGATTATTAAATTTTGTCAAATAACTGATCACGAGGGTGAGACGATTGGAAAGGTCTTAGAGGCCTCAATAAATGAGTGGGGGTTGACACGGGTTTTGACAGTTTCGATTGACAATGTCTCATCTAATGAAGTCGTCTTGGGATATCTGAAGACTTATCTTAGAGAGGCAAATATACATTCTTGGGTGGTAAATATTTGCATGTTAGATATTCTGTACATATTTTGAATCTAATTGTGACTGAGGGATTGAAAGATGTCAATAACTCGGTTGCACGAGTTAGACTAGCTGTGAATTTTGTGAGGTCTTCTCCTTCTACATTGGAGAAATTCAAGATTGCTGCAAAGACTGTGGGCATAACATCAAATAATGGTCTTTGTACTGATATTTCTACCAGATGGAACTCAACCTTCTTGATGTTGGAGGCGGCCCAAGAATATAAGGCAGCCTTTCAATTATTGGGTAATGAAGACATTCGATATGTCAAATGTTTTAATGAGCACGGGGGTTTAGAAATGCCTAATGATGATGATTGGGAGGTAGTTACAACTTTTGTTGATTTTCTCGGGCTTTTTTACGATGTCACGTTGAAGTTATATGTTTCTTTCCACCATACATCCCATGAATTTTGTCAACAAATATGTATGGTGAAAGAAGAATTAGATGACATGTGTAGAAGTTCCAATCTAAGGATGATGGGGATGTCATGGACCATGAGGGTCAAATATGATAAGGATTTGGGAGATTTGACTAGACTAAATATTTTGTTATATGTGGCTATTATTCTTGATTCCCGTCTAAAAATTTCAAGCATGTTATATGGTTTGTGACTTGCGCATAATCAAGCATGGACTGATCTTATTGGTGAGATGACCCGAGATACCCTTTATAAATTTTATGATGAGTTTAATGCAATTAAGGGTGATACTGCATCTACTAGACCTACACCTACCTTAATACCTCCTCCAAACACTGGGGCAACAAAGAAGCGTAGATTTGTATGAACTAAGACCCTCGCACATAATCCCACACTAGTCCATCAATCTACGGAGGTGGTTTCAGAGTTAGACAATTATTTATCAACGGATCATATTCAAGATGATGATGATTTTGACATATTACGATGGTGGAAGGCAGCATCAAAGAAATACCTCATCCTTTCTGAGATTGTCCGTTGTATGTTAGCTATCCCTATTAGCACCGTTGCCTCGGAGTTTGCCTTTAGTACCGGAGGGTGCATATTGGATCATTTCCGTAGTTCATTGTCTCCTACAACTGTGGATGCATTGATATGCACACAGAGTTGGACGATGGGAAATGATATTTATGTTCCGGATGTTTTAGATTTTAAAGAAACTGACAAAGAGGGTGGTGATTAGTCTGGATCTAGACCATCTGGTAATTGTTGTTTTTATTTTATTATTTTGATTTATTTATATTCATTTCAATTTTATTAGTATTAATTTTAGTATTGATTGTTGTAGCAATATATGAAACGATTCAGACGATGTCTTCCTCCACTGCAATATGAATATGTGCTCAAGCCTCAAAAGACTACCCATCCGGCCGCCCCAAATGTCACAGTCAAAGACCCAAACAACTCGCCTCTTTTTTTAGATTATTAATTTCTTAAGATGTACGTATTATGTATTTGATTTTTAATTTTGTAATGTTGATACAATGTCCCTTGAACACTTTTTTCTTTGTAATTTTGTAATTGTTTAGACTTTCCATTTTATTTTTATAATAGCTTAGTTATTATTATTATTTATTAGTTTATTAGGTAGTAGACTTGTAGTCTATAGTAGTATTTCATTAGAGTTTTAATTATATAAAATTGTGTATGTATATATTATTTTTATTCATGTAACTCTTTTTTTTTTTTTTTAAACTCTTCTAGGCCATTTTGGGCCCATTTCAGCGGTTTCTGGGCAAAAAATGGCCCAGAAACCGCTTCTGGGCATTTGGCTCAGTAGGGTGCGGGGGGACGGACAGTGGACCCCCTTCACCCGCACCCCGTTATCCGGGACGGGGTCCCTCGCCCCCGCACTCCGGGGGCAGGGGCGGATTCAAAAATCGCCACCCCCCCATGCGGGGGTGGGGGCTACCCCGCCTCGTAGGGGCGGATAGCACCCCTAGATTTGATCAGTCTTTAAAATTTAAATCTCTTGTTAGTATAGTGTCATTTGAAAACTTTTATATCACGTACCATCCACATGACATAATATTGATTTGTAAGATTTTAATTTTTAAATTTATCTTTAAATTAAATTATATGCTGTAGATGGTGTGTAGTATAAAAGCATCCAAATAGAATTATTGATATTATAAAACTAGTGTTATTTGAAGTCCTCCAAATAGATTTGCACTAAAATCAAACAAAGTTTTTGGAAGGTGAGATGAAAATTTTTTGTTTTAGATAAAAATTTAAAATATATTTTTTAATATTATTATTATTTTAGAATTTGAAAAAGTTGAATTGGGATTTGAAAAAATTGAATTGTTTATTATATTTTATGTGGTAATTTAAAAAAATTATAATGATAAGATGAGACGAGACAATATCCCACTTGCCAAACATATCGTTAAACTTTTCAAGATCGCACGGACTAAATCATGCTCGGGCATGAACAAAAAACTGCACTATTATAATTTTATTGTAGTTCTTTCAAGATCATAAATTTAAAATTATGGTTGATTTGAAATCAAGATTTAATTCCAACATTCTTCTATCGAAACAGTGCTGCCCACTCAAACAATCAAAAGTCAATTACGATTACATCCATTTATATTTATATTTATAGATAGTGATTTTATATTGTTAGATCAATTTTATAAATATATTTCTTTTTACATATATTGTGTGTATATATATATATATCACGTCTCAAGCGTATATATGATCGATTTTGCAAGCACGACTTGTGGAGTTAATTCCTGACACGTCTCTGAAAGCAATCAGTTGTGGGTCGCTTTCAGAAGTGCTGGAATCATGACTTGCTAACTTTTTTTATTTTCTCCCCAATGGTTAAGACAGTGGTCAATCGATTCGCATCAAAATGATAGGTTGGCCCACCAAATTAGAGAAAACAAACAAACAAACATGCATGGGAAAGTAAGTAAACGTACTTATTATATATTGATCTAGATGTATATATATATATATATATATATATATATATAGATATGCATGAATGGCGTGGTTTTGTGTGTGGAAGAATGAGTACTCCAAATTGGCTTAGCTAGGCTGCTTGCTTGATGAACATCAACAATATTACCAATTTTGTACGTCCAACTATCATATTAGTCTTCAATCAAACATTAAATTGTAGTAAATATATATGACGAAAAAAAAAAAAAGAACAACATGATAAAGGGTGCTGTTCTTGTTTGATATTAGCAAACATTACATATCAATTGAGAAATGTTACAACCACAAATATATATATATATATATATATGAAGAAATCTTTAAACTGATATAATTTCATATGATATGTTAGATGTAGTAGTTAATAGAAATCATTTGATTTTCTTTTGATAAGTTTGGCAAGCAATAGAATTAGTAAATGAATATGGGTACGATGTTATGAACCCGTGCGTGTCCAAGAATATTACAAGTTAACCTAATGGACTCAGTACGTAAGATTTAAGAGTGGTTTGAATTTAGAGATGGGTTGAGATGGTTTGTGAATAGTAGAATAAAAGTTGAATTGTTTATTATATTTTATGTGAGAATTTGAAAAAGTTGTAATGATGAAATGAGATGAGTTGAGGTGAATTTTGCATAAAAATGATTGCTTAATTTGTAATTTCATTTATGCTGACGTGACAACATTGTTCATCAATTATTAGAACGAGCGGGAAAAGAGTCGGCCGCCGATCGAGTCGCTCCTTCGACTATTCCAACCCCCAACTAGAATGAAGAATAGAGCAAATTGGATTTAATAAGAAAGGACCAGGAAGGCCATATATACCATGTGTCCCTGTTCGTACGAGTGATTCCAGCCAGCAGCCACTAGCAATGGAATATCGTCAAAGGATTGATTTGCCGCCCATATTTGACTTTCACGTCGGTACGTACCACTTTTTGGTTGCAGCTATCCATTTTAGTTATTTTCCAGCTAAAACAAATATATACATAAATTATTTCCAATCACATAATCATCTGATGCATCATATTCTAAATAACTTATCGTTTAAAACATCAACTTATAAAAATACTTAAAATGGCCCTTGTGACTAGGGGTATAACCAGTCTAGTTTTAGACAAATTCTGAGATCAAATCAGTATACACCAATCATGAGAATTTAATAATCAATATAGACAGATTTATCATCGAAATCGAACTGGTTCAGTTCAACTTTTTTAGTTTACCATTTTACATGTGTGCCACTACATAAATTTAGTATTATAATTTTTTCAACACTAAACTTTATTGTTAAAATTTAGTATTTGTTATTAACAATTACAAATTCGTTAGTGTTTAATTATACTAGTATCGTATAAGTAATATCTAACTTATTTAGATTTGAATAATAAAATTAAAAAGTGTAATTAGGGCTAATTATACTAGTATAATATAAGCAGTGTCTAACTTATATCAAATGTTATATTAATTTTATATTATAAGATTAATATACTAGAATAATAAGATTAAGATTTCATATTATATTAATTAACAATTTAACATATAATATAATATAAGAAATTATATATAATATTAAAAAATTACAAATATATATACCAATCTGGTCCAGTTCAAATCGAGTTTTCATAGTACTGAACCGGTTTAGGATCGGATTCCATTCTAAAGAACCAGTATCGCAACAGACCGATTACGAACCGGACCAAACCCACCAGTTCAGTCAGATCCGATTCAAGCGATTTTCTGATTTTTTTTTCACCCATTCTCGAGACAGTAAAAAATTAAACAAAAATAAAAGCACTCCCATGTTTTTTCCTGCCTTTATTTTTTATTGTTATACTTGTTCGTATCTTTGTGGTCCATTGTTTTTTATTATCACGCATGCGACCTTATGAAACAAAAGTAGCTAGAGGAGAATAAAGGCTTTGGTTATGCAGTTTTGAGAATGGAAATGCTTTAGACACAAATAGATCCCACAAAAGTTAGTCCACAAACTTATATGACTTGATGCGGTACGTAAATGGTAAAGCTACTTTTATTGTAAAGTAAATCAAACGTATCCTATGAAACTATGTCAGTTTATGAATTTATTTTTATGAGATTTCTTTATGGTTGTGGCACATCTCTTATGAAAAAACAGTGATGAAACACTCATAATTATAAGATTATGGGGAAAAGAATTGATTTAGCAACTACAGGACTTTACAAAAAAAAAACTCACAAACTAATATGACTTGATGTCTAATATCCGGCCCAGGCCCATGAAAAGGCAGCCCACACCCACCAAACGACGTCGTTCAGTAAGTTGGATTCTTCCCTTTTCAGCTCTCCTTTTCCCCGACATTTCCTTCCCTCCCATTAACCCCCTCCAATTTTCTTTCCCCCCTGTTTCTGCAAATTAACCTCCACCTCGATTCCATTCAAACGCTCCACTCAAACCCTCATTCCCATAACTGCTCTCTCTTTCTCTAGTTGTGCTCATCTTCCTATATGTACTCTCATTTCTCTCATCTCCGTCCAGCTAGTTGCCGTACTCCGCCGCGGTAAGTCTCTCTTCCTCCCTCCTCCCTAATTCCCTCTCATGGTTTTCCCCAAATTCCCCATGCCTTCGATTTCTCAAAGAAATTTTCACCCATTTGCAGTTCCCTTTCTCCCCTTCGTGCAGTGCTACCACTGTCAGCACCGTCACAGGTTGCCTCACGTTGGTAAGGTGCTCTCTCTCTCTAAATTTCTTAGATCCCTCATTGTGATTGACTCTATTTTCTGTCTATAACTCCATACCCACACCCTCACAAATTCCCTCTCTCTCATGCTGAGCAGCCCCATGACTTACCCATTGTGCATCAACTCTGGTTGAGCCGTCGACAATAACCCCCCTCACCACACAAGTAAGCTAGGGCTGAGCAAAAATCCGACAATCCGACTCCGAATCCGACTTCGCTCCGGCTCCGCTCCGACTCCGAAAAGTCGGAGCCAGAGTCGGAGTTTTTTCCCTATTGGAAATCGGAGTCGGAGTCATTGAAGAACCGACTCCAACTCCGCTCCGATCCGCCTCCGACAATCCGCCTCCGCCTCCGACTTGGTCCTCCAACTCCGCCTCCGATTTTATACATATTTTATAAAAATATATGTGTTTTTCTATATATTAATCATTTAAATTTTATACAACTATATCTTATATAGTTAGTTAAACTCAATAATATACTAGTTAAATAATATATTTATACTATAATATATAGACTAAATTGACTAATAAATAATAATAGTTTAGTATATGACTATATGTAAATATCATACTATTACAAATTTACAATATTACTACCATGTTACATGTAAGTTGTAACAATAAATTACTAATGTATAAATATAATAACAAGTAATACTAATGTATATATAATATACTATAAACACTAATATGCATAATAACATCAACATGTAATACTAATGGACAAACACTAATTTATAAATTTAGAATAACATATAATACTAATGTATAATAACTAAAGTATTATTCATATAAATTTTATATAACAATATCTTGTATTAATTATATTTTTTGACTTAATAAATTCTCAACATATTCCTTTTGATAAATATATTAGTAATACTAATATACATTAGTATATTAATTAGATTTATGGTCTAATACTAATACTATTATTAATCCACTTTAAGTCTATATATAAATTACTATATAAATCACTATAGTATTAATTACTAATACTATATTACTAATACTATCAGTGATATAGTTAGTATAGTGATTTATACTAATAGTATTATATAGTTATACTAAATTAAAATCACTATAGCAAATACTAATATATAGTTATGCTAATCACTATAACTAATACTAATATTAATATAGACTATAATTATAACTTATAGTATTATACCTATACTAAATCACTATAACTTATACTAATATAGTTATACTAAATCACTATAACTAATACTAATATTTATACTAATACTATTATAGACTATAGTTATAACTTATAGTATTATACCTATACTAAATCACTATAACTTATACTAATATAGTTATGCTAAATCACTATAACTAATATTAATGTAGTTATACTAATCATTATAACTATATATAGTATTAATATCACTATTAGTATAATATATAGTTTTAATAATAACTAATAATAATATAACTATTAGTATAACTAATATCACTACTAGTATAACTAATACTAATACTAATATACTAATACTAATAGTGTATTACTAATATTTATATATATATCAAGTATAAGAGATTAGAGATTTAATATATATATATATATATATATATATATATTAAATCACTAACATACTAATAGTATGATACTATAGTATTAGTAATTATACTATAAGATATAGTAATAGACTAATAGTATAATACATTAATACTATATTATATATAAAATAGTAATACTATTTTTTGAATCTTCATTTCATATACGGTGCTTTTTTTATTTAATATTCATATATAATAATATATATCATATATATAATATAATTAAAAATAGATTCATAGTAATTATAATAGTATACTATAGTAACTGTACGGTGCATTTTTTTTTAATCTTCATTTCGTATACGGTGTCTTTGTTTATTGTAGTGATTAGTTGGATGTGGATATTGAATCATGGATGATGGGAGTACATGTAAAAATAGGACTTTCTTCTTATTTTTAATTTTTGAATGCATGTTAGTATGTTACTTGTTTTATTTAGTTGTATTTTTTATTATAATCAAAAGTTTAATAAGTTTGGATTGTAATTTTGAGAAAATTGAAATTTGAAAGCCCACAATTTTTTTTTCTTAAAAAGTGGGTCAAATATGAAGTTAAAAAAAATTAAAAAAAAGGTCAAAAAATCCGACTCCTCTCCGACAAGTAGGAGTCGGAGGCGGTGCGGATTCTCTATATGTCGGAGTCGGAGTCGGAGGTCGGAGGTTGGGCCCTCCGACTCCGAAACTGTCGGTGCTCAGCCCTAAAGTAAGCCCTCTTTGCCTCTACTTCTCTCTGTTACAATTACCTGCCTCATATGCTATTTCTATTAACTATGTTTCAGTGGTCTTAGCTCTGTAATTTTTATAAGTGTCGTATAATGATTGACGACTCAAAAACTATGGGTCTTAATTCTGTGATTTTCTTAAGGCCGGGTTTGTTTACCAAGATGAGATGCGACTCATATCATCCCATATAATTATTATAATTTTCTCAAACTCCCACACAAAATATAATAAACAATTTGACTTTTTCAAATCCTAGAATAAAAATCATATTAAAAAACTATATATATTCTAATAATATTTTATTCAACTTTCAACATTTATCTCGTCTCATCTCATCTCATCTCATATGTGTAACCAAATGAGTCCTAATTGTTTCGTAAAGAGTCCAACCTTGTGCCTCGTGTGTGTAAAATTAATTGTTGTGCACAGAGTGTTGACAACCCTCCCCACCACCCATTGTCGCTGCCGAGCCGCTACACCCTGAGCACGTCGACGCCTCTGTCTCTATTTCACGCCACCGGCAATGATAATTCCTCCTCCACATAGTCTGGTTTATAGTGTGCCCTCTGTCGTGTAAATATTCTCACTATACTAGCTTGGTTTGACGTATTCTTTGTCATAGAACATCGAGTTAATTCCTAGGCAGCGTTAGTTCATCCTCAAAAAACCCAACAGATCTCCACTCCGGATCTGAGTAAGGTATTCATGCGTGTTAGCCCCGTAACCATTGTGTAGGTTTGTGACTTGTGCAATAGTGTTTGTTAGAAATATACATTGTTGTTGTATGCATGTTAGAATTGATAAATTATGTAAATGTATGTTGAATGGGTTATTTATGGTCGAGTTGCTGTTTTGGAGGGTCTTTTGGTTTGTGGTAATTCTCTTGGCGTGAGATTGGACGTGTTGGAAGTTGTGGCAGGTTATGTTTGACATGGAGTTAGATATGATGGTTGTTTGGATTGAGTTACGTGGTTGTCCAGGTTTGCTTTATGGCTATTGTTGGGGCTCGTTGTGTTCAACATATTGTGAGTTGTGTGGATACTCGGGATTGAAGGGTTGGCTAGTTGGGTTGTTTGTGACATGTAGGGAGTGATTCTTGTAGTATTATAGACTAGTTTTGAGTGCTTGATATGTTAGTTTGTGAAATGTTTAATTGGTCAATATGTCGGGAGTATGGGGCTGGTTAATTGTTAGATATGGCGAGTGTTCGTCTGTTTATAAATTTAACTGCTTATAGGCCTGTTCTATTCTAGAGTATGAATATGGAATTTCTATTAGTTAGGTTTTTGTGCTAGTATTGATTTTAACATGTGAGCAAATAAACTTCTTATTTAGCTTATTTGGATTCGGCTAGACCACTGACTCAAAACGTAGATAAAACATGAAAATCAAGTAAGTGGGATTCCTGTGTTAGACCCTGCATAATCATAAATGGACGGAGGTTGATTTATGAAAAATATGCATGTTTTGTTATGAAAAGAAACTTGAAAACGACCTTAGTTATGTGTTCTGTATCACTCATGAAATATGTATGAAAAAAAAAAGTATTCCCATTGTAACTGGTGTAAACATGAACAACTTTTGGCATCTAGTTTTCTGTTGTGCAAAAAGAGTGATTATGAAATCTGATAAGTTGTGCATAGCTATATGAAGATGCTCTAAGTCAGTTTTTGAATATGTGAAAAATATATGAATCTGTTTTGTACTCTGTTTTGATAAGATGTGGCATCTGAAAACCTTTGGCATGACATTCTGATTCTGTATCTAGTTCTATTTATGCTCTGTTCTGACCTTACCACGGGTGTAAAACTGTGGCCTGTGTTATATGATTGGTAACAACATCTTTGTTTCTAAGTACACCCACTTTGAAAACTGTAACACCACATTCCCGTAAACTATGAGTGTCACGTGTTTTTTTATAATATAAACCCGACAAAAAATATCATATTTAAAAATATGAAATTAGCATTTATTTCATAAAAGATTTGTCTAATAAAATGTCTTCCAAAAACTTAAATGAATAAACTGAATAAATTTATGTCATAAAAGTAATTTTATTCTAGAAAGTCTGAAACTACAACAACTGCTTCTTCTAATCCTGGGTGCTTGCTCATGTTCATCATCCTCACCTGGGTGGTTAAAAGACATGAAATAAACTAAAATCAGTTGAAAACTCAGCAAGAAATCCATCACAGTGTAAACATAATAAACAAAAGGTTTTCATTAAAGTTTTCATGCTGAGAGCTTAAATTCATGACTATTCATACTGATATTTATGTTATGCATGACTGATTTATCTGAATTAATTGACTGATCTGACTTAACTGATTAATCTGACTGGCCAACACACTTAATCATGTGTGCGAGGTTATGCACTGGCCCCACGTCCCGCGGCCTCAAGGGGAGCCGTTGATAGTATTCTGACATACTATGGTGGACCACACTTGAGTTCATGGCTTGCACATCTACCCTGATTTGAACTGTATTGGTACCATGTATCTAAATGACCATCTGATTAACTGATATGATCTTACCTTGCACTTGAACTTAAGATAGCTTACGTGTCTTATGCACATGAGATGCATGACATAATACATACATAATTATAATTTCTGAATCTGAACATGATGCGGAATGACATGATCGTATACTATGTTGGATGACATGTTTGCATGACATGAGTGGTACATAAAAATGGTTGCCAAAGAACTAGCGCTAATAATAATCTATATAAGCTGGACTGTGATGATCTTAATTTGTGATCAAATTACTTACCTTGCTACGCAACTTCCTGAATCTCATTTCATAGCTCGTCACCTATATGAATTATCATTACGTCACTAAAATTGTCTAGGAAAACATTACCTAATTTCCCACTTAATTTAAGTTCATACTGTAGAAAATAATGAATAAATATTTTGCTTGATATAAAATCAATGAATGCTTATATCTTAAATGATTTAAATACTAATAATATATTTTAATTTAGTAGGAAATCATATTGTATTTAAATGTATTAAATAATAATGAAAACTGGTTTCATAAAATAGACTCATTATATAATTATACTATTTAGTATTTACTACTGAATTCTAGTTAAAAATTTAATGTTTAAAAATATAAATAATTTCTAATATTCTCTGTAAAATATAGATTTATGGGTTAACATCCTTATTTAATTAAAACTAAGCGTAACTTAAAATATGAAGCCCAGTCAAATTTAAAAATAACTTGTTAATCTTTGTAACAAATAAGACTTAAAGTCCGTCAAAGAGATCAAATCCCACGTAAAAAAAATCAGTCCAAAAACAATTCAGCCATGTCTTAAACACTAAGGGGTATATATGTAATTATATCAACATAAACCTTAAAGCTACATGTCAATCGGTCAAGGGTCTTAAGGGGCAATTTAGTAAAAACAGCAAACATGAAAGTACTTTACAGAAAACAAAAAGAAAAAAAACCTACCTGACATTACCCATTAGAAAGTAAAAGCAAGTAAAAGAAATAGAAGAGTCGTGCGGCACAGGGGAGTTTCAAAACTCACCGAAAGAGACAGAAATCGCGTGATGGTGGACCTGGGGTGACGGAAAGAAATCAACAGCAAAATTTATGTGCGAGGAGATGGGGCCCTGAGAGATTTTTGTTACTAGTAGTGGAGAAAGAGACAGAGAAGATCAATCAGAGAGAGATCGGGCATAGCTTACCCACAGAAAATAGAGTGTAGTGGCAGTGGCAATGGCAGTGAGGGAGGCCTCTGTTTTTGGTGAAAAATTGAGAGAAGTAAAAATCAATTTTATGCAGTGACCACCGAGAAATAAAAGAGCAGATGGAGATTGTTGAGGCTTTTATGTGATTCAAACTACAGACGGGGAGGGAATAAATAGATGGAGATTGTTGTGTCCAACTCAAAGTGCTTCAGAAAGTTGCAGGAGAAATACTCGGTGATCACATTGAAAATAGAGGGATAACGAGGGGTGACATGAAGTGTAAAGTGGTTTATTTGAATTGAAATTCGGTGTAGATAGAACTGACTTAGGCATGTTTTGCACATGTAGAGAGAGTCTGGTAAATCACCAGAGACTCAGTCCAGTGTTTACATCTGATAAAAATTAATACAGATTTTGGGTTAAAAAAAATTATAATAATAATCAATAAATAAAACCTTAATAATAATAATAATAACTAAGTGATTTATTTATACACCCCAAATCTATGATTAGTATGTTACAAATCTCCTCCATAAAAGAAAATCTTGTCCTCGAGATGGAACGTACCTCGATTAAAATAAGTCGGGGTATTTCTCTCTCATGTCTTCCTCGTGGTCCCAAGTGGCTTCTCTCTCGCTGTGGTGACTCCAAAGTACATTGACCATTTGAATAGTTCTATTTCGTAGCACTTGGGCCTTCTGTGCTAATATTTTCACTGGAACTTCTTCATAGCTAAGGTCATCTCGAATCTGAAGAGGCTTGTACTCCAATACATGAGTGGGATCCGGGGCATACTTTCGTAACATAGAGACATAAAACACATTGTGCACTACCGACAAGTGAGGTGGAAGTGCTAGTCTGTAAGCTGCAGAACCTATTTTTTCTAAGATCTCGAAAGGACCTATGTACCTCAAGCTTAACTTTCCATTTTTACCAAAATGCATTATCACTTTCATCGATGCAACCTTCAAGAGTATTTTGTTTGATATCTTAAATTCTAATTCTGATCGCCGTTGGTTCACATATTTATTATGTCGCTCTTGTGCTATTACGAGCTGCTTTCTGATAATTGATATTTTCTCACACATGTCTTGTATAATTTCTTGTCGAAGTATCCTTTGCTCTCCTACTTCATCCCAATAGAGGGGTGACCTACATTTACGTCCGTAGAGAACTTTATACGGCGCTACCTGAATACTTTCTTGGTAACTGTTATTATATGCGAACTCGATAAGAGGTAGATACTTAATCCAACTACCATTAAATTTCATCACGCACGCTCTGAGCATATCTTCTAGGATCTGAATTATCCTCTCTGTCAGAGATGATCTTAGATGTATCCCATGTAATCTGACAATCTCTCTAACGTACAACTCTGCCAGTCTATCCACAGAGTACGTCATCCGAACAGGAACAAAATGGGCTGATTTTGAGAGTAGATCAACAATCACCCATGCCGGATCCTGACCTCCTAGCGCCTTCGGAAACCCTGAAACATAGTCCATCCTGATCTCATCCCAAGTCCACACTGGTATAGGGAGTGACTGTAGTGTACCTGAGGGTCTCTAATGCTTTGCTTTGACTTGTTGACATGTCAGACACTATGCTACATATGTCACTATCTCTCGCTTCATCCCATTCCACCAAAAGTATTGTTTTAAATCCCGATACATCTTGGTGCTCCCAGGATGAACTGTGTACATTGAACAATGGGCTTCTCTCAAAATCAAATCTTTGATTACTCTATCATTGGGTACACATAATCTTCCCCTAAATCTCTCATAATTATGTTATGTCAAAGGACTTTTATATATGAATGTTTCTGAAATTGTCTCTTTGATATTTTGATAATATGTTTTGCGATGCATTCTAAAACTAAAATATTTTGTTTTGCATTTTGGACTCTCTAAATGACTCATGTTTACATATTAGTATATGTTCTCTGCTTACTGAGTTGTTGATAACTCAACCTCTTATCTTCAAAATATTTTTAGATGATTTTGATAGTTCAGCTGGTGATTAGGAATAGGGAGCGTGGGCAGGATTAGCCGAGGATAGGGAGTTGAGTACCTAAGGGTACTATTGCTATTATTGGATTTTTTTTTACTCGATAGTCTGGATTTTATTATGTTTATTTGGTTTATTGAGACGTTGTATAATTGCTAGTTCATTATGTTGAGATTGGGAGATTGTGGAATCGTTGGTTTATGTAATTGGATTATTACATTGATGACCTTCTAGGGGAAATTATGCCATTGGTGGAAATAGATAATTTATATTCTTGTTTTGGAGCCTTTGGAAAATTATATCTATATTGGAAGACATTATTTTTAGAGGACATGAGATAAGTCCCTAAACCTCCAGGACCGGGACATTACATGATATGGTATGTTAGATTATAAAACTATTTTTATTGTAAAATAGATTTAACGTATCACCTGAAATATGTCAGTTTGTAAGTTTATTTTTGTAAAATATTTTTGTGGTTGTAACACTTTTTAAATGGCTATGTACAAAGTTACTTTGGAATCAAAAGTTTTAAGTTGACTGCATTTTTGCATTCTTACTCCAACAAGTTAATTGATTAGATATGGAACTTCAAATTACAACTATTATAGTTTTTAAAATTTACTCATTACTATAATTAAATGATTTAATTTTCGCTATCTTAAAAAAAACAATAATACCTAGAATAGGATTTGAGGGGCGAAGGGCAATGTCCACGGCCTACACGTGGCCCATATTTTGTTTTCCCCAGATCAATTTTGGGCCTATTGTTGTTGGTTGGGATTGTTTAACAAGGCCCATAATAGGCCCATTATTTGACACTCATATGACCCAATTTTCTGCCTAAATTTCGGCATGCGGTTGGGCCTTTGTTGGCTTAGATATCAGAATTTTTTTTCCAATGCTAGAGAATGAGATTTGAAGGTATAATCCTTTTGGAATATTAATCAAATCATTAATTATTAATTCTTACATTTAGCTTTAACGGAACTTTCATATCCTAAACTTTTGTAAATTATTTTTCTTATACATCGATCGCAACTCATTGCCTAACCACTCATCACTACTCATATTTTGATCTACAATGATTAAAATCTTCTTTTGTCATCAGTTTGAAACTTTGATACATTTAATGATTTAATACGATAATACTATAATAGAAGTTTTACATTTGAATCTTGACATTATACTTCATATATATATATATATAGTTAATTCCTATTTCACTTTATGCGTTGAGTTCACTTATTAAGATGGACTAGTCCAACTTGTACGTGAGAGAAATTTTAATATATATATATATATATATATATATATATATATGTATATATGTATGTATATATATTAGTCGATTAAATTTATAGTTACCCATCAATTGATCTTGCTTAAGTTGATTGGGAAATCATGAGTGTTATCATATCTAAGTTGATTAGATTATCAATAAACTACTCGGAAAATTATTTTCACCAGCTACTATTCACTACTCCACACGTCAAGGAAATAAAATAAAAGTGGGATGAGAGTATAATATTTAACGAGTTCGACAACAATTGTCGGTATAATCCTAAAGTAAATGATTTTTTTTTTAAATAAGAGAAGTAACCATTAAGCTCTAATCTTTTCCTATCATCCAACAATAACATATGACCATAATCCCCCTTAACATATATATATATATATATATATATATATATATATATACATTCCAATAGAAAAGGAGGTAGGATCTGATTCGATTATCAATATTGCAAATAATTTTTTGCAACGAAAATTTGTTAGTTTTTCTCGTTACAATAAGTGGACTGTGTTGTAGACTTGTAGTGACAGTAACTTAATATAAACATAAAGATTATATCATGATCCCTAGTTTCTTCCCCCATTTCCTCACATACTTCTCTCAGTTTCGCCATCAATGGCGCTCATCACTTGCGGGGATGTTGAGAGTGGTTTAAATTTAAGGAAATTGGACCCCACCACACGCACACTTCGCACTTAGGGAAACTCACCAAACACCACTACTCTCAAATATGACTCTTCCTTCCATCTCCACGACCAAAGCAGAAGCCAACTTCTACTTTGCAACATACATTAATTGTATCTAATTTTAACAACAATACACCAATTCGCAAATGCAAAGGTTTCTATTTGTTTCCCTGTAAACCTAATCAAACGTGTGGAATTGAAATAAGGTTATATGTAGCAATTATTCATTTACGAATAATGCTAAATACAATCTTAGTCTTAAGAGTGTCCGAGTCCAGCATAATATGTATCAGAGATCCATTTTGGTTGGAATATTCAGTATCTTTTCATTGATATTTCTCATGTATTTATACAAGCAAAATGGAATCGAAGTTTGTTACATAACTGGAGCGAATAACAGAAAAGGATCCCTACGGTTACAAAGCTGCATTATGGTGCTTTTCAAGTATTATTTACATCTATGTTAATACGCCCCCTCGAGTCTAATGGTGTGTCAAGAACATTGAGACTCGATCAAAAATGAAGGAATTTTTTAGAGAACAAAGGCTTGGTGAATATATCCGCAATTTGGTCCTTTGAGCCGAGAAATGAAACTGTCAATGATTTTGCTGCCACTTGGTCACGAACAAAATAAGAATCAATGTCCATGTGTGTCATCCGAGAGTAGTAAACTGGGTTGGCTGCAAGGTAGGTTGCTCCAATATTGTCACACCATAAGGTTGGAGCATGTGAGAGAGAAATCCTTAGTTCACACAAGACTGTTTGTAACCAAATTGTCTCAGCTACAGCAGTGGCAATAGAGTTGTACTCGGCTTCCATGCTCGATCTAGCTACTATTTTCTGCTTTTTGGAACTCCATGAAATCAAGTGGTTGCCAAGAAAAATGCAGTATCCATCGGTTGATCTTTTGTCATCAGGGCATCCAGACCAATCAGCATCGGAATAGGTTTGAAGAGTCAATAGAGTTGTACTAGGCTTCCATGCTTGATCTAGCTACTATTTTCTGCTTTTTGGAACTCCATGAAATCAAGTGGTTGCCAAGAAAAATGCAGTATCCACCGGTTGATCTTCTGTCATCAGGGCATCTCGACCAATCAACATCGGAATAGGTTTGAAGAGTCAATAGAGTTGTACTCGGCTTCTATGCTCGATCTAGCTACTATTTTCTGCTTTTTGGAACTCCATGAAATCAAGTGGTTGCCAAAAAAATGCAGTATCCACCGGTTGATCTTCTGTCATCAGGGCATCCCGACTAATCAGCATCGGAATAGGTTTGAAGAGTCAAGGAGGTTTTGAAAGGAAACAAGATACCATGATTGATAGTTCCCTTAAGGTACCTCAAAATTCTTTTTACAGCACTCCAATGAGATGCTTTGGGATCATGCATGAATTGACATATTTTATTCACTGTAAAACTAATATCTAGCCGAGTATGTGACAAGTATTGAAGTGCTCCAACAGTGCTTCTAAAAAGAGTTGGATCATCAAAAGAAGGAGAATCATAAGATGACAGTTTTAAAGATGCTACCATGGGTGAGGACATGGGTTTGGCATTCAACATGTTGCTACGATGTAGCAAGTCCTTGATGTCTTTTCGCTGAGTGAGCAGAACACCATCCTTGAGATAATCGATCTCCAAACCCAGAAAATAAGACAACTGGCCTAGGTCCTTAACAGGAAATGCTTGACTCAATGCAGCAATTAAGGAATCAATAGCACTATCATGTGATGAAGTGATAACAATATCGTCTACGTAAACCAGTAGATAGAGTTTAATATCACCATGAGCAAGAATGAATAACGATGGATCAGCTTTGGAAGCAATGAAACCATACCCAAGTAGCCATGAGCTAAGCTGAGCAAACCACGCTCGTGGGGCCTGTTTGAACCCGTACAATGCCTTCTCCAATTTGCACACATATTGCGGATGCAGGGGATCAATGATGCCTTGGGGCTGGTGCATATAGAAAGTGTCGTTCAAATCACCGTGAAGAAAAGCGTTTTGAACGTCAATTTGGCGCATGAACCATCTCTGAACTACAACAAGCGAAAGAATCAACCGGATGGTGGGAGCTTTAATAACGGGACTGAAGGTGTCATGATATTTTCGTCGTTGAATCGAGCCATCTGAGTTGTATTTCGTCCAATAAATCCACCTGCAACCAAGGATATTACAAGATGGGTTAGGAGGAACTAAGGTCCAAGTGCGGTTTTGAATTAGAGCATTGTACTCTTCATTCATAACCGAACACCATTCGGGAAGCTTGGAGGCCGCGGAGTAGCTTAGAGGGGTTTCAGTGCAAATGGCTTCAGTGGTTAGACAATGTCGAGCTGGATAAGGGATAGTACCATCGGTGAGAATACGGGGACGAGACGAGTGGGTGTGGGCTCTAGTGATTAGGAGACCTTGGAGGGATGAGATTAGGGTGGGACGTGCGATTTGAAGAGTTGAGGTTAGGGTTAGCTATGAAATTTGGGAATGGATTCGAGGGAGAAGACGATGGAGTTGGTAAGATGGGTGATGGGTTGGAGGGGGAAGGGGCCAGATTGACTGAGATTGAGAGGTTTGGGCCTGGGCATAGAATAGAAGGAGTAATGAGAGGAAGGAAGGCAACAGTTGATTGAATAAGAGGTAGGGTGGGCTGGACCGAAAAGATGATCATGCGGAAAAGAGGCCTCATTGAATAGGACATCCCTAGAGACATAGAGTCTATTTGAAGAGAGGTCCAAACACTTGTAGCCTTTGTGAGATGGGCTATAGCCTAGAAAAAGACAAGATTTGGATCGAAAATGCATTTTGTGATTATTATAAGCCCGAAGATTAGGCCAACATTCACACCCAAATACTTTGAGAAATTTGTAGTCCGGATCTTTATTAAAAACTAGAGAATAGGGAAATTTATTATTTAAAGTGGGAGAGGGAAGACGATTTATGAGGTAAACGGCGGTTTCAAAAGCATCAGCCCAAAATTTGTATGGTAATTTTGCATGTGCCATTAAGGTAAGTCCGGTTTCAACAATATGTCTATGCTTGCGTTCCACAAGTCCATTTTGTTGATGAGTATGTGGACATGTGAATTGATGTGTGATGCCAAGTTTTTAGCAAAAGGGGGTGAGTGGCTTGAATTCACCACCACCATCCGTTTGAAGAGAAATTAATTTTGAATTGAATAGACGTTCAACATATGGTAAGAAACTAGTGAAAACTTGATAAACATCAGACTCGAGTTTTATAAGGAAAAACAAATAGAACTGAGTATATTGATCAACAAAAGATAAGTAAAAATGAAAACCACTTCTAGACAAATACGGGGCTCGGCCCCAAACATCAGCACATATGAGTTCAAGTGGCTTTGAGGCTTGGGCCCAATTTGAGAAGAAAGGTTGTTGATAACTCTTGGCCAAGGGACAATCTGAGCAGACATAAGAGTGGTCTGTGCGACCAGAAATCAAACGATGTTAATGCAAGACACGAGATACAAGCTGAAGAGAGGAGTGGCCTAAACGACGATGCCATTGAGCGGTGGAGGTCTTTTCGCCGACATGCGTGGAAGGGAAAGAAGATAGCGCCGGCGCAGGTGGAAAAACGTAGAGACCATTAATGTTGGGACCAGTGAGGAGGAGCTTCTTGGTCGTAGTGTCCTTCACAGAGAAAAAAGACGAGTGAAATTCAAAGAAGCAGTTATTATCAAAGCATAATTTACAAACGGAAACAAGATTTTTAGTGATTGAAGGAACATGAAGCAATTTATTTAGAGTAAATGAAGAAGAAGAACAGAGGAACGTCGAGTCACCGATATTCTAGATGGATAGTGCAGTCCCATCATTGACTCGAACCTGATCACCATCGGTATAGGGTTGGGAGGAGATATTGAGGTTGTCAAGGTTGTTTGTGATGTGGTGGGTTGCGGTTGAATCAGGATACCAGGTGGTGTCCTGGTAGGTAGGGGATGGCTGATAAGTGTTTGTGAAATTGGCTGAAAAGGATGGAGGAGCCTCATATTGGTAGGAATGGTTGAAACGGTGCCGACATTGTAGTGCTACATGGCCAGGCTTACCACACACTTTACAGATTTGGCGAGTGTTTGGGAATGGAGGGTAGGTATTTGAGGGTGGATTGGGGTAGGTACCACTACGACCTCCTCTGGTGTATGAGTTGGAGCGTCCTCTGTTATTCCCTTTTCTGCTGGATGTGCCTCCTCTTGAGTAGCCTCGACCACGTTGGATACGACCTCTAGTTGTTGTGACATTCACCGAAGGTTCATTGGGGGACATGGTCCTATTTGAGTGAGCTAACCTGCTCTCATGAATGAGAAGAAGCTGAAATAGTTCTTGGGAGGAGACAGGGTCGGACCTTGTTGTAATGGAGGTCACGAAGGATTCATATGAGGGACCAAGCCCGGTGAGCAAGTATGTGACAAAATCCTGGTCAGGAAGGGGACTTCCAGTTGAGGCTAAGGTATCAGCTAGTGCTCGTACTTTGGAAAAGAAATCTGTGATGCAGAGCTCACCCCGAGCAAGGTTAGCTAATTGAAAACGAACTTGGAATTGTTTGGCTTGAGATTTTGAGGTAAAAAGGAAGTCAAGAGATCTCCAAAGTTCATGCGATGTTGTAGATGAGAGAACATGGCGCAGGACAGACTCTGATATGGAAGAAAACAAAATGCTCAGCACAAGCTGGTCTATCTTCTTCCAGGCAGAGTACTTAGGGTTAACAGTGGGTTGGTCAGGAATGAATTGAGGAGAAGATAGTGTCATCGACGTATTGGTATCAGTCTTGGCCCCGGAGATAGGCACTGACCTAAACTTTCTAGAGTGGAAAGTTATCGGTAGTGAGCTTGCTAGTTACGACATGGGAAAATGAGGGTGCAAAGGTTAAAATATTCGCAGCAGAGGCGTCGGCCATTTTGAGACTGAGGTCTGGAATGCTCTGATACCATATCAGAGATCCATTTTGGTTGGAATATTCAGTACCTTTTCAGAGATATTTCTCATGTATTTATACAAGCAAAATGGAATCGAAGTTTGTTACATAACTGGAGAGAATAACAGAAAATGATCCCTACGGTTACAGTGCTGCATTATGGTGCTTTTCAAGTATTATTTACATCTATGCTAATAATATGCTCCCTTTGAATCCACTAAAAAAATAATTTTTTATGTGAATCTTAACTTTTTTTAAAGAAGTGTGCAGGATTTACAACTGCAAATATCATTTCTCATCTTTTGGTTATGCAGTTCTCAAATCTCACACCATGCACCAGTCTCAAGCCGACTTCGGTTAGAAAAATAAAAAAGAGCAAGAAAGAGAGAGACAGGAAACTTGGCCTCGGCATTTTTTTTTTTTTCCAAGATTTTTTACATACTTAGGCGTATAGATTACATGAAAGGTAGCCCCAATGTAATGAAATCATGAAACAACACTAGAAACGCAGCCAAAGCAGAGAGCATGCAGCAGCAAACACAACCAAACCAGCAAGAAAAGAAGCCAATTCCCCACTCAGTCCCAAATGCCAACCTCCATGAATCCATCCTCAGTAGCACAGCCCCTGAACATCCCAGTTGTATTGAACCCACATGCAACTTCCCCTTTGCTCGACACTGCTATGAGGCCAGCCTTCCCTTCATCGAGCCGCTCCTTGACAACAAAATCCACAGCCTCCTGAAGCCCCAGCCCCTTGTATTCCATCACTGCCGCCACCTCCCGCGCCAGAGTCCCCCTTATGATCGCCTCGCCCTCTCCCGTGCACGACACCCCGCAGAGATTACATGCGTAGGTCCCGGCACCGATCAGCGGCGAGTCTCCAATGCGACCGGTCATCTTGTTCATCAGCCCGCCGGTTGATGTTGCAGCCGCACACCTTCCCTGGCTGTCCACCACCACGCACCCTACCGTCTCCGGCGCATACACGCTGATTGGCAGCCCGTTCATCTGGATTGGACTCTCCACCACGGCGCTGCATGTCTCCAATCCAAGCGCTGGGATCCTGTAGTCAAACTGAGATCCGGACATTTTAAGGAAAGTTAGTGGGTATCCAGCTCCCATCACCTGGTTTCATCATTTTTCTCTTTGAAGATCGAAGATAATCAAACAGATTACGGATTATAAGTACCACGATGGTGTTTGCTTCCTTTGCCAATTTCAGCATTCCCACGTTTTCTTCCGTGATGAAATATTCATTGTCCACGACCTCCACACCCTGCAGAAATTAAAATCCACACCATGTATGAAAACAGAGCAAAGATTCAGTACGCTTGTACTATTAACGGCATGCATTTTTATTTTCGAATGAAAGGATTAAACACTGCCACTTCAACGATTAGTTCTTAAATCAGAAAATCAACCTAAAAATAGGGCCAAATACAGGTACACAAAAGCAGTACTGCCACAGGACAAACTGCATTAGCAGAACCAAGTACAACAAACACGCGGAACCAACTGTACAATCCTTCTACACGTGAAACGAAAAGCCAAATGAACCTTTTTATGGTGAAAATTAGACCTGTTGCCTGGCGAATTCTTCGGCTCCGGAGAAAGCTAGGTAGGAGTGGGGAGATCTCTCCATGACGAGTCGGGCCAAAGAGACGGGGTTCTTGACGGTGGTCAGGCCCGAAACAGCACCGCATCTCCTCCCACACCCGTCCATGATGCTCGCTTCCATCTCCACCGTACCTTTCGCCGTCAGGGCAGATCCACGGCCGGAGTTGAACAGGGGGTCGGTTTCCAGTTCTCTAACCTGTATTGGGCAAACCAAATCACAGAATGTTAAAGTTGTTTTTGTCGGTAATTATAAACTCCAACACACAGCCCCATTTGGCATTGCATCATGCAGACAAGACACAGAGGCCATGCAAACAAATTAAACAATCTATAAAAAGAAATGGGATATGTACGACTTTTTCTTCGCACTTGTTTATTTATTTCCAAGAAAATATACACGAAACGGAATACAGACATGGGGCTGGAGTGACGGTACTCGCAAGATTCCAACTTTTTTCTTCCAATTTCTTTTATGGGATTCAAATGCCGAAGGTTACTGCATGGCGAAATAACAGAGGAAAGGGAAACTGAAGGAGACAGACCAGAAAAGCCCACACACACAGAAAGACAGAGAGAGAGACGTACAACGAGTTCGACGACATCGATGGCAGGGAGATTGGAGCGAAGAGCGGAGATACCAAGATTGAGGCAGCGAGTGAGGAGTTGTTTGGCCTCCTCTTGACGCTGTTGAGGGAGATTTGGGTCCACACCAGCGCCACCATGCACCGCTATAGCCCACCCTCCCATTGTTTTCTCTCCGTCTCTCTCGCTCTCTCCTGCTGTCGTTGCGAAAGTACGTTACTGAGTTACGAGAAGACACTGGGGGAAGTTGGTGCGTTTAAATAGGAGCTGGGGCGGACTCCAAGGCCCTATGTGTTTTGAGTTTAATTGTGATTTAGATTCCTTTTTGCATCCATCCCGGGTGGGGGCCGGGTACCACCACATGGCCGCCTGGGGCATGCATGGGGCGGGCGGGGTAGTCTACCTATATCAGGCGGGCTGACGGCAAGCACCAGAACAATGGGAAAAGTGGGGCAGGTGCCGGGTGGGGGACTGCCCTGCCTGGGCTTCACTCACCTGCCCAAATTTATATATATAAATACATATATTTAAAGAAAAAAGATATTTGCAACCGTGAATTGTGTAACTGCCGCGTAATCGTTTTAAAAAAAGTGAATAAAATATGGGACCCATATGAAAAAATTTTATTTTTTAATAGTGGATCCCACTCTTTTTCAAATCGATTACGCGACGTTTACGCATTTCACAGTTGTATGTAGAATTACTCATATTTAAAAAAAAAAATTAAATGAAACGATGTTGTTTTGTTTTAAGATAATATCAACTCCCACCAAATTCACTCATCTCGCCTCTCTATCTTGGCTTTCTCTCTCTCGCCTCTCACTCTCTTTTATCTACTCTCTTTCTCTTGCCACTCCATACCATGGGTGGAGCGGATGGCCCATATGTCAATCCGCTTGGCCGGCATTTGGGTGGGGTCACCTACCCATGTTAGACAGGGTTGGGGCCTAGAGACCAAACTCGCTTCTCCTCCCCCTTACCCATGTGAATGTGAGGGACAGGGTAGTCGATTATTGCCAGCCCGCTGGGGCGGGTAGCATACCTACATCCTTGCACTATTTCAAGGGAAGATATATTAGCTAGGGAGTCATATTTTCCATTCACATTTTAATTACACAAAATAAATGTAGTTTTAAAAAAGAAATAAAGAATACTTGCATTTTTTTAAAAGGTAGCTTTAATTTCTATCTAGATGTAACTATAGTAGCACCTACCCATTGGGAACCAAACAAAAGGAATCTAGATGGTTAAAAGCTGTATGTGTTCCCTTGATTCCAATTTTAATCATAACTTAAGACTTTAAATTTACGAAAACTCAAATGAATACTTAGATAGCTAATGTCAATACTCTAAAAACTAAACCACTTAATTCAGTTTGGATTGAGAAGCACTCTCAACTTATCTCATTTTATTATTGAAATTTTAACAATTTTTCACATAAAATACAATAAACAATTCAACTTTTTCAAATCTCAAAACAATAATAATATTAAAAAATAATATTCTAATAATATTTTATTCAACTTTTGACTTTTATCTCAACTCATCTCATCTCAAACCTAACCCGACAGCTAATTAATGCCAATATTATCACATTCATTCAATCAAATTTGGTTGCAAAATATACGCACCTAACATTTTATTTTAAGCAGCAAATCATTAAATATTCTCAAGTCAGATAAACGTGTTGTTCTCTCACAAATAGAAGCTTATCATAGAAATAATGGAACCAGATCATGTTTCTTGGGCAGCTGCCTATCACATTTATACAGCTAGATTATGAGCTTCTTTTATCTGTTTTGTGACGATTATTTTTTGCATTCGTCGCGTGGGATGGCCGGAAAGGAAATTAACTAGGAATATATATATATATATATATATATATATATATGATATTATATCAGCAACGATAATGATGATGATGATGATTGTGGTACTCTAATCAAAATGCAGATCCGAAGAACCAACAGCTAGCATGAATGATTGTAGAACTCTGATACATGAGTCGGCACAGGTGCTGCTGTTTTTTGGTCTGGAGATCAGTATTAATAGTACTGATGCTGATAGACCTACCTAGCGATGCAACAAAAGACATCATTAAAATCCCACAAACAGATACTTCCCTTGCTGAGTAGATCAATACTCAGCTCCTCCTCCTGCCACGATTCATTGCCTTCACAATTACTCCATGTCTCTTTTTTTTACAAGCCTATTTCATATTAAAGGTGTAGATATAACAAGTTTATTACTTTTCTATGGTAATACAGATCATTAGATTCCGGTCTAGAACCATTAATTGATTTGGCTTATATCCGGTTAAAAATTTATTACATACATCTTGTTTGAGAAATGAATGGACAAGATGTTGCAAAAAACGATGATAAAGAAGCAAAAGTAATTAAACAAGAAATAAACAAGCAATCAATCACACGTCACAAATTTATGTGGTTCGGAAACATGTCTACATCCATGGAGCTGCAGAAGATTTTATTATAATGAGAAATCACAAAATACACTTTGGAAAAAATATTACTGTTCATAATAAACATATTTATAGGGTTACAACGTGGAAGCCCTAATTTTCACTTTTATGTGATATTCGCTAGAGCATAGTGTTGAGAGCATATCAAGAGAACTCTCTGTCTGGTTTTCGCTTGAGCGCCAAGTTAAGCGAATGTCGAGCGAACTCTCTGTTTGGGCTTCGCTCGAGACCACTGTCGAGCGAGAATTGAGCGAACTTTTTGTCTAAGCTTCGATCGAGCTGAAAGTTGAGCGAACGTTAAGCAAACTTTCTGTCTAACACTTCCTAAATAAAAAATAGTGCCAAGTCTGCGCTTCATGGCACAAATCTGACTGAAAATCTACTAAAAATTTGTAACAAATCATTGTCGAGCTGCCACAACAATAAACCAGACTCTACAAATCCAACACAAGATTACTTTAAGTGAAAATTTGAATTGACAGATTGTGGTCTAGAACCAGATAAGTAATTACTTTAGAGTTGTGCTATACAGAAGCTCCACAAATGTGAGGGTAAAAGAGTAAAATCATATGTTTTTAAGTGGTCTGCAGAGGTGTGGGATTTATGTCTAGAATTTTTCATTACTTTATTCCTGAGCACTGACGGAATCTAATATTTAATTGAACGTTTAAATATATAATCACGAAAACTGAGGAGTGCAAAACTAACATTTATTGTATGTTTTTCACTTATCTACATGACTGCATCTAGCTAATTAAGCTTTCATTGAACGTGGGCTCGTGTTATCAAACCAATTAAGAATGTAGCAATTGTATATCTAAGATAAGAATCAAGATTGTCTTATATATATATATATATATATATTTTTGTCAGAATTCTTTAGGCCAGTGAGATTACAAAGATAAACACCATAACGTGAGAGAGAGAGAGTAGATCTGAAATCAAAAGCTTATTGGCTCCAGCAAATCCGAAAAGCTGTGCAGAAGTTGAGAACAGACAAAAATGCAGAAATGGTGGCAAAAAAAAGCAAAAGAAGAAACCCTGGCTGCATGGCTCAGGTGGGCTCTACGCAGCAGCTAGCTCCTTGTGAAATGGGCAGGAAGTAGGGTAGGCGGCGGACAAAAAAGAAGGTAAAGTGGAAAGGTAATTCAAACATAGATTATTGTGAAACTAAGAGCACTCCCAAAATTTAGGTAGTTGAGGCTGATGATGACTCATACAATGTCCCCGTCAGCGACACGACCGGTTTCTGTGTACATTGTATGATCACTTCCACTTCCAACACCTTCAGTACTTTTGATCTTCATGCATGCATTCATGCGTGCGTGCTCCTTTGCCCTCTACAAACGATTGGGTATTTGCGGTATTTTATTTTGTATTTGTGGTGAAAAAAGAAAAACCCTGAAAAAAGTAATTATTTGCGGTGACTTTTGATATTCGCTGAGTTAAAATAGAAGTGAACAAAGTAATGCAACGGTGCAGCGATTTATAAATAGCTGGGAATACTCATATGCAGCTATTTATACACTTATTGCGGCGAATTTCAAACAAACCGATTTTCTTGTAGTGCAATTTATCGATCCTCATGATGCGACCTGCACAATACTCCTTACTCATCATCATCAAGTTCGTCATGTTTAGGTTCCTAAAATAACAGTACTGAGCCTGGGATTCCCATCTGTTTTTCCTGTTTTTGATTCATTTTTTTGTTTGTGCAGCTTGCATGAGCTTAATTGTTTGAGTGATTTGGGGACTCGATTCTGCAGAAAATTACAGCCTCAAAGCTGCCATTTCAGATATCCATGTTCATTCAAAAATTAAGAACCATTTGTTGCTTATTTTAGTGCTTTTTTTTAAGACGTGTGTGTGATATCATGATGATCTTCATATATATATTCATGATCAAGATTTTAAGAGGAATGCTACAACCATAAAGGGATTACATAAAAGTAATTTCACAAACTGACGTAATTTTATATGATCCGTCATATGATCTGCTTTACAATAAAAGTAATTTTACAATTTGACAAATTACATCAAGTCACATCAGTTTGTGAGATTACTTTTGTGTAATTAATTTGTGGCTAGAGTATTTCTCTTTTATTAAATATTCGTCCCCTTTTTTAAGAACTCTTCGCATTCTATTGAAACACTGCCAAAAAAAAAAAGGTTGACGTTAAGACCTTTCTTTTAGGTAGCTAGGTATTAGATGCGTAAGCAACTTCTAGTCTTAATATATAATGCAAACTAATTGCGTGGCACGTGACAAGTGGTTCGATACTAATATGAGTTCATTAGATATTAAATACGATGTCATTTTCATTAGATATCAATTGATGTATGAGACATTAATTCAAGCTAAAAGCACATTGATTATATATGTATATATTGATTCAACACAAGAAATTGTTAAAAAAAAAAAGAAAGAAAGAAAGAAAAAAAAGAAAGTAATTGTATTATTAATTTGACATTTCAAGTCTCAAAACAAAGGAGAAAAACTAATTAGTACTCCTTGCCAACAAATTAGACACATTACTCGATCCATCGATAAGTGGTTTGAAATACTAAACCCGTTATTGATGAGACTCATTACTTTTATAACTTTTTATAAAAAAGTTAAATTCATATCAACCTCCTCCATATATTAAACCATATATTGCAATCTATTTACATTCAAACACATCTCAATGGGATTTACAAAAATATTATTATTCACAGATCAACTCAGATCATCTAAGATTACCTCAACATCCAAATCCAAATGCATCCTAATTCTTCCCTTTCCTGCCATCGACCTTCAATCCCTTGAGATTCATCCTGACAAGATAGATAGATAGATAGATAGATAGATAGTCAGGTACAGAACATGACAAACACAATTAATGGAAGGTGGTGATGCTTAGGAGATTCAATATTGTTAGATACCATACATATCCTTTCTATATTAGCTTCATTGGGTATGCCATTTAAGAAGATAATTAAATAAAAACATAAAAAACTATGCCAAAACAGAGATACCATAAAACAATAAACACTTGTTTTTCCTGATCAGTACTTATGACACAAATGAAAGTAGCAGCTAGCACAGGCAGAGGAGTATGCAGATTCCAGACTACATTTCCAAGATGTTCGATCTGTATTTAAAGCCAATGCAAGTTGAGGTTTTGGCACTGTACGAATTAGCCGAAGAAATGGCCAAGACATTGAACAAAACCACAGCACAAAGATATATTGGTAAACGTCAGAATCAGCCACAGATGTCGTTGAATCATCTTCAAAGATTCTCTCTCTCTCTCTCTCTCTCTCTCTCTCTCTCTATTTGTGTCTGTGCTGATCTCTTTCTCGCTCAATTACAAAGCTACTTTGTGTTGTGGCCTCCCAAAGATTCGCATCACGTGTTGTGTCTTTCACAGAATCTACAGATTCCCCTTTTTTTTTCTTTTTTTTTTTTGTTTCGGCTTTTTCAAAAGATGGAAGCTGCTGGGCTCATAAAGTTACCTGTCCAAAGTCCACATAAAGTAAATCAAATCTATGAAGAGAGATTCAATTTTTCTTTTGCTAATACATGGGGACAAAATATAAAAATAAAATATTTTAAAGTACTGTTCTTCCATTTTCTTTGATTTTGTTTCACTCTTTTGTCCTGACTAAAAAAAGTTATAATTTCGGTAAGTGATAGAAAATATATATATTTTTTATAAGTCATAAAAATAAATTCATAAACTGACATGATTTGATATAATATATTAGATTGTAAATTTATTTTTATTGTAAGGTAGATATGACGTATCATATGAAACTACATCAGTTTGTATGTTTATTTTTATGAAATCTCTATGTTATTATAGTACTTTTTAAAAAAATATTGGGTGCGTTGAACATCGAGGATCGATCATCAATTAAGATAGTCTATTTCATGAGATTGTGCCCATAAAATCGAAAATTTGTGAACTTCGTGGCACTTCTTTGAGTTTTGTGAACTTCATGGAACTTTTTTTGTTGAGTTCTATCAACTGTGAGTGCACCAATCGATACTTGGATTAGACACATGCATTTAGAGATCATTAGTTGTATTCTCTAGCCTGACTTAGTGCATTCCAAGCCTAATGGTAGACTTTTCCAAATTAAGTGCAAACGACTTGGGGTGCATAGACTTCCTTTGAATAGAAAATATTCATAAAAAAAAAAAAAGAAATAAAACATAAATTTAGTTGTGCCTAAAATTTTGGTCCAGAAGGCTGTACATGATCATGTGGTAAGGGACCATCTGTAATTTTTATTTTGTTTGTACGTGGGCTCATATGATTCCACACCTTTGAAATCAAAGGAGAAGCTAAAAATAAGGATGATTGTTTTAAAATATTATAGAATTAAATTCACATCTTTTCATAAATTTTTAAACTTATAAGATAAAAAATAATGAGAAGTATTACTGCACTTACAAAAAGATTCTACAGAAGAAAACTTATAAACTGGAGTGATTTCATATGGTATGCTAAATTTATTTTACAATAAAAGCAGCTTTACAATCTAACATACCACATTAAGTCACATCAGTTTATGAGTTTATTCTTATAGAATCTCTTCATGGTTAAAGCATTTATCAAAACTAATTTAACAATTATAAAGATAAAAAAGAGTTGCATTTGTTATTTGGGGGGTCATTCTTTACTAACATGGGGTCTAGGTGAAAGATATGTAGTTTAAAATGCAAAAACTATGTTATTCACAATAATAGGATGACCATTATGTTTGTGAAATGTTGTAAATTTTCCCTAGAAAACAATTGATGTCATCATGCATACATATGTGAAGAACGTTTACATGATGACTTATGTTCCATTCACAGGAAAGGAAAATAAATTAACTTCGAAAACATAGACAAATAAATTAAGTTCGAAAACTTGTGTTCGATCCATCTTTTTGTCACAAAGATGTCATGTGCATTCCACTGTAAAAATGGTGGCTCAGATTCCCCAATCTTAATCAATACACCAATTAGACATTGACAATTTCTGAGTACTTGTGCTAGCTTGAAACGTTCTTTTCTCTGGCCTATTGCCTTTTTTCAAGCAAGTGGGGGAGTGAGTCTCTGTTGCAGGACAGTGCTAGCTAGATCGCCTTTGTCGATTATAAACCTATTGACAGGTAAACTTGGCACCATGCATGCTGCATAGACCCCCACTCACTGTTGTGGGAAGGAAGCAATTGCTTTCACACAGTTCAGTTCGAATCTTAGAACCCCAACAATATATGCCTGTTTTCAGCTTAATTGGGCATGAGTGGAAGTCACTAGCTACTATAAAAAAGATAAAACAAAAAAGGTTGAAATTGCCAACCATTAATTGAGCATGCAAAGTGTATTTTTTCTTGACTTCTGCTATTTACAAGTCTGGCATGTAACATCATTCTTGTGGGGGCATACTATATCCATAAAGAGAAATTAATACTATGCATCAACCCCTACTATTCATTCTCATACCTCATACCTATAGCTTTTTTATAGAATGTAAATGTATTTTTTGTAGAATGTGAGGTGTGGGACGGTGAATAGTGACAGATGAGAAGAATTTTTCATCCATAAAAAAAATTAAAATACCAATACTTTTTTATATATAAATAGTTGCGGTAGCCTTTCACATCAGTGATGCGTTTGGTGTGTAATTAAACAGATTTGAAAAATATAGATTTACCTTTTATCGTGTAAATCCATAAACCCAATGGGATTCTAATGGAGCAAAAAGAAAATCAAGCTTGCTTTCTTTCTTTCTTTATTTTCCTCTTGGCATGCACATGAAGCTTAACCACAGATCAAAGCCATGTATGAGAGGGAGCTCTTCAGAAATGTTTGTCAGCTTTTGGCATCGTCTGTGGATTCTCTCAAGTTATTTAAGAGAATAAAAGTTGAAAGATACAGTAGTATGTACCAAAAGCAGTAAAAGTACTATTCAGGTTTGACCAAAGAATTTTAGCAAAATGAAACTCAATAAACTGTGCCTCTGTTTTATTAATGGGCCCAATTATTTGAAGGGCCCCACAATGCAAATCTTCAAAGAAAACTTATCAAATAAAAAGGCAACTGAGGTATAGTCATCCTGGGCCTGGGCCTCAAAGTTTGATTTGTTTTCGAAAAGATTATGGAAAAAGGGGTCAAGAATGGAGTCAACTTGACGTAGCTTTTTATAACGGATAATGATAGGTTTACTATTCTTCTACTATTTATTTATTATTATTATTATTATTTATTTTATTTTTTAACTTAATGGTTAAGAAAGTGACTAATAGTGAAGTTGTATAATTTTTTATTTTTTTTCTTAATGATTAAGAATGTTAAAAAAATAATAAAAAAATAAAAATTTCAAATACACTCTAAAGTAGTAAAATGGTAGTAAGAGGGTAGTAGGCTTATCATTATCGTTTTGTAGCAAGTTCTACTATGCCTTGTTTGGATTCAAAGAATCAAAACTCATCTCATTTTATCTCATCTAATCATTATAATTTTTCCAAACATTCAAACAAAATATAATAAACAGTTCAACTTTTTAAAATCTTACAACAAAAATTATATTAAAAAATTATATTCTAACAATATTTTATTCAACTTTCAACTCGCATATCATCTCATTGCAACTCAACTCACTATCCAAATCTCGCCTAAGGCTCTTCCATACTCGCATACATACAAGTAAAAAATATGTGTGCAACTTCATTTACGTGCACACCCAATACATCGTTAATGTGAAAAACTTCTCACATCAATTAATAAAACAGTATTGATGTTTATACACTGACTTATAAGTAGCAGAACTCTAAACATATCTATAGGCACATTTTTATAGAGTGTAAGCATGTAATTTACCAGTTATATGCCCTATCATTTCTGAAATATTGGGAATTTTCATATTTTGTAAAACTCTTATCTTCTCCTTTCCAAGATCAATCCAAAATCTTTTGAAAAAAGGGATATGGTTAGACCATCCATGCAAAATAATTGCTTTAAATTTTGAAAAGTTGGTGGAGGGCATTAAGCCTGGAGTCTGGAGTCTGGAGTCTGGACACACGCTAAACTACAGCAACATCCTTTTCTTTTTTCTTACCCCACAAAAAGGAACACGTGAGGCCCAAAAATCATCTGCAGAGCTTTACATTAGGCTACAAATCTTTATCTCCAACACAAAACCCACACCGGGAATAAGCCAATTTGCAGTTACTTGGAGAGAGGCCCATCTACCCTACATTTGGACCACATTACCCCAAAACAATAGGCCACAAAATGGACCATGTTTGGCTGTCAGTTCTAAGCTCTCAAACATATTACATATGAATCTCAGGACAGAAATTGTTAGAAGTAATGTTTTGAGTATTAAAGAGTTTAAAACAGACATCAATAGGAGATGATGAGAAGATCTATATTCACAAAGAAACTAACCTCACAAACTGATATGGCATGACGTAGCATGTCGTATCTGCTTTACAAGAAAGAAATCTTTATAATCTAACGTATTATATCGAAGTAAATCAAATCAATTTGTGAGATAATGTTTTGTGATTATCTTTGTGGATCTAGTATGTCCCTAAAAAGAATAAGGCCTACAGTTTTAGGGCATACGAGTTAACTTTAATAAACAAAAAAAAAAAAACAATGTTTGGACCATTGCTGATTTGGTTTGTCTTGTCGTTGATGAGATGGACCACTTGTACGGTCCTGCCCACATGGGTTGGCTTAGAAGTTAGTTATATAATAGAGCTTTGTTTCAACAGATAATGGTTTCTCTTCATTGTACATACGAGTGTTGCACAGATCAGCTGGATGAAAGACTTTTGTCTTCAGCTAAAAGGGCTTTATAGAAATTTTGGCACAACCTGAGATGGTGACACCCAAATATCAGACAGTAGGAGCCCAACCCCATTGGATGCTCATTCTGTGGTGCATCTTTTCAATCAGTCTGCAACAAAAACCTGGAAAATGGAAACACAATCTCAACAAGAATATCAATGTTTCTGAAAGGGTCCTTCACAATATTTATACCATTCACGCATGGAATGTGCATCTCCTCCTGCCAAAGTGATGACTCTTAAGGCTGTGTTTGGGAGCTTAGATCATCTCAGACTATTTCACTACTATTTACAAACTATTCATTACTATTTCACTACTATTCACAGATGATTTAATGTACTCTTAACATCAACATCCAAACGTACCCTAATTGTCCCGTCCACCCCTCTACCCTGTTTCCATTTTATCAGTATCATCTCAGAGTGACCCTACTACATAAACCTTCAATCCCATTATTTGTTCTATGTTTCTTTCTGTATTTGTTCTCAGGAATTCCTACCTTACAAAGTAAATAGCCTTTGGATTTGTATTAGTTTGAATGCTTCTTTGTGTAATTAGATGTCTTTTCTTGTTGTAGTTTTGGTACTTTTTTAGGACTTTGGTTTTGAGATTAATTGTTTGTGAATCTTGTAACTTAAGCCTTCATCGGACTTTGTAACCACGGTATTCTTTTACCATAAGTAAAGACTTAAAATGAAAAAATGGTAGTTTGCTATTTAAGAAATTCTTCCTTTTGGTGTGGCTCAAGATTCCCACATTCCCGACCTCCTAGGACTATCTTAGGGTTTATTTAAGGTACCAGGCTTGATTACATGGGGTACCTTAAAGAGGTCCCCAAACCCAACCGAACCATAGTATAACTAGCTGCATGTAAAATGTCAAGAATTAGGTGGCTTGCTACATTGAATAGTGCCAAAATGATGGCAATTATGTCCCAGAAATATTTTCAAAAAATAAGTTTGTCTTTGTACAATTTTCTCTAATTAAGGCTCATTTATATGAACATAGGCTTATAGACTCATTGCCAAGAGCAACAATACATGATGGCAAGTAACATTATTCAGGCTCATAAAAGAGTAACATTTAGTGTTGTGTTGCACAAATGAATGCTAAGAAGTAATTACATGTATTAATTCTGCCTTCTTTCATCATTGTCATTCCACTTTAAAGAGTAAATAGATACACATAATCTCTAAAATAGATTGATAGATGTTATGATTCTTAGGAGTTAGGAGGGAACAGAGGTTTTAATTGGATAGCTTCTAACCTAAAGAAATAATATGAACACTAAATTTCAAGATTTCAAACATTGAAAGCCTAGTTCATGCATCAGTTTCTCTCTGTAGTTTCTACTCTACAAAACTTACATTATGACATTAGTCCATTAGGCTAAGCTTTTCATTCTATGAGTTTACCACCCCCCCCCCCGAGAAACTACGATCCATTATTACAAATCTTTCTAAAATCCAACTCGACACAATTCAACTCACGAACTATCAATCGTGGTCACTTGTACCCTGAAGTTTAATATGATACAATTTGTATTAATACGTGTCATTTGAAAGGGATAAGTGACATAAAGATGGTAGTTTGTGAGATCGAATTGTACCCAAAAAAAATGTAATTAACCTAATTTCTATTATAAAGTAATATAATTTTATTTTTGAAAAAAAAAAAAAAAAAGTGTACCGCGTTGTTTAAGGTCTAAACTTTAATGCGAACTAGGTCCATAGACTAAAAGCTTTGAGGAGTTCAAAGATGGGGAGTGTCCACAAGATGTTCTCTGGAAACTAGTACTCTTTCCTTCTCTTCTATCTCTTTCTTCCAGAAAAGCACACAAAGGTGATCAATAATACACATATCTTGTCAATGGTAGTCATTTTCTTTTCCTTTTATGGTTGAAATACACTACAGTCTACACTCCTAACTACTAAAAGAAAAGAACAAAGGACCAACAAAGACATCTAAAACAAAATCAAAAGATATATGTCTCATGATTTCAACATTCCCCCCAACCTTTTTCCCTTTTTGTGGGTTTTGCTTTTGGTGGATCTAAATATAATTGTATCCAAATTGTCTTTTTAATCTTCTCTTAAGAGGCTCCTTTATGGGACTAATGAGGGTGATTAGTCTTTGTACTTTCCTTTTAGAGACTCTCTTAATTCCCCCCCCCCCCCCCCCTCAAAAGAAAAAAAAATTTGTAGTTTTTTCAATTTTATTCCAAAAATTACCATAAAAAATGGCAATTTGCCAAAATAATATAAATAGAACAAAGGAATATAAACAAGGACATGGATTATGTAAAAAGAACAAGAAGAAAAAACTAGGTTTCTCATATAACATGGATCTCTCATTACGAGCAATTATATTAAAATCGATGCATTTAATTTTATTTAAAAAAAATATAAGTAGATAATAATAAATATTATAAGACTCGCTTTATTTATTTATATTTCTCCCACACCGGAGACGAAGAACTTGAGAAACTTTTCTCCATCATGGGTTAGTGACTTAATTATTATCACATAAAGGTTCAATCTATTGACATGCCAAATTACCAAACCCACTCAAGTAAGAGCCTGTTCATGAAGCATATGATATTGGTCAAGATGAGTGGAAAATGGAAATGAATCGAACTTTGTTAATACAATATATATCCAATAAAACTCTGTGATTATTAGAGGAAAGGCTTTGGTTAGAAATCTTTAGAGTTTTTTTCTTTCAGGGATAGATGGAGAATAAGGTCTCGTTTGGATTTAGAAAATATTTTATCTCATCTTATCTCATTATTACAACTTTTTTAAATTTTCATACAAAATATAATAAATAATTCAACTTTTTCAAATCTCAATTCAACGTTTTCAAATCCCAAAACAATAATATAATATTAAAAAAATAATATTTTTTTCAACTTTCATCTAAAACCATCAGCTTTGGTCATGATTCCCTTTAGTTTAAAGTGGTAGAAAGTACATGCAAGCCCTTATTGTGCGTGTCTTTTATGTATTATCGACCATGATCGACCATCCCTATTGTTTACTCGTGTCATTTGTGGGGGCATTTATTGTTTGCAAATACTAACCAATTCTCCCATCTTGTTTCTATGATTCATTTCTCAACCATAATGTCATCTAATGTGTTGTGAATATTTTTCTATTCACTCTTAGGCCATACCCGAAATGAATTCTCAATAAATATTGCAAGATCTATTTCATCTGTCTTTCTTTCTAACCTGCATTTTGGATTCATATAAGCATAGGCAGGTGGAGAAGGGGATGATAAAGGATCTGAATCTCTTGCAATGACACAAGTGAGAAAAGTAATCATTAGGATAATTTCTTAGGTAGTTTGTTTTCACAACCATTCTCATCTCATATCTAATTATTACAGTTTTTTTAAATTTCTATAAAAAATAAAATAAACTATTAAACTTTTTTAAATAATAAAATAAAATTAAAATTAAAAGGCCTTATTGTTCGGATGAATATCTCGGATAACATTAAATATTGCGTAAATATAATAACATATTTTATATCAATAATTCCACTCTAAACTATAAAGTTGATCAGCAAGAAACTTGATAAAAGATGAAATTGGACGGTGGTACAGCTGGTTAGGTTACTCAATGAGATGATTCAGAAGCCTATTTCAAACACAAAAGTCATTCAAAATTGAGCTCTAGCAACGAGGTCAAATCCCCAAAGCCAAAATTCCAGTGGCCGACAACATGTTTCAACCTTCACATGTTTCAACCTTTCCCTCTTGTTTCTGCTTAACCTAGAAAGCCTTCCCTCTCACCACATAATATATACATACATGCTTCTAAATCCTCTTTACTTTGTCTTTTTCTATCAAAATAACGATAGGACGTTAATTTTATTGATTTATTTCATAAAAAGAGTTTATCTTTTCATTGGGTGCGGAGTATTTTTCATAGTGAATGTATATGAGTGTTTTTCAAAAAATGTGGGATTGTAGAATAATAAATAGTAACCAATGAGAAAAATTTTTCATTATAAATATAACTTTCATTTCAAAAGAATCATATAAAAGATGGTAAAAAGAATGGCATGCATGTGTATCGTTCCTCATCTTCAACTCATCTTTGTTCAAACTGTGAACAATTACTCATAATTATGTCCCATTAAAACCTGGAATTGTTTTAATAGCAGATGAGGTTTTCTGCACCTGGTTTTATCTAATGATTCAAGTAGGTTTTTACTAAAACATAGTTTTTATGAGCCGGAGAGGGAGGGAAGAGAATATATTACTGCGATCACCAGAGCCGTTCATTAATTAGTATGTTCATGTCCTTTTTACCACCTTCCTCGGGATAAAATGCCAACCATCTCTGCTCCCAGACCTCCCACAACCAATCCTCTAAAAGAGGTCGTGATGAAGCCATGTTTAATGGCCTGCGAAATTGGGGTTGGCTAGAAATCTTGCAGAGATGGTAGGCAATTTAACATAGAAAAAGAACATTATATAATTATTAAACATACAGGACTATATAATCCCATAAGAAAGGAAAACAAAAAAACAAAAAGATTGGAATTTTAGGGAACTAGCTTGAGTGAGGAATGCTGAAAAAATCTGCACTTTGATGGTTCAGCGAGCGCAGAAGCTGGTCCGGATCAGCCCTGCTCTTCTTTGACAGTGGCTCGGGTGAAGAAACGACCGATGGCGCCGCCACGGCCCACGAATCGTTTGAGCTGTCTGAGCTGAATGACACGTCCATTACGCCCTTTGGGCTGCCAGGAATGGAGCCGAACTTGCGCTTGTTGGATTGATTGCAGTAGCCTCCTGATGCCAATTCCGAGATGAGCTCGGAGCAGTTATCGATCTTTTCCTGCATAAGATAATATTAGGAATGTGATTAGATTTTCATGTTTAATAATTGGAATGTTTGATTTTTTGAGGTAATCGTTTCGAGGGAAAAATATGGGTACCTTGTCGATTCCGAGAATACCCAATAGCTGGTTTTGGTATTCGACAAGAAGACAGGGTTCTACATTACGAACAACGTGCAGCATTGTAGCAGTAGCCACAACAGAAGGGAGATAAGACATGAACCTAGAATCTGCAATTATGGATTCAAAGGGAAAGAATGAGAAACAAAAAAAGGTGAAGAATTTTAGGTCGATCTTCTTGGTTCTTCCGATTGTTATCGACCAAGAATCTAAATAATCAACAAGGGGGAAGCTTTTGGATGGTTTACCCGTGAGGACAGAGAGAAGGATGCGCTCACACCTCCATAGAAATTCCCAACAGAGATGACCCTTTAACCCAAGCCTCCTTATGAAATAATCAAGAAATGAAAGTGGAGTTACAGGATTCATCTTCCACTGAAGTGTGGAGAGCACCAGAATCTCCATTCTCTTAATGGTTTTGGCCTCAAATACGTACCTACTGTCCTCCACCTGATCAAAATAAAGACGCCCATGAAGATGAATGAATCGGAGAAAACCAAACACAAGCGTTTCACACTTGGCAAACAGCCAACAAGCTGATTAATTTATTCAAAAGTAAAGTACCTGCAGGTCTATCAAAAGGGGAACTTGAGTCTCCTCGACCTTGGCGGCGAGAGAAAGACAAGCTACAGCGGCAAGTTGGATCATCCATGGCTTCCCAGCCTGACATTGGAAGCTTGAGAGGAACCTATCAAGGTAGTTGACAGCTAGAATCGCAGTGAGAACAGAGAAAGAGTAATGAGCATTGACCTTCAGCATCCACTCCACAGCGTCTTTACGAGTCCCGGCAAGATATGGGTCGTTCTTTAGATTCTCAAAGAGTTGATCATTTTGCAGTTCTTTAGAGAGTAGGGAGATAAGCTCCCCATCATCCCTGAATGTTTCTTGTTGATCTAGCAAGATTAATGGAAAAGGGTTTGGTTCAATATCAGTACTAATTCCATAAAAGTTATCTTCCACTTCATCTCCTCCATGGAAACAGACCTCCCCAACTTCTTCCTCCCAGTGCTCTTCGGAGCAGTAAAGAGCGTCCAGAACTTGGTTTTGTCGTGAATGTTGGTGTGCAATGGATTGATCTTCATGACTTTGAGCCATCTTCTTCTGAGAAGAAGAGATTAGGGTCTGAGTACATTATATGGCAGAGAAAATGAAGGACATAGAGCAGCCTAGAGACCCATGAGGACTCATCTCTCTCTCCTTCTCCCTGGAAGAAAGAGGAGTGTGGGGGGGAGCGAGCAGAGTCCTAGGATGTAAATTTATTTGTGGGTTTTTTTTGCCCTTTTTTTAAAAAAAAGAAAGAAAAAACTAAACGTGCAGTTAGAGAGCACCGGACCGGATCTTAATCATCGGCCATGCAACGCAATAACTGGACACGTGACACTTGTACCTTTGTACCTGCTGGTCCTACCCCGTCAGTGGACCCCGCTAAATAGTTTTGCATTATGTTATGTATCATAACGTCTACAAGTATAAGAGCATATGCTTTCTATCTTCAAAATTTGATAAATTTAGCTTTAAAATCACTATTATTAGATTTACTATACATTCAAATCTGAAATTTTGTGGTACATGATATTATTTTTCATCTTCAAATTTCTAGATTTACTGTTCATGGTATTATTTTATAGTTATTTCTCGATGGCTTGCGAGACCACACGTTAAATGAATAAGTTTTATTATGTACAAACAAGTTTGCATATCAATCTACGTATTAATGTTATTACTTTTATATTTTAAATTTAAATTAACATTTTTTTCAATAAAATCTATTTTCTGACTAATCATATTGAATGTGTACACGTATTAGTATACAGAATCACTTACAATTAAATTTTTCCTAAATAAATGTGTATTCAAACAGGCCTTCAACATTGTGGTTTTGATACGTGAAGCTAAAAACAAAATGAAATAGAAAATTGTGCATTGATATTGTTGCTCAAATCACATGAATTTGTAATTTTTTAAACAATTCTCTTTATGAACTTAATATTTTTCTACGTCTCAAATAAATATATTAAGTCTAAAAATGAATAAAATTTATGAAACTATACAAAAATTGTGCATTGTAATTTATATATATGATTGTTGGATAGAATAAATGTTGACAAAATATGTTTGTTGGATAATTAGATTGAGGAAAAAAATTAATTGGAAAACAATAATATAAGCATTAAATTAAATTATTAATTAACATATGGTTAGTGTATTTGTAAAATATGAAAGAAAAAAATTAAAAATATTATTATTAAAAGAATAATATTATATTATTATTTTGATGAATCTAATGGCTAATCAAATGTGGAGTTATACATAGGGAGGTTTTATTTTTATGGAAAACAAGTACCTTTCATCAAATTTTGAAGATAAATTTGATGAAACTAATGTCAATGCTCTAAGAGATGTGATAAATGTTGTCCAAAAAGTTTATGTGGAGTCACTTTTGCGTATGAAAAATGATACTTGCAGTCGTAAGTGTGCAAGCGTCGTGCAGTCGCTTTGAAAAAAGTGAATAAATATGAAACCCACATGAAAATAAATTAATTTTTTAATAGTGAACCCCACTCTTTTTCAAAGCGACTGCACGACTCTTGCGCATTCCATGACTGTATATAGCATTACTCTTTGCGTATTATTTGTGCATTCTATTAATGTGAATAACTGTATCATGTCTTTTAATAAAAAATAATTCATTTGATCAATCATATCAGTAGAGTGCACAAAAATGACTGTATATAGTATAACTCAAATATTATTTGAAATCTTGCAATATTCCTCATTTAAAAAAAAAAACAAATTGAGTAAATATGAAATTTATATAAAACAAGTGTTTAAAAACACTTATAGAAAATAAAATAAAAACTAAAAAAAATTATTTGGATTGGTGTGCATATTTGTGCACCCTAGCATTGTCCCTCTTTATATAACTATATTTTTAATGAAGAATTTTACATGAAAATCTTATACCATTCATGTCCACCTAATTAACATTTGATTTGTCATTTTATTTATTTATTTATCTTAATGCTTAAATATGTGTATGTTTCAATAGAATAAAAAAATAAAAAATCACGTATTAATTAGGTAAAGGTGTGTAGTGTGAGGCTTCCTTGTAGCATTTCTCATTTTAGTTGATATTATTTCACTAAAATAATATTATTTGAGTAGTGATATATGTATTTAGAATTTTACCTACCACACCCATTTTATTAGTGTTCTTTTTAAATTCAAATCTTGAATTTCATATCTAATAATGTTCAGCATATCAATAGCTGACACGTCAGCGTGTAATGTTATGTGAGTAAAAATTATAAGTACAAATAGAATTTTTCATATTACTTTTACAAGTTATCTCATAAAAATATCTCTCATTTAAAATAACATAATCGTGTAAAGGGTTGTGAAAATGATTGTATGTGTATGGTTTTTGGTATAATAATATTAAGATGGAAATCTTGCTTATTATTATTATATCATTTTTCAAGAGACTATATGTAAAAATGCCACTATGATTGTATTTATATGCATTTTTTGTTATTTTTACTAGAATTGTTAACCGTTACAGAGAAATTTTATAAAAATAAATTTAAAATTGGCTTGATTTCATATTCATTAAGTCTATTAAAAATAAAAATAATTTTATAATCTAACATATGTCAAGTAATCAATTCTAAAAAAAATTTATAACAAAAACATCTCTATTTTTCTAAACTTTTGACGTCAATGATTGATAAAAGAGAGTAATACAACACTGACGACGCAAGAAAATAACCTACGCAGAAAAATCAATGGAAACTGTTCACATTGTCAACCTGTTTTTTGGGCTGATTGAGAGTTTGAAAGGTTAAATTAATGATTTTATTTAAAAATATAAAAATACAGAAAGAAATAAATTTAATTATTTCAATTATATTCTAATATTTTTTTCATGAATGGCTGAGCTTAGTTTGTCTTAATAAAATCATTCAATACATAAAATATTTAATTAAATAGAATAGAACGTGAAATAAGATTTTACTTATCTTACAATTTAAAATAAAAGATATCATCTTGATATATTTGGAACTTAAGGCCTCGTTTGGATAGTGAGATGAGATGAAATGATTTTAGATAATAATTAAAAACTGAATAAAATACTATTAGAATATTATTTTTTAATATTATTATTGTTTTTAGATTTGAAAAAGTTAAATTATTTATTATATTTTATATGAGAATTTGAAAAAATTATAATGATGGGATCAAATAAGATAAAACTGTTTCTGTATACAAACGAGACCTAAATGTTAAGTCTTAAGAGAAGTGCTCCGAGGATGCATGAGACCCGACCCGATAAGAATGAAAAAATAAAAAATAAAATTTATTTTTTTATTTTTTCATTCATTTTTTATATTCTTAAATATTTTTTTTTAAATTACAACATCACTAAAACATATTTCATTAATCACTAAGTAAAAATAAATAAATAAAAATTATCGAGACCCAATCGAACCCAACATTCCGTAACTCTAGCATTTTTGTTATATATTTGGAACTTAATTAATGAACATAACTGCAATTTTAATATCTATGCATTAAACTTTCAATGATGAAAAATATGATGGGTTTGACGTAAATTTAAAATTGTGAAAATAGTTGGGTTTGATTTTATGAAAATAGATTGGGAATAATAAGAAATCACTATTTGGGATGCAAAACAAAGAAAAGAAAATTCAAATCAAGTGGTGGCTAGCTACTACACATAGCCAAGGGGTTAATCAATCACCACAAAATTGAGATTTGTGATAATTGGATTTTACATTCAATAAATATAATCATATTACTCCATTAAAAATAAATTTTAATTTTATAAAACTGTCATTTGAGTTGTAAAGCAGTTGTTGAGCAATTATAACTTGTAATCATTTTCCTTCGCTCTGATCAAACTGGTCCGTTTGGATACAAAAATGGTTTAATTTAATTTCATCTTATTTTATCTCATCATTTTAATTTTAACAAATTTCTATATAAAATATAATAAACAATTCAACTTTTTCAAATTCTAAAATAATAATAATATTAAAAAATAATATTCTAACAATATTTAATTCAACTTTTAACTTTCATCTAAAAGCATCTCATTTCATCTCACCAGGTCTAAATCATTAGCCAACTAATACGAATAATCTAAAATAAATCCATATTCAAACTCATTACTTAATGAGTAATGGTAGATACATCATACAGTCTTACCGTGTGCAAGGTTCATGCACTCATTTTAAAAAAAAAGTAGAACATGCTATTAAAAAAATAATTTTTTCAAGTCGATTATAGATTTACCTAATACACTTCAAACCAATTAAAAATAAAGAAAATGCTAGTATATCGCCTGAGTTTGTCCCCTCATTTTCTCATGTATTTAATTTTTTTGAAGTTTTTTTATTTAATGATTAAAAAAATTGATTTTTAATGTATTGAGATTTTTTGTTTTTAAAAAATATTAAAAAACAAAAATAAAAAAACAACTTTGTGTAGCGTGTCGCCCAGCTTTGTAGGACACCCAACGGTCAAAGCTGGGCAGAATGCTAGCACGACTCTAGGGCAGGTTTTGTGTAGGCTGGTTTGGTTATAGAAAACCAAATGATCTGATTTGATCTCATTTCATATAATTATTATAATTTTTTTAAACTCTCATATAAAATATAATAAGAGTACTGTTAGGGAGTTTTTTTTTCATATCATTTTTTTAACACATTTAAATATTTTTAAAAAAAGAAAAAATTCATAATATTATTAAACAATATTTTCTTAATCACTAGGTAAAAAAAACCTAAAAAACAAATTAAAAAAACCAAACAGGTAAAAAAAAAGGGGAGCCCAAAACGAGCTCCTATAATTTTTCATATAATAAATAATTTAATTTTTTTAAATCTTAAAATAAAAATAATATTAAAAAAATATTTTATAATAATATTTTATTTAAATTTTAACAAAATATATTATTTCATCTAATCTGAACTGCGTGCTGAAATTAATTTTGTAAGAGAAACACTACTTTGTCCTCTCAACCTTATCGTTCCATTTGACCATTTGCCAAATTTTTTTTTCTTAGTAATTAAGAAAATGATTTTAAGTGTATTGAAATAATTTTTTTATTTTTTAAAAATATTTAAATATATTAAAAAAATGTGAAAAGAAAAATCCAAAATATGAGGGACGGTTATTTTGAGCGGATAACTTTGAACGACAAAATAGTCCGACTCATTTTGTAAATATAAACAGTAAAACACATAGTAATGAGACTGTTAATTTTGTACTTGTATAGAGGTCAATCACTCACGAGTCGCGATATCTTTTGCTGTTTCTTACCCACGACAGCTGTACATGTGTTACAAAAAGCTGTACATGTACGTTCAATGCATCTCAAAAATTAAATTATAACAAATTTATCTCTATTTTTTTACAAATTAACTTATATTTGGCCTCGTTTATTTTTAGAAAACATTTCATCTCATCTTATCTAATTATTATAATTTTTTTAACTTTTAATACAAAATAAAATAAACAAGTCAACTTTTTCAAATCTCAAAACAAAAATAATATTAAAAAATATATTATAACAATATTTTATTTAAATTTTTAATTTTAATCTCATCTCATCTCATCTCATCTCATCTCATCTCCGAAACAAACATTAATATTTGTGGCAAAAAAAAAAACTATCTGTTTTTTTTTTTTTTTACCTTCATGGACCATTGAATGGCAAAAGGAAAAGTTGCATTTTATAGATACCCATAATTTCAAGTTTTAAGCCAAGAAATAAATAAAAGTCAGAAACGCATGGCAGGCAACTGCTCTACCCACTTACCATATTAACATGCGTATAGGACACTCTATGCACAAAACTGCATTCTCTCCCTCAAATCCAAGCCAAAAAGCACATACTTTATCACTCTTTTGTGCATGTATTCCTCCACTTCTTTAGGCTTTTTGCTTGGAATCATATATCTTCTTTTCACAAGCTTGCAAGTATTATTAGCTGAGAAATCGATTTTTTAGTTTTACCAAAATAAATTCACAAACTGATTTAGTACATTAGATTATAAAATTATGAATAATGATAGATATAGTCATAAGTTGTGAAAGCGACACGCACTCCTTCTGAAAAATAATAGAGTTCATCATTAAAAAATTAATTTTTTCACGTGGATCTCATATTTATTCAATTTTTTTCAAAATAAGTATGCAACATTTGCATACTTTATTACTGTAAATATCATTTTTAAATCCAAAAACATATATATTACATATGAGAAATGTTTTAATCATAATTTTTTTTATAAAAATAAACTTACAAATTGACGTAACTTAATGTAATAGTTAGATTGTAAAATTATTTTTATTATAAAATAAAATTAATGTATAATATAAAATTATATTAATTTATAAATTTATTTTTAGGAGATATTATCTTTTAAGTTTGGGGTTAATTCATAATTGTCTATGCTCGTCCAAAAACGTATGGGCAAAAAACTACAGTACGGCCAAATCAGGAAACACAGCTACATCACTGATTTCATTTTTGGTACGAAAACAGGTGTCTCTGCACTCAACATTAATGTTTACAGCAGTGCAAGTTACATTATGGAGGAGTGATAGAGATGAAGAGCTGCTGATAACACTATAAATTTTTTGAGAAATACTCTTAACATAAATGATTACGAAAAGTAATTTTATAAATTAATATATAATAAACAACTCAATTCAACTCAATTCAGTTCAAAGTTAAACTAGTTCATTAAAATATGTCTTGTGGGTTCCATTTAAAAATAGAGTTTGGTTTAAATTTTTTCTTTGTTTTTATTTATTACAAAAACTAGATAAGATTGTTTCGTGATTATTAAGATTATTTTTATAGAAATTATATTTACAGTCTAAAGTGTACAAATTTTACGTAATTTCTTTAAAAAAAAAAGTAAATTTGGGACCTATATTAAAAAATTATTTTTTTAAAGTGAACCTCACTTTGTTTTTTTAAAAAAAGAAGTGCGGGTCACTTACACATGAAAAAATTTATTCATCATCTATTTTCTCAATATCCTTTTATCATCTCATAATATGGTATTAGATGATAGTTCACAAGTGAAATATAATAAATAGTATCTAATCATCTAATGCCGCATCAAAAAATAATGAGTAGCATTACTTCCCATAACACTACTTTTGTTTTTATATTAAGATTATTTCAATTCCGTATTTTAATTTATATACGGAATTATTTTCATGATTAAGATTTATTTCATGATTTTTAAGAACCATAAATGGTAATGTGCATAGGTGTAGTCTTGCAATCAGCAAGAGCTTGGCATGGAGGGATTCATTCAGCTCTGATGCGTTACTTTCTAGGCATCTCTTTCTTTTCCTTTTTCTTTTCTTTTACTTCCTCCTCTCCAACTCTGTTTTAAAGGCTCAATCTTCAAGGAATGTGCTGTTTGAGAGAGAAAGATGAGAGCACTGAGAGGACAAGAAAAGAGAAGGTAGAGCAGGCAGGTGATCAGGACAGACGTACAGCATGACTGAAGAAGGTAGAAGGTAGAAGGTAGAAGAAGAAAGACATGGTGGTTGATGTTGCGGTGCTCTGTTCTTGCATTCTAATTTCCAACTCACACCACCCAACACCAAAGTATATTTTTTTTTAAGTGATATAATTATAAAAAAAATTATAAAAAATAATCTATAAATTAATATAATATAATTTTATATAATACCTTAAATCTATTTTATAATAAAAATAATTTTATAATCTAATAAAACACATCAAATTACATTACTTCATAGATTTATTTTTATAAAATTTATTTGTGTTCAAAACATTTGGATCTTACAAATTTATTAAATATTTAATATTATTGAAAACAATTTCACAATCAATATATAACAAGTATCATACAATTTAATTTATATGACTATTTCTTTTCTATTCTTATTTTTTTAGATTTAAACAATAATTTAAATTATTTTTGAAAAAAAATGATATATACAAATTTAAAATACACAATTTCGCACAACCCTTTATAAAAAAAATAGATTTTACCATATAAAATTAAGAAAAACTCAATTTTTTTATGTGACCCATATTTTTATAAAGAAATCTGTACAAGATTTATTTGTACTTTACACTATTATTTTCTAAAAAAATAAAAATAAAAACCAAAAAGAGCATTTGTGTTTTGAATAAATTTTTTCCACTTTAGTTTTCAAAATAATAATAGCTGTTTGATCATTCTGGTCAAAGTCAGAGAGAAGGCCACTCTTCTATGAATGAGAAAAAATAGATTTTTTTATTTTTTTTTTACTTTTTTTGGAATTTCAATCAGAAAGCAAACAAACCTTTATTGGGACTCATCAACCGTCTTACATTGCAGTTGATGGGACCTGAACAGTGATCACAGCCCTTTAAAATCTGTAAGAAACATTGAATGATGTTTCTTTTCTTACTCCTCTCTCACACATAATTTCAGCCATGTGTGAGTAGGCAAAATGTGGGTCCCGGGAGGAGTGAGTGGGTCCAACGTGGATCTTCTTCTTCCAGCTAGCTTGGTGGAGGACCTCTCAGAAATGGGTCCCAATTGAATCATCATCACTTGTCTCCTAATTATAGCATATCTTATTCTTAGGAAGAATTTTTCATTATTGGTTGTAGTTACTAGAGAGGGCTGTGTAACATTATTACCATGGAGGAGTTGACTTTTAGCCATTTCTTTTGCAGTTTTTTTTCCCTTCTTTAGTAATTTTTTTATTAATATATAATAGTAAATTGAGATAGTATAATAAGTCTGGTAAGATTCACTTAAGATAAGTTTAGATGTGTTTGAATATTAAAATGAGTTTAGATATATTTATGAGAATTTGAAAAATGTTGTGGATCCCACGTGTAAAGAGGTGTTGAATTAGAAAAAATTGTGGGTTTCACGTGTAAAGAAGTTTTGAGAGTTGAGTGTTGAGTGTTAGACTCAGCTTAAAATTAGACTGAATTGAGTTGATCTTAGTCTTACAAACTGACATGATTTTATATGATATGTTAAATATTTTTTATAAAAAAAATAATTTTACAATCTAACGTACCTTTTCAGTTTGTGGGTTTACTTTAGCTGGATTGGTTACAACATTTCTCCTTTTGTAATTGCAAAATCATATTTGTTTATATTTTTATAAATTGAGACTGCAATTTTTAATATTCACAGCATTGACAAATGAAAAAAAAAATCATAATGAAATACCTTTTTTAATTTTTCATTAGAAAATCAATTACTTTTTTTTTTTTAAAATCTTTGGTAAAAATGTTATTGAAGTTGAGAAGTGTAAAAATTCAGACACTGATAGAACCATAAAACAATGATTCAAGGAATATGCTAAGGGTATCGTTTTCTATAGAATTTTGCATAGAACTAAAAAACTATGGAAGCCAACCTGTGCTGAGGTGCTTCCTTGCATATGAATCAAGTAAAAGACATTTTGGACACAAACAAAACCTATTCCTTGGGACATTTGCAAGGTTAAAGACAATGGGACACAAACAAAAACCTTGACCTACCGCATGTAGGTGAGACAACTCACTGTTTCGATGCTTGATTTTCCCACAAAAAGAAAATCACTCATTCACTGCACTACTACAGTTACTAGACATGCTTCGCCAGCCATCTGATCATTACCCAGCCCAATTCAATTCCTTCGTTAATATGGAAGGTGAAAAAAATGATATTTATAATTTTAGAGTGTATAAGTCTCGCACATTGTTTTTGAAAGTGTATATATATAAGACTCGCATTAAAAAAAATTAATTTTTTAATTGTATAATCCACTCTTTTTTTAAAAGAAATGTACAGGATCCTTGTATATTTTAAAGGGCTCGTTTGGATAGAGAAACTATCTCACCCCATCTCATCATTACAATTTTTTTAAATTTTCACACAAAATATAATGAACAATTCAATTTTTTTAAATCCTAAAATAATAATAATATTAAAAAATAATATTCTAATAACATTTTATTCAACTCATGTAAACTTGTAAAACTATAGTATACCCATTCCTTAAAAACAAAAATTGACATTAACACCCTTGATTAAAAAAAACTGCCTTTTTTTGAGAATTTTAAGGGACAATATTGTCTTTTCAAGATAAAAAAATGAGATGTTTTAATTTCTTGATAATATGAAAGTAATTGATGATAGCTTGAGGAGGGTTTGTGTAATTTCGCCTCAAATCTTTCTATGTTCAAATATCACTTGAGAAGGAGATTGGGATCGATGAACATGTGTTGGGAATGTTATAGCAGTTGACTGAGAGCCTTGAGATGCCTAATGAGGCATACCACTGTGGCAACCGGCTATTATATTTGATTTAGAGATGATGATTATGATTAGAGTAATAATACATATATTTACAGAGTGTGAAAATCTCATGCACTATTTTTTTTTTTTAAATGAGGTATATTATTAAAAAAAATAATTTATTCAAATAAATGTTAAATTTATTCAAATTTTTCAAAATGAATACACGAAATTTATATACTCTAAAACTATAAATATCATATTTCTCATTACTATAATGTCGTTGTCATAATCATTATTGACAGCTTTTGTTTTCTGTTCTTGTAATTGTCACACTATTTGCTCTACAGATTAACAAAATCCCAGCAGGATTTGACCATTATTATATCAAGTCCCACAAAACAAAAGGGCTTCCTCGGCTGGAAAATTGAGCTCTTCAAAACTCAAGAGCATAATAGCAATAATGAGCTACTCGTGGCTGGCATTTTGTGTTCTAACAGGACATGCATTGACCAGTAAAAATCAACCTACGAAAATGGAAGATGTGCCTGTCTGTCTTCGCAACTCCTCACAATTTTTTTTTTTTTTTGGACATTTTCATTGTGAGGAATGACACTTTCCACCGTTCTGACTTATCAAAGCCTAGGAGGAGTCGTCCCTACTGGACAGCAAGCACAGCATCACAACCCCAGCTGCGCTTGACTCTTTTGACTTTGCATTAGTTCCCCCTCACCTACCCTTTTCAGAATTTCTGATTGTCTGGGTCCCATCCAATAGCTTTGATGATTTCTAGCTAAATCAGATATCACAGCTGTGTCGAAATCGTGACTTTTCAATTCCTTTTGAGAGATTATATTTTCGACCGGTTGTGTTTGTCACTACTGGACGTGGCTGATATTCACAGGACAGACAAGAAGACAAAGCTCACATGAGCACAGGGATATGGGACGCCAAGAGGCAATACCATCTTGGGTTTGGAGCCCCTTGAGTGAACACCATTGTTGACAGCATAGTAACTCATGCATATGGTATCAATGTAACTAGATAACCACTCTATTCTCTAATTAAGCTTCACAACAATGAGATATTATTTACCTAAGTGAGCCATAAAATAATATAACATTCTATTTATTATTTTTTTTTTTATGTCAAGAACCTCTCCAAGGCAGGACCCTTCAAACCCACCACTGTAGAGTACGACTTCGTTTGGTTACTAAACTCATCTCAACTCATCATTAAAACTTTTTCAAATTCCAATACAAAATATAATAAACAATTCAACTTTTCAAATCCCAAAATAATAATAATATTAAAAAATAATATTCTAACAATATTTTATCATATTAACTCAACTCAACTCAACATCCAAACGCAACCTAAACCTCTGTTTCGTGTACCGCACCCTCAAAAGTTTCCCTACATGAAACTGGTTAAATCGCTAACTTTTCACCAATGAGTGTGGCCTTACATGATTGTTTACACCCTCAAAAGTTTAATGAGTGTGGCCTTAATGAGTGATATCCCAATACAAAAGTCTTCACCACTTGGCCAACCCCTTGGGGTTATGAAGAATTCTTAAGGTCATCGCCCAACCAAAAGGTTTGGGGGGGGGGGGGGGGTTGGGGAGCGAGAGAGAGAGATGATTTCAAACAAGGTTTGGGGGCATTTGGTTCTGATACTTATTTAAGTAACAATCAATGCAAATACTTAACATGACGGGTCCTTAGGACTCAATAGAAAAACCTTACCAACAAGCGAAGTGCGAAACCAAATAGAGATGCAAGTCAACAAAAACAGCTAACTTCAATCATTTCCTGTCTTCATGTGAAAACAAACTTTAAGTCCCGGTCAAGGATTATCTACCGCATTGACAATTTGCAGATCTAGGCTATATGTTTAGTCACTGAAAGCAAAATGCATGTTCTCTGCCCCATAAGGGAAACAAAACGAAAAACAAGATAGACATATCAGGACCATCTCTAGTGATATTAAAAATTGTAAGCCTTTGGGCTACTAATATCAACCACTACCACGTTTGAAATGTTCTCGAATGAACCTTTCTGCATAGGATGGGTACTTATCTCGAATGTATGCTCGAAGGCACTTTTGATATGAGAAGTCTATCCATCCGCCATCAGTTCTTACGACAAAGAGGCATCTTGAGCGTTTAAATTGGGGATGCCGATCAACCTTTATAAAGACATATTAAATAACAGGTTAGTATGTTTAGATGAGGTCAAAAGCAGATAACTATTCAATATCAAATGCAACATTGGCAACTGTTTAGATGAGGACTAGAAAAATGATAACTATTCTTCTTGACAGAGGAAATAGGGGTAAAAAAATTAACACCAACCAAAGGCAATATACACTGATCTACACAAAAACAATGTGTTGGCCAAACATCCAGCAGATCCCTGGAGCAAAATGTGCACAAGGTAAAAACCAACAGAGACCATAAGACAGAATGTATCCATCATTTACTGTCTCCGCTGTTCATTTACAGTGAAAGCGACATAAATAAAAACAAATTAGCTGTGAGGGTTCAAAGTAAACTGGGAGATAGACCAAAGAGCTTACCTGTTGCTCAATTATTCATATGGACTGGGAATACCATACAGTTCATTAAACATTTAGGACCATTTTCACTAATGATGTTATGACAACCCAAATTGAGTATAGAAAGGATAATGAATGAGATTTCACATTGCCCAAAAGGGAGAAGTACTTGTGCCAGAACTTTATAATTGTTCAACAAGCTAGGCAGCTCGTCTTTAATTGTGTTGCATCCTTATTTTGTTCATATTCAATCTGGAACCACTTGCTCCAGAAAATTAAATAGAGTGATCCGGCCTCAATTCCTCATCAAAAGATGGCTGGTGGATCTGTCAAGGTTTCAAAGCTAAACTTTGTCTATGTTTGACCAGTCGGTCTCACAGTGAGGCATGATTATCTATAATGATTCCAATGGGCTTCAATTGTTTCCTTAAAGATTCCTTCTGAAGTACAAGCCTGGGTGCGTTTTGGGCTCTCCTTGGTTTGTTATGGATGTGTTGACATTGCTAAATATACAAGTCATTTCCACAACAAAATCTGATCATAGAATTTTAGAGAAATCGATTGTAAAAATTACAAATACAGAAATGGAAACCTAGACTGCTTGAAATAGTATTAGAAAACCATAATTCATTTAACTATACCAGGAAAGAACCCCAAACTTGTTTGAAACCATGTTCAATAAGACTGCTTTGGCAGCCATTGATACACAATATATCAAAGAGGTGCAACAGCGTGCAAGAATAAGCACCTAATTCTTGGCTTCCAGCCTCTAGTGACTTTTGTGGCTAATAACTTTTGTTGTAACTTCTTGTCCATGCAAATGCAACTGGACACTGATGATTAAAGCAGCAACCTAGAGAATTACCAAAAAAAATTGTTGCTTCAAAACTGTTATGACTCATGAGCCTGTTCTCAAGGAACATCACTTCTACCTCAAGCCTTTAATGGATCAGCACAAGTCTAAAGGAGCAAAAGATGGTGATCTACAAATCAAACAAGTGAAAAACTTCAAAAAGTCGACTATAATTTCTCACTGGGGGAAAAGTAATAAATGGCCATGTTAACGTTTAGAGCAGTTTGGCTGAATTGATTAGAAAAGCCTACCATTTTCACCGCCTCTTCCCCCCCACCCCCCGGCATTTTTCTTTTTAAAGTAAATTCTTAACACAGAACTGAGGACAAAATAAATGGATGAAACCCAAATACCAATTTAATATTCAACGGCTCTTGCCAGAAACCTCATATTTGACTTGCAAAGGTATGCATTTTGTAGTTTGAATATCCATAAGATGGTTACAACGAAAGCATTATGAAGCTATGCAGATCCTTGATTAATTTAAATTGGGATTGGCTCTATAGATCCTCCCCAACTAATGAGGGCCAGCCCACATGATTTGTTTCTGCCATTCTATGCAATCAAAATAAGCACAGTACAGTACAGAAAACAATTAGATTTTCTAACATGAAAAATTCTTCAACCCAATAATTGAATAAACAAAAGCAGGTCACAGAGATTAGGAAATTTAAGAAGGGGATCTGAGAAAGCCACCTGAGAATGATACTAACTGGATCAGAGAGCATCATCATCAGAATATTGTTTGACATCCGTTACTAAATGTTAGCTGGGTAACCTTAAAATTATATGACATATTATGCAAATTAAAGCTTACCATTATAGAATCAAGTCCACATCCAATTTTATCTTCAGAATGTGGATGATAAGCAAGAAGCTTCTCTAACACAGCTTTCTCATCTTTGACTGTTAGACGTTCCCCATCTATGTACCTAGCAATGGAAAAATCAGCCAAAAAGAGAAGAGCTTTGGGGTCCAAGCAAATCGCATAAACAGACTAAGCATTTAAATTCACACCACATATTTTACAAAAGATAGAAAATTCGCGTTAGGCAAAGATAATAGACAGAACAAAAGCACCTCTAATGTACTGTGGCCAGCATTAGTTATGTTCTGCAGGCTTGACTAAGTTGACTTGCATACTTGTATGCATTTTGTATTACCATCATGCGATCAAAGCTTTATCATGCTTATACATGGTCTTGAAAATGAGAAGGAAAAAAAGGGCTTGCCAATTGGTAATTATGTATCCTTATTGGTTAGAAGGGTGTAGCTATAGGGCAGAACTACCTTAGGGCCAAGGTGCGCCATCAAACCTCCCTTGTTTTGAATAAGCTCCTTTCAATACACCCAGAAAACAAGGTTTTGAGGATAAACTGCAAAGAGTTTCATGTTGCACAACCCCATGTCAAAACCTCCAACACCATGTCTAAAAGTGATTGAGAGCCATTATTTCGTGGTTCTAAATATAGGATAGCCTGTAATTGAAACAAGGGCAGACCAAAGAGGTCCAAAATTGAATAAGATACAGAATTTTCAGGGTTTTTTCTTGGGGGTGTTTGGGGGGGGGGGGGGGAGTGCACAATAATTTATCAGAATCTGCCTTATTTACAAAGGCAAAATGAAGAGATTCTTTTCATCATGGAAGCCTAATGTGACCCAGTTGTACCAAGAGAATCCTTCGTGATTGCTCTGCTTTGGTGCAGGGACATATAAGTTAAGACAGCTGTGCTCTTGCAATTACGTCATACGTTGAACCTGAATCAATGGCCTACTTTTTAAAGTAATGGAGTGGGGGAGCACGTTGTGGTACTGCCCCACAGCAATAGCCTATTAGTTACTTGCCAATAAAACCAGACTATCATTCAACTCGATTTTGGTACCTAATGAGGAGATGCATGAATGAACTGAACAATGTGGTAAAAGAAAGACCACAAATATCATTGATTTTTTTTTTTATAAGTAATAATATTATATATATATATCAACAGAAGTAACCAAGTACACTGGACGTATACAAGAAAACACATAGCCCATACAAGAGTCCCTAATGACCCAAAAAGCCAATGAAACCTACCCAAAATACACCAAGCCCGAATTGGAATGTAACACACCTCCCCAACCCCAGCCCCTTGTTTCCGTAAAACTACTCTTCTACCCAAACATCCCACTACAAGAACGTCTTCACAATGCCCTCCCTTTAGTCTTCCCTCGACTTGAGCTACCTCCCTTAGCATCGTAGTTGATTGCCCATGAAAGACGCTTTAACTCCCTGCTTTTCTTAAAATTTGATTTGGTTTCAAGCGTGTCACTCACATCAATCGCAGTGAGTAGTGCTTTAAATTGGTCTTCATATTCTCCATGTTCTCCATATGAAAGCCCCAAGATTTGCTGAAACCCGTTAACTTTATTCAGAACTCGATCCGATGGTGAACCCGCTATATCATTTATTGGAGGAAGAGAAACCAAGGGAACGACATTATCCCCAACCATAGTACCCAACTGCACTCCCGACTCTAAACCTTCCCTCACACGAGGCACCAACGACAAACCGATAATTTCCTAGCCGCCATATGGTTGCTCGACAACTATATGGTTGTTGTCCATTGTTTTTGTCACCATTACAGGTTCCTCCCCTCCATCAACTGCTCCCTCAACAATAGAACAGGTAGGGGAAGCACTACCTTCTGTTATCCCATTTGCATCTTCTAAAAGAGACTCGACCGTTTCTTCCAAAGTACTCAAGACCCTGGAGGGACCCCGCCTTCAACTAAAAATGAACCCTGGATAGAAGTACCAACCCCATCCGCACCTGGTGCCTGAGACCTTATAGCTCCCTTAAGATGCATAGTGACACTGGCATGTACAAAGATGCCAGCGTCCAACAACCCTATTTGTGACGGTGTTGAAACGCCCTTTGCCGGCACACTTGTGGCCTTTAAACCCGAAGGATCTACCCCCCGCCCTCCCTCATCCATTCTTGACCCACCACCAAAACCTACGACTAGGTCCAGCCCCTTATCCACTTTAATCATCAAATATCTCATATACTCCATAACTCCCTTCAATTGAGCTTTGACATCCCACAAAACCCCCTCCACCTCTCCCAATGTCACCTGACGACCTTAGTCTCCTACAAGTATCTTACCCTTTCCTTCTGCCGCTGAGCTGATCTCAGTCGGACTACCCGTCAGTGACCTCAATATCACAGCGTACGAAGCACCTTTGACTGAGGAAGGCCTTCCCACTGTTTTTCCATCAACGAACTCCCCACTTCGAATGGTGGCTTTGGACTCTATAACACTTCGAATGGACTGCAAAAAACCTTTCCATCCAATGCCATTTACGCCCTCCGGAATCACCAACAAACCTTTCCTCCTTCCATTCCGAAATTCTGAGAGTTGCAGAAAGCTGCCCCTTGCGTTAACATGTTGTTGAATGATAAAAACTCCATTACCCATCCTTAGCTCTCTGAAGAAACCTTCATGACAGTTAAGTTCTAAACAATCCTCAATCCCCTTAGCCACCCACGAAGCTGTCATCCCCCCTAGACACATGAACTTAGCTATCCTTTTGCTACGTTCAGAAATACGGAAACTATTCCCTCCCTCTTTTGATTCCACTTTCAACCACCTCCCGCCTTCCAACTGAGACGAATCCACATCGCGTGTTGTCATCGTCAAATCCCACTGCAAATCTGTGCCCACTACTCCTTACTGCTCCCGCTTCATCCTCTAAAGGTAAAAAGCAGATATGTGCCCACAGAATGGACTCTTGGTTGTCGGAGTTCGTCAAGTCGCAAAGCCCTTACTGTGTTAACGGAAAAAACATAAGCAAACTTAGGTCGCAGGACGCAGGCAAAGGCTCAGGTCGACCTCGAAAGAACCAGGTTTGTGCCGACTAAATGCACCTCAAAAATCCCGGTCACCGGAGGGGAACCGACGTCGGAGGGCCCTCAAAAGAGTTGCCGGAGCCCGTCGACCTTGTCTAGGCCGGTGGTGAGAAGTCACTCGCTGGTGTTCGAGGGCGTGACGTCGGAGGGCTCCGAGAAAGAAGAAGTCTTGCGAAAAATCCAGGTCGTCGAAGCCAGGACCTACGCCGGACAGCCCACAACGCTGTCGCCGGGGACTGTCGACCTTGTCTGGGCTGGTGGTGAGGTGTCACTCGCCGGTGGTCGACGTCGTCTCCGAGAATGACAGAGAGAAAACTTACGGAAAAAACTAGGTCATCGGCGCCAGGACCTATGCTGGACGACCCTCAGCAAGGTCGCCACGTCTGTGCCGGTGGTGAGGGGTTGGTTGCACGATGGCGGCTGTTCTTCTCTCTCCGTAGGGTTTACTCACAATATCATTGAAAATAAATCAGACAAGATATGCACAAGATCAAAGATAGAAGTTGTTTTCTTCTTCTCTCGTAAAAGGTCTCAAATCTCAATCCACCCTATGATAGAAATTCAAGTGCTTTTTTTCTAGAGGTATGAAGTCTCAATCCACCCTATGTTAGAAATTCAAGTGCTTTTTTTCTAGAGGTATGAAGTCCAAGAAAGTTAATATTTAAAGTTTATATAGCATCTATATTCCTCTGTAGATTATACTAATATACATGTACATGTGTATGGCTAGGGATGAAGTTACACCGAAAGTAAATTTTGGTTAATTTCATTGGCTAAGCATCCATCAAGCCTACCGTGAAATTCCACACTTTTTTTAGGTACCCATCATGTTTGTATCAGGGCAAATAGAGATTACAACCATCATATTGCTCAACTGTTAAAAAATTTTGGATTTTTTATGTACTTTGAACAACACCGAATCCATGAACAGATAGATATGAAATTTGGTGTGATCTATAAACATGAAGAGAAACATGTGATCTAACAATGGGATGGACACAGTATTAATGTAATGCAAAAGTGACGTAGTTTTAACAAAGATTAGGCCCGGCGGAACTCAACCTAACCATATGCATATTTTTATGCGTGTGCGTGCTTGTGTAAAGACCATCAGAACAGTCCTTTCAATTTTACTAAGAGTTTACAAGATCATGACTCACAACCCAGCAACCAAGTTTATTAGGGACTCTCTTCCAGTACCAAGGCAATACAAGTCCAAGTTCTGCCCCTACCCAAATACAAGGAGAATTAGTTATACAAAGTTTAAACGAAAAGTAGAAAGGAAAATAGCAGCATAACCACAAGGCTTCGTTTACTAGCCGTAAAGCAGGATATAACATAAAGGAAAAAACATAACTTGAAGCCCATATCACTAATCACTTATCTCAAAGCTAAGCAACGAAATCGAAGTCAAGTAAATTATTGGGCAGTATCATTTTCTAACTTGGCAAAAGCCTTAATTTCATTCCTTCCCCGACATTTTCCCACAACGTAACTCAACGTTTCCGAAGTTCCAGGAGTATCTGCGCGCAGAGAGAGACAAACCTGTCGGAGTGGAGAATCTCTTTGGTTAGCGAAGTGATGGGCTCGATGTCTTTGAGAATCTCGGCCTCTTTATCTTTCCAGCGGTAGTCAGGGTCGTCCCACCGAGGGTACTTCGGGGGTTCTCCGGCGCTCCAAGCTGGGGTTGATTTGTCCGTAGAGGATAAACTCTCGTCGGCCCGACTCGGCTCTGCGGCGGTGCACCAGGGACGGCGTGGCGTCGAGAAGATACCGTCGGCGGCCCTGTACTGGTGTTGGTGGAGTCGGAGGCGGAGGAGTGGAAGACCTCTGAGAAGCAGAGGAGCGGCCATGGAGATGGGAGTGGGATTAGGATTGGCGAAGCTCGTTATCGATCATAGGGTGTGATAGTGAGCGACTCACTTTGTCTGGAGATCCGGGGCAGAGGTAGGACCGATAAGAGATGTGTATTAGCGAAATGCCGTCGTTTGCATTCCGAAGGTGTTTATTATACTTGCACGTACCATTTCATTTAATTATTATAATTTTTTTTAATTTTTAAATAAAATAAAATAAATAATTTAATTTTTTAAAATTTTAAAACAAAATTAATATTAAAAAATTATATTTTAATAATAATTTATTAAATTTTTATTTCATTTTATTTATTTAACGAAATTAGACCTTATTATTATTATTATTATTATTATTATTATTATTATTATTATTTATACTTACATTTGGTAAACAAAATGATCTTCTAAACAAATACTTACGAATGAGATGACACGATACATCATATTAAAAAATACATTTTATTCTACAGTAGATGTGATGTAATATTAAGATATGTCAATTTATAAAAAATAAAAAACTCTACAGATTTAACACTTTTTTTTATTATATTAGAGAAAGTCTACATTGAAGCCCTTATATCACACAACAAGTATGTTGTTGTCGGCGTGGCTTATGATTGTTTTTTAAAGCAAAAACACAAACACAAATATCTCTCCCCTTCTTCCCAAACTGTAATATCTCTCTCTACGTTCGAATCTCTTCTTCTTTATATACGTTAAATGTTTAATTAAATTAATGTCTAATAGTTTTAGAGTTTTTGAATCGAGATTTTAACAATTGATATTAGAACAAGAATTACGTCACAAGTTCAAGTCACAGAGGAGGTAATTTATAGGCTAGATTAAAATGTTGTAGGAGAGATTTGGATTCAAAATCCACCTCAATTCATCTCAACTCATCTAATCTTATCATTATAACTTTATCAAATTTCCACACAAAATATAATAAATAATTCAACTTTTTCAAATCTCAAAACGACTTTTCCAAATTCTCACACCAAATATAATAAATAATTCAACTTTTATTCTACTATTCACAAATCATCTCAACCTATATCAACTCATATCTGAATCCAAACATCTCCTTAGTACTATGTATGGACATGATATTAAGTTATTGAATATTAATAGATGAGTAAAGCCGTCAAAAGAGAAATTGCTACCACCAAATCAATGTCGATAGAGTGGGCCGCAATAGACGTCGAATTTGAAAGCGTGGTGAAATGTTACGATCCTGAATGTTTGTTTAAATTAATATCCAATAGTCTTAAAACTTTTGAATCAAATGTTGAGTTTTTAACCCTCATGATCATAATATTCTACCGCACTTTCGAATTCAATGTTCACGACGGCCCATTTTATCGACACTGACTTGATAATAGTCATTTTCCTTTTGACGGCTTCACTGATCTATCATTATTCAATAACTTAACACTAAGCTCATATATAGTATCAAGGCATTTTAATCTAGCTTATAAGTTGTCCCCTTCGTGATTTGAACTCGTGATATAGTCCCTACTCTGACATCAATTGTTAAATACCCAATCATTGATCCAAAAGTCCTAGAACTGTGGGTGACAAAAAAAACAAAACCGGTGAACCGGACCAAACCGGTAGATTCGGCCTGGTTCAAAACCGGTTAAGTCCGGTATCAGTTTCATTTTTGTCAAAATTGGTTGAAATCGGTCTGATTTCGATTTTCTTTTTTCTAACACCGGACCGGTTCACACACACACATATATATTTTAATTTGTTATATTATATAAAAAAATTTTATATTTTTTTTATATATAATTTATATAATTATATGTAAAATAATTTTATATTATATGCTAAATTGCTAATTAATATAACATTAAATTTTAAAATCCTATTATTCATGTAAATAATAATCTAATAATATAAAATTAATATAACATTTAATATAACATAAAATTAATCTTATAAATCTTAATATAACATTTGATATAACATTATCATTAAAAGTTTTAAATTTTAATATAACATAAAATTTTAATCTTAAACATGAACATTTGATCATATGTTATTAATAAAAACTATATATATATATATATATATATATATATATTAAGGATAAATACATTTTACATCATAATAAATTATAATATATATTCTTTTTGATAAATATATTTTTATACATTTGATTATATACACTCATATAAAAAGTGTACATAACCATCATATTATCATTAACATATATGTAACCAAGCATATTATCACTAATGTAAAGAACGTGTCTCACTTCCAGTCTGCAATTGATCACCTGCGTGATGACAAGAAGTTTCGGCATGATACGCCTGGGAAAACTCTTATGCTTAAGTCAGGAAGTGTGACAAATAATTCAGAATTCAAAAGAGCGATCGATTCCTTATCATCAAGGGTTACCTGGTATATATAGATTCCAATGTGATGCCTATATGGTGCAGAGTTTATCGGTGTGGATCATTACCCAATAACCGAACTGATCACGTATCTGCATGAAATCTCTATCTTCCCGTAAAAGGTGGCGTGTGGTGTGTGGTGTGTGTGTGACTTTCCTGGGCCTTGGACTCTCTAATTCCCTTCGGTTAACAAAGAGCCTTTTATATTGGGCTTCTTTCATATTGGGCTTTTAACACAGAATGGGCGCTCACCAAAGATAGGCCCTCCAGCTACCCCGCTAATTCTCTTCGCCCCATGGTGTAGGGAATTCATGTTAATAAATCTTGCTGCCTCATAAGTGTCGTGAACCTCGTTATGGGCCCCCTTTTTGTTTCCAGCCCTAAATCTTTTAATGGCTTACCACAGGCTTGGGCATGCGCAAGGCGCATGGCGCATAGGAAAGCAAATGGCTGTTGGGACAAGCCCATCCCATCTATGAACTATTGAGTACCCGCCGGTCTTTCATAATCATCTTCATGTGCCGTTTCACTTTTTTCAAAAATCGAGGAGTCCCATGATTTCCCGCTAACGTGGAGAAAGGGGAAGGGGCTTTCGTGTGATGGTTGCTCTTTAGCTTCAATGTCAGGCCATGATGTCTACGATTGCTGGCGTTCTGTATTCACCCTTCTTTAAATACCCATTCTCTATCTTGTTCATCATTCTCTCTGCTCATTTTTCCTCCTTGTGTCTTTCTTGCCCGTGCTTCCTTTCTTGTTCTTGTTTCTTGCCCATTCTATCTTCTTCGTCTTCTTGCTTCTTTTCCTTTCCACTTCTCATGGTTGAACATGGTGATAGCTCTATACAACCTTTTCAAGTCTCGGAGGGCACGACCTTCGACGGGCATGGGTGGTGTTCAGCCCTTCGAAAGAAGCATCTTCCCGAGATTCGTGAGGAATATCGCATCCTTGAGGAGGCAGTGATTAGGGGTGAAAACCGACCCCTAGGTTCGGTTTTGTGCACAAACTGAAACCGACCGATACTGATATTTTGGGGAAGAAAACCGGCCGAAAACCGGCCGTGTAAGGGGTAAAACCGGTTGGTACGGTTGCCGGCCGGTTCACGGTCGGTTTGGCAGTTTGTTGGAAATCAATTGCATCTCTTCAAAAAAAAAAATTGCCGAAAGTAGCCATTCAATCCAACCAGACAACCACAAAATTCAAAAATCCAGAAATAGAAATCTTAAACAGCAAAATCATCTAACAATCCAAGAAATCGTAAACAATAGAATCATCTAAGAATCTAAGAAAATAGTAAACTACAGAATCATCAATCAAGAAAATAGAAATAACACTAGACAAAAAAAATTTTATCTGGAGAAGGGAGAGGACGAAATGAGAGGGACGGCTGAGGAAGCTGTCGATGCCTTTGCCGCTGGAGAGTGGAGACTGGAGTGGAGGGCGAGGGCTTGAAACAGAGGGACGTGGAGGGCTGCACAGCTGCGGATGTTGAAAGGGATGAGTCGCTGCGCCGCTGGAGACTGAGAGTAGTGAGAGGACTGAGAGCAAGGTTGTTTAAACCCTAGGCAGAAAAATGGTGCCGTTCCTTTTTTTTTTTAAACTGCATAAGCAAAACGACGCCGTTTCACCTGGAAAAGGCATCGTTTTAGAATGGATTTTATATTAAAAAAAAAATTGGTTTAAGACGTCGGCCGGTTCAGCGGTTTTCTACTGGTTCGAATCGGCCGACGTCGATTTTAATAAAATTCCACCGTCCGCCAACCGGTTCCCTGCCGGTTTCGACCGGTTCCGAGATCGGCCGGCCGGTCTGAGTCGGTCCCGGTCGGTCCTTCGGTTTCTTGTACAACCCTAGTGGTGATGGAGGTTCCCCCATCGAGGTGCTGTGATGATGAGGGTTTTGCAGGCAAGGTTACCCTGACCACGTCCCTGCTGTCCCATGGTTGAGACTGCCCTTCTGTCGCCCCCTTCGCGACATCTTGGACTTAATCGATATTGCACATGCTCAACTCTATCCTTTTGCATTGAGGGCTTATCTTTATGCTTGCATTGTTTTCCGCATGGTCTTGGAGCCTCTTGGGGATCTTTACCCCGACCTGACCGCCTGGGAGTTTTTAGCTTTCTACAATGTGAGGCCAGCCACCAAGGGCAATGTTACCAGCTTTTGCAAGAAAGATAAAGGGCAGACTTTGGCCTAATTTGAAACTCGATATTCTAACGTCAAAGCTTGGACAACTATGTTTTTCTTTATCACTGGCCAGGGTTGGGACTTTCCCGCCTAAGAAGCTCTTTTCCGAGATTTTCCAGTTAAGGCGATCTGGCGCCCTTTTCCTGACGATGAGAGTTTGTGGGCGACCATGACGCCTTTGTCGCATCAAGAGCAAGCTCGAATTGAGATTGTCCGTTCTTGTGCTGCGACCCACCCTGAAGATCTTTGGACTAATTTTTTGTTGACGCCTGATTACATTGACCGATTTCTGTATCCCCAAATCGCTCCCATGTTCAGGGGCATTCGTTCATGTTTTCAGATATAATTCCTGCTCCTTTATGAAAACCCTCCGAGAAAAATAAGGAGGATGGCCACTCTGAGTAAGGAAAGAAGGAGGAGAAAAAGAAAATGTTTGAGAAGAAAGAAAGTGAAGAGAAGAGGGAAGTAAGAAGCAAGAAAAAAAATGACGATAAAAGTCAAAGTAAAAGAGCTCGCTTTGAAAATTCTTCTCCCTCATTGCCTCCACTAAAGAAAACTCTGGCATCCTCGGAGGGTGCTCATGCCCAGACGCCCACGTCGCCAACCGCAACCGTGTTTCCCTTGTCATTGCCTATGGAAGCTTTGGCGCCCTTGGAGGGTACCCAGACTCAGATGCCTATGCAGCCAGCCACCACTGAACTCCTTGTGCCACAGTTAGAGGAAATTGATTCACCCTCGGGGGGAGGTCAGGCTCAACCGCCCACCCAGCCGGTTACTGCCGCACTTCCAGTACCTTGCGATTCCTCTACGCGGCCATGTTCTTCTGGCCTGCGAGATATTGAAAGTTTGGCAGCATGACCCTCTTCGATTTGGCTACCACTCTCCAGGTTGAGCCCCCCCCCCCCCCCGGCCGGCTCGCCCACTGACACCCAACCCTACATCTGAATTTCCAGTTGTTGAAGGTCGGGTGAGGGAGGGTAAGCTGGATGAAGTTAATGCTGTCACGGGCGCAGGGGTTCACCCACCCATGGTGGGTGGTCTCATTCCTTCCCCAGCTGGGGATGTTCGTGAAAACTTGGGCGCCAGGGCTGCTGATCTACGCGGCGCCGTTGGGCGTACATCCCCTTGTTGTGAGGGCGTCCGTGTTGAGGCAGGGGCAAAACAACCCGCCCCAAAGACCCCGCCAGTCACTGTCTCTGGGGGAAGTACCCCTTCGTTGGTTGGCAGCGGCGAAGGCCTTTCTTTTTCTCCCCTTTGTACCCCATCCTTTGGGGGAGACACTGAGATACTAGCCTAATCGAGGCCCCCTTTCCACCTATATGCCTCGGGGGTTTGCCAGAGAGGGTGGCAGATTCAACCCTGAGGCTTGCAAAGGCTTCCTCGCTCGGGGTTGTTCCTAGCCCTAGGGAGATCATTTGTGGTGATGCTAGTGATGCTGCCTCCTCTATTTCTGCCAATGCCCCAGCTGAAGCCATTGCTCAGATGGCTAACCATTTAAACGACTGGTTTTCTGAGGTACCATGCGACTTCTTTTTATTCTTGTTGTGCTTCCACGCAGTTTCTTACTTGGGTTGTTTCACTTTCTTTTGTAGGGCATTAATGATCTGGCGGCGTGGATTGTGGCAGATCATGCCTACCTAGAGGAGGAGGTCAAGCAGCGGTGAAAGTTGTGCTATGTCACCAAGCACGCTTACGAGAAGTGGCAGGCTAACAGGGCTGAGCTGGATGCCTTGGTGGAGAAGAAGAAAGAGCTTGAAGTACTGCTTGAGCAGTCGGAGGGTTAATCCCATTCGCTGCAAGGCAACTTGGAGATTTGTGCGGAATAATTCCTTCAGCTCCGTGAAGCTGCGCTCCTTGCCCAAGAGGCGAAAGTCAAGGATGACTTTGCCCTGAAGCTCCTCCTGTCTGAAAAGGACTCGGCAATGTCCCAACTTTCTGAGGCTCAGAAAGGTTTTGAAGTCGAGTTGGCCCACCTTAACTCTGATCTTCTCGCCCGTAGCAAGGACTTAGACTCGACCCACGAAGAGTTGACTAGTTCGCAGAAGTACGGTCATGAGTTATCACAGCAGCTGGCGGCCTCCCTGGAGAAAGCCCGCTTTATTGCCCTTAATCTTTCTGAGGCGCATGGGGCTTTGGTAGAGCTCCAAGAGCGCCATCAGAAGTATAAGGACTGCTGCAGGGACTCAGACGAGAACCTTAGGAAGGCAAATTTGGTTGCCGTAGTCAAGGACCAACAGCTGACCCAGAAAAAAGAGGAGCTTGTTATTGCCCAGGCTGAGATTGAACGCCTGCGTGGTTAGTTAGCTTGCGTCCTTGCTACCAGGGATCACGCCTTTGCTTACTGTTATGGTGCTGGCATCCTAAGGCTCAGGCCCCGCCTTGTGATCGATCTTGCTACTGATCTTGCGGCTTTAGACCGAGGCTTATTCTCTCCCGAAGAAAACAACTGCTGTCAGGTTGACACGTTTGGGCGGGATGAGGCCCCTCTATTTTTTCCTTGGAATTTTTGTATTTTGCTCTTGTTGTACCTTCATTTTGTTTAATAATGGACTTTGGTTTGTTCTAAAACCTGTAATGATATATGTCTGTTAATTTTTTTGCTATACGTCTTTGGTTCCGTAATCTAATAATATAAAATTAATATAACATTTAATATAACATAAAATTATTCTTATAAATCTTAATATAACATTTGATATAACATTATCATTAAAAGTTTTAAATTTTAATATAACATAAAATTTTAATTTTAAACATGAACATTTGATCATATGTTATTAATAAAAACTATATATATATATATAAAGGATAAATACATTTTACATCATAATAAATTATAATATATATTCTTTTTGATAAATATATTTTTATACATTTGATCATATACACTCATATAAAAAGTGTACGTAACCATCATATTATCATTAACATATATGTAACGAAGTATATTATCACTAATGTAAAGGACGTGTCTCACTTCCAATCTGCAATCGTTCAACTGTGTGATGGCAAGAAGTTTTGGCATGATACGCCTGGGAAAACTTCGATGCTTAAGTCAGTAAGTGTAACAAACAATTTAGAATTCAAAAGAGAGATCGATCCCTTACTATCAAGGGTTACCTGGTATATATAGATTCTAACGTGATGCCTATCTGGTGTAGAGTTCATCGGTGTGAATCATTACCCAGTAACCGAATTGATCACGTATCTGCATGAAATCTCTATCTTCCCGTGAAAGGTGGCGTGTGGTGTTTGTGTGACTTTGATGGGCCTTGGACTCTCTAATTCCCTTCGGTTAACAAAGAGCCTTTTATACTTGCTTCCTTCATATTGGACTTTTAACACAGAATAAGCCCTCAACTAAAATAGGCCCTCCAACTAACATATATAACCAAATATATAAATACGTTAGACACTAACATATGTTTTTGGTTTTGGGTTGCAGTTTTTGCTATGTTTCCATTGCGGACCGTTCCAAACACCCTCCTCTGCCTAGAAACAGAGCATCGGAAACTTTGGTTAAAAAGAAACCCAAAGAAACAAGGAAAAATTAAAAAAAAAAAAAAAGAACAACAGCTTTAGATTAGTAGATTACCTGGAAATTGGAAGTGCATTGGCAACCGTTTTTGGAACTACAGAAATTTTCCCACTAGATTTTGGATTTGAAGGATGAGATTTCCCTGCGCTAGCGAGTAAACATGAGTGATTACTAACCAAAACCCAAGAACGTAGAGTAAAAATAAACTAGTGCTTGGAATTGAAATAGATTCACTTACTTCAAAGAATAGGATATATAGCAAATTGAAATCATATCAAGACACGACAATGATTTGAGATAGACGTTTTGAATAATCAATATGATCTTCTAGTACTACTATTTACCAAGGTTTTTATCATACAAAATGCTTTAACTACAAATAAATTCTAAAAAAATAAATTTATAGACTGACATAGTTTGATGTGGTGTGTTAGATTGTAAAACTATTTTTATTAAAAAGTAGATCTAACATATCATATGAAATTATATCAGTATGTGGGTTTGTGAGTTTATTTTTATAAAAATTTCTTTATAAATGTAACGCTTCTCTTCTATGATATATGATAGATGGTCTGAAATAATCTCTAATGAAATAATCTAAGGTTGGGTGAAAGTAGAAGGAAGGAAAAGATAAGATCGTGGGTGTGTGAATGATGTTGAAGTTCAAATCTCAAGTTTCCAAAGCTTCGACAATTGGTGGGTGGTGGAGTTAGTGTTGAAAGATATTTATTAATGGGTAACTTACTTTTGAGGAAATCCGAAATCGTGGTTTTCTTGTGAAACAATGTTGTTGGCCAATTTTGTACGAGATAGACTCCCTTCTTATTCATTGGCTTTATGGTAAAACTATATTTTACCTTTTCAAATCAAAATTTGTATTGATATAATAATAATAATAATAATAATAATAAATCAAAGTTTGTATGAGGGGCATTAAAGTATTAAAGTTGTGACTTTATTCCAGAGTTGTTACTATTTTTACAATTTATTTCAATTTTTTAGATGTTAGTATTACCTATCTGTCTCATCTTAATAAAAGGGTAATGTGAGGGACGTCGTTCCTAGTGTCGAGCCAAACCACACGAACTCAGTCTACGAGGCATTGATGGGTCTAAGGACAGTCCAGTAGAAGAAAATCGATATGAAATAATAGGATGGGCCGGGCCAGGCAAGGCCAAGAAGGACGAGGTCAGCCTATAAAGCCCAGAAAGAAGCAGCAAAGTAGCACACGCAGGACGTAGTCCTGAGTCAGAAGGCTTGACACCTCTACAAGCCTACAACTCATACGCACAGGGTTAGGGAAAACCCTGGTCTCTAGGCACCGATGGCTGGATAAACCTGGAAGGTGAGTGTGCCAGACCGAGGTCACGCCGCATTTAATGAAGGACATAGACGAACACGTTACGACATGAACTCTGGACTGTTAGCAGTCGCCACGATCAGGCATGGATGGCCTGTCGCATGGCAAAACGTTGGAAGATGGCACAACCTGAGTACGGAACGACATCACCACGATCGACTTGCTAGGGGACCACCCCCACCAGGTATATATACCCCCCTCGTGGGGGCAGAAAACTCTCTAAACACTTTCATTTGAGCCCCTTAAATCGTAGACTAAGAATCACAACTAACTTAGGCATCGGAGGTGTCCCCCACCACCCTGAGCCCTCATTTCCCTATATTTGCAGGAACGGATTGCCCACCGCAGAGTTGCTCGGGCTGTGAATACACGACATCAACATGTAAGTTACAACTTATGTTCTAAAGTGGGGGAGAATGAGAAACAAATGATATTTTAGAAAGATAAGTTTTTCTCTTTTCCAAGCTTTATTTTCATTGAAGGTATATCTTCATTAATACAGTATGTTGATGCATTTTTTTGGCCCCAAAAACATGGTTGAATGACCCTCTCTTTTCACATGGTTGTTCTTGAAAGTGGTGTATTTGAAGTTTTCATCCATGGCCTATTTAACAATAAGTTGCAGGAAATAAAGAAAACCAATATTTATGTGGTTTGACACGAAAACTTACATTCATGGGCTTTGAGTGTAAAATTCACTATAAGTTGAATTTGATACAACTCTCTATCCTCGTAAAACACTTTACAATTGCTCCCATAGAGTTCTCTTTAAGAAAGAATTTGGAGCTCTCTCTCTCTTCCCTTCCCCTAAGACCTTTAAATGAAGAGAATGCTCGCTCCCTTCTCTCTCTAGAAAAAACTCTCCATTATCTCTAAACTCTCTCCACAGATCCGGCTAGAGGGGGTGGGAGTTTCGACTCCCTTCCCCCTCCCTCCTCCCTCCTCCTCTATGTAGTGTTTTGTTTTGTGTTTATGTATTTTTTCAGGCCAAATAAGGGAGAATCACAGATCTGGGTCTTCCCGCCGCTCATAGGCCAGCAACACCCCGCCATGATGTTGCCCAGCTGCCGATCTTCAAGTCCACCGAATGCGACACCAAACGGAGCGGCGAGTAGCTTGCATGCGCGGGTCGAAGTTCCAGGAGTCGTTCGGCGCGTGGCTCTCACGCGCCACCGGGGAGCCCTCTGCCAATGCCAAGCGCGGCGTTTCTGGAGTCTGTGAATTCGGGACTTCCAAGATCGACTGTTGGTTTTCTTCCTAGACACACGCCACAACAACCTTTTCATGCACTGCTTTTCTAATTTTATGCAGTGTTTCCCTATGTAATTTCTTTTGTATAATGTTGTTTCTAGGAAAATAAAAATCCAAAAAAAGTAGTGCATTCTGACCAGGAGTACTTGTCCCCCCCTCCAAAATTGACTGGGTTTGGTGAACCCTATCCTGCTTAGTCGAGGTAGGGGCTTTGTAACCTCTGTTGTGGACAGATGCGGTATATCTCTAAGACCTAGGTCTTTAGAGATTTGCAGTTTGGACTAGACCATGTCAGTCACAAAAGTGTACTAGGAAGCTATTAACGATTGTAATTGACTTGTTTTCAAATCAGCTTTGTAAGTCCTCTCTTGATGAAAGGTTATGATCCATTTTATCAACAAAAAAAAAAAGACCTCTAAATGAAGTCAATTCCTCCCTTTGGTGCCTTTCTTTCCTCTTTTAAATGTACTTGTTTTATGTCTCATCACCCCCAATTTTACGTTCTTTCCCCTCCCACTTTATATATCCTCTCCCTCAACTTTATGTCCTCTCCCTCTTACTTTTTGTCTTGTCAACTCCTTGTCTTTGTCATATACTCTCTTACTCTTCTATCCTAGCATGGTGGCTTCAATCTTCCATGGCCTTCGGTGGCCTTTGCAATCCAGTGGTGATTAAAATGAAAATAAAAAAATTAAGGGGTTGTTTGGGAAATATAATCCATCTCATCTTATCTCAAAATTTCTTATATTTTCATTTTCAAATATCACTCAAACACAAATACTTTTTTATTTCAAATCTTCAACTTTTTCGTATAATCATTACCTAATTATTACAACTTTATCAAATTTACAAACAAAATATAAAAAACAATTCAACATTTTCTAATTTCAAAATAAAAAATTATATTATAATAATATTTTTATTCAAATTTTCTTTTATCTTTTTTCAAAACTCAATAAAACATCTTAACTCAAACCATTTCACTACTATTCACATATTTATCATCTTATCTCATTCTCCAAACATTCTCTAAAGTAGGGGTGCTACCCGTCTCCTACGGGGTGAGGCCACCCCTATCCCACCCCCGCATGAGGGGGTGTTGGGATTTTTCCCCTGAGCTCCGCCCCCACAACGCGGGGTACCCCGTCCATTGAAGGGGGTGCGAGGGTGGACCTCCAACCGTCCACCCCCCACCTCTCCAATCTCCACAGCAATTCACAGCATATTGATCACAATCAAGCAATTCACAAAACCACATGTACAATCAAATCCTCCACAATTCACAATCTCATCTTCCTTTAATCCCATCCTCCAATCTCCATCCATAAATAATAAAAAATAAAATAAAAAATTGGAGGCTCTTCACGAAGAGATTCGGGAGTGAGCCATTGAGCCCTATTTACATTCGCCCAACGCTAAGGCTTACAGGAGATGGCGATGGCAATCTGCGATGGCGACTCGAGATGACAGTGGTGACTGGTGAGGCAAACGGCGAATTGGAGAAGAGAATCAAGAATCGCAGAGAGAGAGAGAGAGAGAGAGAGAGAGATCATGAGAGAGAAGAGAAGCATGGGCTGGGGGGGTCTTCGACTGGGTATTAACCCATAATCAAAATGCCATCGTTTTGATTATGGGCAAGGGTATTACAAATTTTTGTACATGGGTATTTTTTATTATATAATATGTATTATATATAATATATATAAGTAATACTAACGGGCGTACCAGGGCGGGGTTCCACCCCATCTCGCCCCCGCCTCTGCTTGAAGTTCCCAAATGCGGGCGGGGACCCCTCGCACCCCGCATCAGCGGACGGGGTAATCCGGCCAGCCTCACGAGGGCAGGGTAGACTAGGAGCGAGGCGGGCTCACGCTGCCTACCCCTACTCTAAAGCTCTAATGCTTGACATAATTGAGGTTCATCATAAAGAAATATACATTTATTGTACAAAATGTTTTTATAATTAATTTTAATATCGGGATTAGGGGACAAAGACTATATAAGAAGTATTTAATCTCATCTCATCATTATAATTTTTTTAAATTCTCATACAAAATATAGTAAAAAATAAATTTTTTCAAATCTCAAAACTAATAATATTAAAAAATAATATTCTAACAATATTTTATTTAATTTTCAATTTTAATCTCAACTCACTATCCAAACGACACATATATACTAAGAATTATCATGAGAGAGAAGGCAAATGCTAAATCATTAACAAATATCTTACAAATTTGTTTTCATAAGATCTCTATGTAAACCAACTATTTTCCGCCAAAAAATTATTTTCATATCACGTAAGAGAAAATACCACCAAGAACAAAAAATAAAAAGTATCTATATAGAGTCAGGGTTCAAACAAAATATATCTGCTCATTAAATCACAGATTATTCTACAAATTTAAACTAATAAAAAAAATTTAATTATAAATTTATGGAATTTTAAGAGAAATTCCATCTAAACATTCAACTTAAATCTCCCATACCTGAGCTTGATCCATCTAAGAACCACACAGGAAATTGCCAATGAATCGATTTCATATCAACACTTGCCCTTTTCTTTATGGTAGATAGCTTTGACATCCCACCTGCCACCAGAAGTATTATAAATTTTGGGAATTTAAATACACTTAATTACGTTCGATTATCAAATTGAACCCTAAGATAAGCTTGCACTAGATTTTACCATGTTGCATATTTTTGTTTAATTATTTTATTTTTGTTTAATTATTTTAAGGTTTCGTGTGGATGAAATTTATTATTTTCAGAGTTTTTAAAACTTCTCATAATTTCATTCCCCTACATCACATAAACACAAAACACTTTTCAATTTTAAATTTTCAAGTTTTTCATCTAATGAGTGCCTGATCATTATTCAAACACAAAAATCAATACAATTGTTTTAAACTTAAAAATAAAACACAAAAATCAATATAATTTTTACAAATCTTAAAACAAAATAAAAAAACTGTATTAAAATATTTTTTTAATTTTATAATATTTTTGTTCAACATTGTTTATCTCATTTTCAAAAATCTAATAAAATATATTCACTCAAATAATTTCACTGGTATTCATAAAATTTTGAGATATTTTAAACATCCAAACATACTCATCTTAATACTCAAAAATCCAAATTATTATTTTTAAGATATACAAGCACTGACAGAGTACCGGAGGGCGGGGGCCCCGCCCTTCTTAGAAAATTACACAAAATATTATTTTGATCAAAAACTTTTCTTGAGATTTAAATAGTGAGTTGATATGAGATGAGTTGAGATGAAAGTTGAAAATTAAATAAAATATTATTTTTTTAATATTATTATTATTTAGGATTTGAAAAAATTTAATTGTTTATTATATTTTATATGAAAATTTAGAAAAATTATAATAATTAGATGATATGAGTTTGAGGACTTTTGTATCAAAGGGGACTTTTGAAATAACTTTTAACCTCAAAAAATTTTAAAATCCAAAATATCCTCCCATGCACACAAAAAAAAAAAAAAATCGTTGATTCCCCCAAAAGTAAAATGAGCCAATATTTGAAAAAATTAAAGATTCCTAAGAAAAAAAAGTAGTCATGTTTGGTTAATATGAGAAATATGTGAATAATAATGATATAATTTATTAATAGTAGTGAAATAATTTGAGTTAAAATTTTTATGGAGTTTTAGGAAATGAGAGAGAAAAATTTAAATAAAAAAAACTATAAAGTTAAAAGGGGGAATATAATTTTTTAATATAAATTTTGTTTTGAGATTTTAGAAAATTGAATTATTTTTTGTGTTATGTTTGAAAGTTTGAGAAATTTATAATGATTAGGTAATGATTAAATGAAAAAAATTAAAATTTTAAAATTTTAAAATTGAAAAATATTTATATTTAAATATTATTTATATGACTGTTCATTCGGGCTGGATTTTTTCCCTGCCAAGTCTGAAACTCAGAAAACCGGATTCCAGTTCTAGTTTCCGGCCCGGAACCCGGGTTGCAAAATTTGGGTACAACTCGGCACCCGATTTTTTTGGTTCAGTTTGAATGCTTTGATTCATAGGTTTTTATTGTATCCCATATTTCACAGATTATAGGCAGGGCATATGTGAATTGAGTTTATCATGTGTAACTTGCACTTGATATTTATAATTTTTTTTTATTCATGTGCCCACACATAATTTTGTCGGTTATGTTATTTTTTTGGAGTATAAAATTAAAAACAACCAAACAAAATAACAAATTAAGCAAAATATAAAGATGAGCAGATTAGTTTTCCTCGGAAGCTGCTTTGATGGTGGACAAAGTTAATTTATGATTTTCATGAATTTGCACCATTTTATATATGCTAATTATTTAAACTTCCTTTTCCAAAGACTTTCTGCAATTAAATTATTAAATATATATACCTCTATTGTTTATAAATAATAATTAATCGATGATGTCTACAACTTATACGTATGTAATAAGATTTGAATCTTAGTTGCATCGATCGACCTACGTTGCTTGTCAAAGCATTGTGATGAGCCGGTCACTTCTTGTACAATATTATGATTGTAATGAGGGAAAAAAAAGGGGTTTCGAAATTCATCCAGATTTCAGCTTGGGTCTGATTCGGACTAATTCAATTCGAGTTTCGGCCTGAATTTGAAATTTGGGTTTTTGTCTGGATATACTCGAGTTTCCGGGCTAGAACCTAGATGAACAGTCCTAATTATTTAGATATTGAGATGAAATGAGACAAGATTATATGTTTTGAAAGGTTTGGAAAACCAAACAAACCTTTTAATTCTGAATCGAATCTCTATTAAAACTAGATTTTTTTGAGCGAAAACTATGACCAAAAAAGTTTCCAAAGGTCAAATATGTATTTATTTAGAACTATAAATGTTTAGTTGTTCTTTATTATCTCTTAAAGGCTAGTTTGGATATTGAGAATGTCTCATATATTTTTTAAATATAAATCAAATTCAAGAAATTTTTTAATTTTTAATTTCTAACTTTTTCATCTAATCAATATCTAATCATTACAATTTTTCTAAAGTTTTAAACAAAATATAAAAAAAATAATATAACTTTTTCAAATTTGAAAATAAAAATAATATTGAAAAGTTATATCCAATCAATTTTTAAACTTTATAATATTTGTATTCAATTTTTTCTCTTTCATTCTTCATAATTTAATAAAATATCTTAATTCTAATTATTTCACAAAATCATTTTTATTTTTTTTGGGTGGTGGAAAAGATTATAATTGGAAATGATAGAAAAAGGGCGTTCATCTCACGTTCATACCGTGATAAAACCATTTACTTTGCAAAATTGCACGTTGCATTATGGCCTACAACGTGATATATGATGCCCCTCCTAAAGTCCTTTACGCCCTTTCCTTTTGACCTCTCACTTTTTTAAAGTCATTGTCGTACTAATATTATCCATCAACGTAAATGGGGCAAATCGTCAAGCAAAATATAAATTATTATATTATTTTTGTAAGGATGGTTTTAATTCTTTTTTTTTTAAAAGAATGGAACTTATATATTTTTAAATTATATTTAACATCACTCTAATTTGAAAATTAAGATAAATATAGTGTTCTTCATTTTATTATAAAATATTTTGTCATTAATTTTATATAAAACTATTGATTTTTAATGATAATATGAAAATATCAAAAATTTAGTTTTGAAATAACTTAATAATTATTTATGAATTCATTTTATTTAATAGTATAACATGTTCTCACTTATATTGATGACTTTTGGCTTTAGTTGATCCACGTGTATCCCATAGACGGTTGAAGATTTTGCGTTTTTGGAAAAGGTTTTTGCTATAGATTAACTATTATTTATTTTGAGTAATTCTATATACAATCGTGAAGTGTGGAACCGCCGCGTAATCGCTTTGAAAAAGAGTGTGGTCCACTATTAAAAAAATAATTTTTTTCATGTGTATTCTATGTTTTATTCACTTTTTTCAAAGTGATTACGTGGCGGTTGCACAATTCACGATTGTAAATATATTTTCTCATTTATTTTCATACTGATAATTTTTTTTTAAAATAAGATGTGGGGTGTGTGATAGTAAATAGTGACTGATGATAGAAATTATTCTTTAAAAAAAAAACAAATATTAGACAATAAACTTTCTAAAATAACGATATTAGTTTTATAATTATTTTACAACTCTTTTATAATTAATTAATTTTCATGGTATTGATATATAAAATGAGAATAGTCGATTGATATTAAATAATTTATATTTTGAAAAATACTAGTTACTGTTTTATAAATTATCACATTTAATTTTTAAAAAAGTATGATCTATCATTTGAAAAATAATTTTTTCATATGAATATTATTTTTCATATGAAAAAGAAGTGTTAAGATAAATATAAATTTTCATAAAAATATTTATTAATATTTTCTCCATTATTTAACGTGAAGAATAAAATATTTCCTATTAAATAATATTTCTAAGAAAATTCGTAAAACTCTTTAAAAAAAAAAATGAAACCAAACATAATGACTTCCACGTGTATCCCATGGATGGTTGAAGATTTTGTGATTTTTGGGACCTACACGTGTTGTGTCCAACACCGGGGTTAAATTAGGGAAAGTATCCAATAAAAATCGGGGAAGAAACGTGCGAAGGTCATGGTAAATTGGTAATAGCCTGAGAGGGTAAGGACGAAAGAACTCAACAAAACCCAAATGAAATCTGATTTCGGATCCGTTTCAGAACTCGTGGAAGGAAGAAGGCCAAGCCGAGAGATGAGTGGCTCCGACAGCTTCGCCATGGCGGTGTCTAACGCTGAGGCCGCGTAGCCCGACCTTTTGTTTTTCTTCTGGAAGCCCTGGATGGGCCAGTCAACCTCGACGGCTGCAAGTTCTGGCCGCCGCGAAAGCAATCAGAGCCAGCTATCAAAGATCAAATCAAAGGCCCTGATCTACCCGATGCAAATTGAATATCCGGAAGGACAGCAGGGGACGATCAATGGAGAGCCAGATTACATCTCCAAATTGCCAGACGAGTGTCTGGCTTGCATTTTCCAGTCCCTCGGCTCCGGTGACCGCAAACGCTGCTCTCTCGTCTGTCGCAGCTGGCTCCGGATCGAGGGACAGAGCCGTCACCGTCTCTCACTCAACGCCCCGTCGGATCTCCTCCCTATGATTCCTTCTATCTTCTCTCGATTTGATGCCGTCACCAAACTCGCCTTGAAATCTGATCGTAGATCCGAGAGCATCGGCGACGAGGGGCTCATACTCATCTCACTTAAATGTCGCAATCTCACGCGCCTCAAGCTTCGTTCTTGTCGCGGTTTGACCGATGCTGGCATGGAGGCATTCGCGAAGAATTGCAAGGGTTTGAAGAAGCTCTCCTGTGGATCTTGCACCTTCGGAGCCAAGGGAATGAACGCGGTGCTCGATAATTGCTCGGCTCTCGAAGAGTTATCCGTGAAGCGCCTGCGTGGCATGACCGATGGGGTCGCGGCCGAGCCGATTGGACCCGGCGTAGCCGCTTCATCTCTCAAAACGATTTGCCTGAAGGAACTCTACAACGGGCAGTGTTTCGGTCCAGTTATTATTGGCGCAAAGAATTTAAGAACCTTGAAGCTGATCAAGTGCTCTGGCGATTGGGATAAGCTTCTCCCAGTGATAGCGAATCGTGTCATTAGCTTAGTCGAAGTGCATCTCGAACGTCTTCAGGTCACCGATCTCGGCCTCGTGGGGATCTCTAGTTGTTTGGATCTGGAAATTCTGCATCTTGTCAAGACCCCGGAGTGCACAAACATGGGGCTCGTATTGCTCGCAGACCGTTGTAGGCTCTTGCGGAAGCTTCACATTGACGGATGGAAGGCGAATAGGATAGGCGACGAGGGCTTAATTGCTGTCGCGAAAGGTTGTCCTAATCTTCAGGAACTGGTTCTCATCGGTGTGAATCCTACAAAATTGAGTTTGGAATCTTTAGCATCGAATTGCAAGAATCTAGAGCGCTTAGCTTTATGTGGAAGCGATACCGTTGGCGACGCAGAGATTTCTTGCATTGGTGCGAAATGCCTAGCATTAAAGAAGCTCTGTATAAAAAGTTGCCCCGTTTCGGATCAAGGTTTGGAAGCTCTTGCGGGCGGTTGCCCAAATTTGGTGAAAGTGAAGCTTAAGAAGTGTAGAGGAGTAACGCCCGAGGGCGCTGAATGGTTGAGGGCAACTAGAGAACCACTTGTGGTGAATTTAGATAATGGTGCGGCCGAGCATCAGGATGCGAGCGCGAGTGACGGTGGAGCACAAGAAAACGTTGTTGAAATTCTACCTCCTCCTCCTGTGCATAACCAGATGGAGGCGGCTGTTCCATCGAGCAGTACTGCTCGATCAAGCTCGTGGAAGTCGAAGCTAGGGGTGGTTAGCATTTTGAAGAGGTGGTCAAGTGGTAACAGCAGTTCCCGGGGTAGTTAGATAAGCATTTCCAGCAGAAGTTCCAACTCAAATAGCATGCTTGCTCTTGCTCCGTTTACATTGTTTTGTGTTGTATTATCCAGTTCTGCCCCTTTTTTCTAAATGTATTTAATTTGATTCCGTATGCTGTTCATTGCCTTTAGACTTGAATCTTTGCTGTTGCAAGTTGTAATTTCACACTTATACCATTTCTGCTCATTTGGTAAACTCACTCTTTGACTCTGTTTTATTGAATGAGTGAAGCCCCCCGTCATTTCTGTTCACAGACACGGCAGATGTTTTGATAACCAAGTGTTGCTTTTCTTTTGTTGGTTTTAATTGTCTAAAGCCTTTGCTATTAGCTAGTTCTCTTGATGCATACGATTGGAAAGGCATTAGATATGTTAACTGTTAAGTTCTTATGTTGGTATCTGAGGATTTCATGAGTGACCTTAGGCTGAGGTGGGAATGAGATTATGACTTAAAAGGTTGTGAGGTTTTGATTTCTTGCTTTAGTTAAAAATAAATATTCAGGGGGGAATGATCAAAGCGCAATAATTTCCACATTTAAGGGAATGCATGTAAATACTGCATATTTGATTCCATTCGCACATCAATTTTTCTTCCCTGCAGTTAATACTCCTTCCTCATATCAAACAGGGTTATATTTCCGGCCTGCGATCCTTGTTCTGCATCCTTGCGAAATTTATTCATAGTCTGTGACGAGTACTTAGTTACTGGATTATTGTGTTGAGTTTGATATATGTTCTGCTTTGGTCTGGAGATTAATTGTGGTTTCTGGTTTTGCAAATTAAATTTTCTGTCATCCTTTGGTGAAAAGCAATGATATTAGGTGCTGCCTAAGGAAATGTAACCGGTGCAGTAGATAGGGTTGGATGAGGTTACTAATGGAGATCCTTGTAAACTGAATTAGGTAATTGTCTTTAATCACAATATATCAACCCGGCGGGGCAAATGCATACTGCGTTAGTGTTGGTCTTGCATTTTGACCTGCAAAATATTGATTCACCCAACCTCCTATCCTTGAACTTATCTGTTTTCAGTAGCAACATTTGTCTAGCGAAGTGAAGGGAACCCTAACTTTTTCTCTTGGTTTCATGAATTGGGAAAATCCCTCTCTTAAGCTCGCAGGCATGCGCATCCTCTAAGATATTGATAACTTCTAGTGACATCTCTATGCGTCTACTTGGATATGGGAAATCAACCTTTACCGCTTTTTCTGTCTTTAGTAGCGATCAGTTTGGCCTTTTATTGAACATTCTAGGTTGATTAGCCTAACTCTTGATTCAAGCTCTCTAAACTGTTTCTGTTTCTATGGTTATTGTCTGATGGTTAGGAAAATCTTCAGAAAGTAGTATTTAGTGTTATTAGTTGTGTACTATACGGTTAATATCTACTCCCCCCCCCCCCCCCCTCTCTCTTTAATACTTACATATCACAGACAATTATTTCTTGAGGGTGAGGACCCTTGTGGGGGGGGGGGGGGCTTGATCTTTCTCACTAACAGGTTTGGCGTGAAGCTCATGATACTTCTGCCATATGATGCAACAACAGAATTGCTTTTTTGCTGATGTAAGTATGAAAATACCTGGTAGCCTACACACTTGTTATGGTGTTGCCCATTGGCCCAACAGGTGTCCATGATTGCATTGTTATAAGAAGTTTGCTAAGGGAAGGAGCAGTGAGCAGCTGATTATTGGTAGTCTTGGAGTAAAATGGTTTCAATCATCATAGATGCTAGGGCATGACCTCTAGTGCCAACTTCTTTAAGGCTGCAATGTCAATCTAGGGTGCATTTGATGGGAGTTCCCCAGTTTACAATGACAGGATTCATTGGCCTGCTCATGGTGCTTATTTCGGTCAGAAAAGAAGACAAATATAAAGGTATAATAAACTTTGTGTGTATGTTGATGGTCCTTGTGTACTTAACATGTAATCTTTTCCCTTATGTTACCGTTCTAATCTATATTTGTGGGTGTGTAAGTATGTTGGAATCAAAATTGATTAAATATGTTTAATTACTTCACTTATCAAAAAACAAAAAAGTTGTCATCGTTGGTGCTGCTGGCCTTTTTTCGTCAGATAATACATTGGAACATGACATAATGTATCGGTAACTGATAAAAATTTTGGTCTTAGTATTATGTTTGCACAGCTAACATATGTGGAGTAGCGACCCATAAATGTAACTTAAGAGTTACTTACACAGTTGTTCTTGATTGCAGCAGTGACATTGATGCTGATGCCAACAATAGTGATGTTTCTGGGGCATTCAGATTTGGCTAAGCTTATATTTCATAGTCAAGGTTATGCCTTAATTTTGCATTTGGTACTCCCTCTCCACAAACACACCCCTTCTTTCAGGCATGTCCATATATTATATATGAATATATATATATAAGTAATGTGAAGTTATATATAGGAATGGTAACCAATAGTGGGGCTTGTGCTACTACCGAGACTATTGCAGACTAAATCATCAGGAAGCCAAAACAAGTTACAATGGCCTTGAATTATTGAATGTGATGACTGGTGAGAAAAGGTAATTGTTGTTATTGTAAGGCTTGATTTGCAGCTTTAAGATATGTTTTCTTTGTAAGATATACCTCTAGGGAATTAGTTGGATGCATGTTATCTATATTTATCATTTTATGTGGTAAGATCTACAATATTATGTCCCATAACATTTCTGCCTAGCGTAGAATTTCCTCTTAAGTTTGAACATAGGCATTGTATTTTTAATTTTTGGAATGCACAGAACACACCCTTTCAAACATGGCCATGATTTGATCTGTCTATGCAGAATGGAGATTCTTTATTCCTCCCCATTCTAAGTAGGAATACTCGTTTTATCCCTTAACAAAGGGCACCACACACACTCACGGCAGTGGTTCCACACCTGGAAACCCGTTCTGAGGGTAATTGTACCACACCTATAGGCCATGTCCATGGCCACAATCAGGAGTCATTAGACCACTCCCATGGGGTTTGGGGGCAGCTGATAATCCAAAATGGTTGAGATCTTGAAGATCAATTTTTAAAAATAGAGGTTTCTTCACCAAGAATTTACATACCAATATCTCAGGAATAGTTATTTTCCTCATTTTTCAAGGGCTGTTCATCATGGAATGGCTATTTTTGTCACAAAACCCAATCAAATTGTGAAATATCTCTTCCATTCTATTTCAGGGATCAGTACCGCTTTGGAGCGGAACTGTCTGTTTTGAGGATGAAACCAGCATCCAATATGGGACTGCCGCACCAGATTTTTTCCCAAAATACCCTAAACATATTTTCATTTTTCACTCCAGGAGGCAGGATACCAGCAGCCCGACGCAACATTGGCCTTCCCCACCTGCTGCGGCTTAACCACCAGCATTTCTCCACCAATCGACGCCACCAGCCAGCCCAACGTAGCCACCCAATCTGATGCCAACCAGTTCAATGCAGCAGCCACAGCCACCACGCAGTCCGACGCCACCCAAAGCTTGCATGTTGATGCACTACGAACAACTCAAATCGGCCACCTGCATGTAGAAACACAACCTTGCAAGACCACCATCTCCATGCATGGTTCTGCCTTGCACCATCTTGAACAAATCATGAGCCTCTTCCGCGGCAACCACCAACCTCCTTGCACCATTACTGCTAAAGCCTCCTCCACCAACCTCCAAAACCATGCCACCAGGAACCACCATGCAAGCCTCACCGTGCGCAACCAAAGGAACCTTGCCCAACCCTCTTTTTAGTTTTTCAAAATAGAGCATCCGACGGAAAGATACCAAGCACGGATTTCCATGTCCACGTACGCCGCCGTGCCCACTTCTTTGTGTCGTTGCAAAAAGCGTTGGAGCACCATCCATGTTTATTTCCTGTTTCTCTGTGAGCCACCATCAACCCTGGCAGAAACACCGTCGCACGTTCTCTTCACGCCATCTTCTGCAAACCACAAAAGGGTCCTTGTGTTAGACAACCTGAAGCAGAGCAAAGGCTCCACGTGCAGACCACCAACTGCAAGACTCCATCACCAACGCATCCCGTCAGATTTGTTGTTGCCAAATTCCATTTTCGAATATAAGGTTGGTGGGTGAGAACCTGTAGAAAAGGTTCATAGCCAGACAAAGACAAAACAGACGATCGTTGAAGTTTGAGTACTGGGAGTATAACAGCCTGGACGAGAATTGTCTTTCAATTCTTTTATCTTAATACTTTTTATTATTCGAAGATAGATAGAGACGAGGGTGAGGGGAGGTGAGGGATCTGGCTTCAGTGAGAGAGAGACGAGGGTGGGAGAGAGATCTGGTTTGGGTGTGATGAGGACACATGCTGGGTTTAATGAATGGGCTACGTGGCAGGTGTACATTGGTGGCTGATTTCAGCCCTTAAATGGATGTACCGATTAGAAGTTATTCTCTTCAAAGATATATTCTCGGTACCAAACGTGGCTTTAATGTTTCTAGTTTTTGTGCATGTATATTAATTCGTTTGGAGAAATTGTGACATCCAAAATTTGTTGTTTTTGATGATTTGGTTGTGTAACAATTCTTGGAATCTACTCGAGACAGAAAAGTTATGTTTGGGTGTCAAACTCATCTCAATTTATCTCAAACTAATTATTGATGTGATTTATTATTTTTTTAACTTCACATAAAAAGTTAAACATATCTAAACCAATTTCACACGTTCAAACACATTTCTTAACTTTATGCATTCAATTATATCTCAATGGACCTAGAAAACACTAATATTTACATATCAATTTAGATCATATGAGCATCCAAACTAAGCAAAGTTGATATGCTGGATTTACAAAGGTTTCCGGATAACATAGAACTGTTCAGATACATAAAAAAATCAGATTATTGTCAATAAAGAATATCAAAACCACATGGTCAAGACTTTTCTTGTTGGGAGATGCTTAACTTGGTATAGGACAGAACAAATTGACAAATCTTCCCTGGTGCCTAGATGCTTGAAACAAGAAAAGCGAAGGTAGGACGGCCTAGGCATGTTGCTAAATGTTATGGGCTGCAAGTTTTGTAATTGGTAGGATAGAATTGGACCACAGACTGTGGACGACTCTACAATCTAGACTAGTATGGGTTGTAACAGTTACACTTTGGCATCTTTTCCAGAGGTTGTGAATGATATGATAATCTTATAGAATTATAGGATGTTATGGTATTAAAATTAACCAAGTATATACTATTTTGTAACATGTCATTTACGGAAAGGATAAGATAAGATGAGAGTATCGTATATCCCATTCTTGGATTGTTTACTAATTAGCCTTGCATTCTTAGACTTAATCAATTAATTCTTAGCTGCACCTTATTCTTTAGTTATTAAGTAATGCTAGATACAGTCTTAGGGAGTCTAAGTTCTGCGTACTCAATTGAAAAAAAGTAAGATCTATTATTAAAAAATTATTTTTTTTCTATGTGAATTTCAGATTTATTCACTTTTTTTAAAGGGAATACACGCAGCTTGTATACTCTAAGACTGCAAATATTATTTCTCTTAATTCACTTGTCGACTTGATGTGCAATAACCAAAATGCCTATTAGTTTTTTTTTTTTTTTTTAATGGGCACTCTCCATTTCAAATGAAAAAGACCCATTACTTGACGATAATCCTATGTGCTATATAAACTTTGATTAATTAATGAACAATGAAGAGAAAAATACCAACTTATTCATTTTCCTTTCTTTTTGCTTTGACCTTTTTTTTTTTTAAAAGACTACTTGATCTTATTGGTGGGACTAGCACGATTAGTTAATTACAATGAATCAGAGTTGGGTCCTAACCTTAGGACGGCACCCTCATAAATGTATAAATCAAAACATAAATGTATTAATCAGAGTAGAATTTTTCTAAAATATACGCACAACAATCTTTTTCGGGGGTTCTTGAAGCTCAGCCTCTACTATCCCCATCTAATCAAATAAAATAAAATAAGAAAGAAATAATATTTATAGTGTTAAAGTGACGTTCGCACGTTTAAAAAAAAAAAGATTAATGTAAAATGAAAATGGACATTCATGGTACGGTTTGAATAGTGAATTGAAATAAGAAAAATTTAGATAAAAAATAAAAATTAAATAAAATATTATTTTTTAATACTAATATTATTTTAAAATTTTAAAATATTAAATTATTTATTATATTTTATATAAAAATTTTAAAAAAATTATAATAATAAGACGAGACAGACATTCTTTTAAACGGAGCTGAACAAGCTGAGTAAGAGAGAGACCAGCTCAGCTCTTAAAGGTCCTCTCTTTCTTTTCCTCGAGGTCTTTCCTTGGCAGAAGCTGAGAGAAAGAGAGATAATAGAATTTCTTGGGATGGATTTCAGCTGTGCTGTGGGATCTCTCCGCCACGTTAAAGTCCCAGACAAAGACTGCTTGCTGCCTCTCATTTCCAGGCTCCTCGGCTATTGCATTGTTGCCACTTCCACCATCGTCAAGCTCCCCCAGGTACGTTCCCCTTTATTTTGTTTTTTCAAATCATGTCCTTTGATCGTGCTTGTTTCTTCGAACTAGTACTTATCGTTTCAGAGTCAGAGCACTGGCTTTTATCCTATTCTTTAAAATATATCATTAAAATTTATTTTTTCTATTTTACATAGACTTTTACAATAAATCATAAATCAACTTATCCATTTTTCCTTTATATCATTTAAATATTATACTTTTTAAGCCTTTTTATTTATTTCAAATATTATATTCTCTATACATCATATATTTCAAATATATCTCTATACATTATATATTTTGATATTTGTAATATTTTAAATTACTTAAAAAAAAGAGTAAAACGTTAAAAAAGATATTTGCCTTTATTATTAACAATATCAAAACTTCTGCATGCACTGTCTTTTTTTTAAAGTCGAAGGGACTATAAACGGAATGTTAGAGAGTAGATGAGAGATAAGAGAGTGAGGCATGTGCAAAAGTGATAAAATAGTTAAAATGAAAATAAGATAAAAAGAAAAGAGGATGAAACGAAAGAAAAATAATAAAAAATTGTCTAGAAGAATGAATAGTAACCTCTACATGTAGAGAATTTACTGTAGGTAAATGTAAAATAATTATGATCCAATGGAAGGAACTTTTGGCTATCTTTCTTTATATTTTAAAGAAAAATGTATTTTGTGCTCTTAGATGTACTAGCTGCCCTCTTTTTTTGTAAGTGCGTGCATGAGATTTTGCATGGGCTTTTTGAAAACACTGGATATTTGGGGGTCCGTTTTGTGATTGTTACACTCAGTATGAACTGTAGATGGATTCCAGACCTATAACTTATGGGTTTCCTTTTTCTTTCTTCCATACGTGACATGGATTCGAGAATATTCGACTGAAAACATTGATATTCATTTTTATATCCAGACACCATCTAATTATCAAAAAAAAAAAAAAATATATCCAGACACCATCTGTGGAAAGTATATATCTCTTTCAAAAGCTATTAGTTTTAATCTCTTCCTGAGTTATGGAATAAGAATCCTTGGATTTTGAAAGAGAATGTGTGAACTACATCATTATTTTATGAATTTTTTGATCCCCTTACATGCAGCCCAGGAACTTGATTCAATCCCTTTGCAGCTCATTATATTAATGCTCTTGGTTGATTGGACACCATCAGTCATATGGTGCTTTGTACTGAATCTGCAGATTATAAAAATTCTGAAACATAGAAGTGTCAGAGGCCTTAGTGTTGTGACCTTTGAGCTTGACGTAGTCGGTTACACCATTGCTTTGGCATATTGTCTTCACAAAGGACTTCCCTTTTCAGCTTATGGGGAGTTGACATTTATTTTAACTCAAGGTTTGTTCTCGGATTCTTATATTTTTTTGTCAATGTAAAGCTTTCTAGTGACGTGGGTATGCAAAACAAAATAAAAAATTCATACTTGGATTTGTAATGAACTGTGCTTGCCTCCCAATCGAGTGTAGAAATGTATATGTTCTGTACTGGTGTATGTAATTGGTCTGTGTTGGTTAATCACTACAGTAGTTTTGTTGCCTGTTATTTGGGAAAGCATGTTCCAGAATAAGGATGAGTTGCATATTGTAAATTATAAATCGGAGCTAAATTTTTGCCTTGGAGAACAATTGACATAAAATTAAGTAACCTGAAATATTTTTATTTATTAGATCCAAGTGTTGCTCCATGCTTGATGCTAAAGAGTATTATTCTTATTCGTGCCTTGTAGTTCGATTCTATATCTTGCTGTCTTATGTTTTCTCACCAAAATGATTTATGCTGGTCCTATTGTCTCATGGTTGGAGTGAATGCATTAGAATAAATAGTCCAGGAGAGATAAGATCAGTTTGTAAGGTTTGTTTTCCTACATCTTGAATTAATTATCTGTTGAACCCTGATCATTATCTGTTGGCTGGCTCTATTGGACGCCCTGGATAAGGTATTGCCTCTGGGATGAGATAACTTCGCAATATCAAAAGCTGATTTCTCATTCTTAAAAGATCTAACAAACTTCCTATCTGTTGCAGCTATAATATTAATTGCCACGATTTACTATTTTTCTCAACCTTTGGGCACTAAAACATGGGTCAGGGCATTACTGTATCCTTCTTGCTTGCTGTATGGTATTTGATTTGTCTCAAATTTTCATTTTGTGAGAGTGAAAATATGTTCAACCTCTTCCTTAATGATGGTTTTCTAGATATTGTGCTGTAGCACCAACTATCCTAGCTGGTCAAATTGATCCTGTTATCTTTGAGGTCCTCTATGTGAGTAGCATCTTTACTTTACTGTCAGCATTTGAACATATATTATTGGAGTTTCTCACTTATTTTTTATCATAGAATTTTTTGTCATCGCCTTTATAGGGATACGTATTTGCGAGCACATATATATATTTCAAATTTTTGTCCTTTTTAGAACTTTTTTTCTCCATTTTTTGGATTCTACGGTATGTATGAATTTTTCTAATTTGGGAATGACCTGTTATTGCAGGCATTTCAGCATGCAATTTTTTTCTTCGCCAAGATCCCACAAATATGGAAGAACTTTTCTGTAAGTGAACTAATGAAGGCCCCTCTTATGCTGTTCGATTGGATGTTATTGGTAGTTGAGCTCTAATCCAATTTATTTTCATTTCTTACTTTCATATTGAAAGGATTCTATAAATTCTCGTGCTAAATACTTGTTGAAAATACAGGGCCACTCTATTCTCGACCCCAATTGTCCATTCCTTCTTTAGTTCTTAATAAATATACCAATATGTCTTACATGTGAATTGTGCATTACAGTATCTCCAAAACCAGAAATTACCTATATGCTGGTAAATGCTCTGTTAATGTTGTCTACTGATAATAAAACAGATACCATCCTAAGAGGCTGTTATGTATACTTGGGTTCGAATATTAGTTAATCTTGTTGTGGTTGTAGAGGCGAAGCTTTACTCCATCCACATAGATGAAGTAGCTGTGTAGGTAAATCTTAAAATCTTTACCCATAAATCACCATTTCATGTAATACTTGCCCCGAAAAAGGAAGTTTGTGTCTGAGTGGAGAGATTAAATAAAATAGATTAAGGATGATTCGATCACTTTGCCAGCAAACTAATGCAGTCTTTTGTTGCTGTGTATACTTCGTTTGAATATTTGTTTATCTTGTGGTTGTGGAAGCAAGTTTTTACTCCATGCACATAAATGAGGTGGCTGTGTAGGTAAATCTTAAAACTTTTTTACCTATAAATCACCATTTCACCTATGATTACTTATCCAGAGAAAGGCAGTTTGTGTCTTAGTGAAGAGAGATTAAATAAAATAGGCTTATCTGAGTGTAGGTTAGTCAATTTAAGGATGATTCTATCACTTTCCAAAGAGGCAATGCTGAGATTTCTTTTGATTCTGTTTGCGAGCATACTAATGCAACCTTTTGAGTATTTACAAGTATGTGTTGCCTCTTTATTCATATTTTGGTGAACAACCATTCTCTGAGCAGAACAAAAGCACCGGGGAGCTCAGTTTCTTAACATGTTTAATGAATTTTGCTGGTTCCATGGGTAAGTCTATAGCTTTAATTGAACTAGACCTGTTAGCTTCTGATAGATGCATGCAGTGATGTTATGAAACTTAATTTTTTGTTTTGTAGTGAGAGTTTTTACATGCATCCAGGAAAGAACACCAAGAAGTGGTATCCTTGTTTTATATTCTTGATTACTCCTCCTTCCCACACAATTAATACTTTGTGTGTGTTGTTCCAGAAAGTAGAAGGTTTTTCAAGTTTGAATTCACTTCTTTTCAAATTTGAGTTTTGTGGTTCATTTGAGGCATCATGTACTTAGAATGTCAATTTTACCGAAAAGATTTAATAAACTTGAAAGTGTTCTAAAAAATAAAAAGAATTTTAGTTTTCTGCACCTTTTGGTTTTAGCATTTCAACAAGTTATTCTAATGACTTGTTGCACATTTCCGCATATTATCTCTCTCAAATGAGGTCCCTCCTAAGTTTTTGTTATTTTTCTGCTGCTCTATTAAAATGCAATTTTCTGCGAGAAAGAATTGTCTTTTACATCCTTGGTTTCTTGAAAGATTCCGAAAGAAAACAATTGGTATGATTTTTCGAGCACCGAGACGTTTCTTGTTCAAATATGAACACCATAGTGTATGATTTGAATTTATCCTTCACATGCCTTAGCTTTCTAGTTTCTAAGCAACACTATGTACACTCCATGGTTTCTTTGTATCATTTAAGCTGTTGGTGCCAGCATGGATATATTTGGTGCATAATTTCTGCCTATTGCTGTCCTTAATTCTTTCGCAGTTCTTTTGGGTGCTGTAATTGGTATTACTACCAATGTTACCATCCTGATTCAGACGATTATGTACCGAAAGCCTCATGCCAAGGCAGAGAAGAAAATAAAGTAGAACCAGACATGTCATGGGTAGCTTTCCCACCATTACAAAAGCCTCAACAGGTGCCGCCGCCAAGCGTTCAACACACAAGTTTTAAAGTTCATTAGGTGTGTCTCATCTTTGTTAACAGTCGTAGCTTAATTCAAGGGTTCAGAGGATGTTCCAAGTGGGACAGTTTCTTATTAGAGGATACATGAATGCATAAGCAAATGAAGAAACTGCAGTTCTATTCGACACAATCTTATTGTTTATCGACGAATAAACATTCGATAGCTTATTGTAAACCCTCATAAGGATTCCCTTTTTGGAAAGGTTTACTACTACAACAGGAGCAATGTTTTTCCTCTTAAGGTACTTGTTCACCACGTCTTGTTCCCTTAGCCCAAATTTCCTTTTTCTCAGTGCTGCTGCACGCATACTTAACAGGATCAGTTGCTAAGGGTATAGCCTTCTGGTGGGAAGCATTCTGGAAAACCAACAAATAAAAAGGGGAAAAAAATGCTAATGAAATTAAACATCTTCGCCTCCATACCCATTGCAATGCTGTGTTGAAGTGCTGTTACTTGTCAACCTTTTAAAAAAATTAAAAGGTTGAAGGCAATCATTCAAAACTGAAAGTCTACAATGGATTAGTCATCACTCTTTATAATAATAAAATATTATTATTTTTTATTTTTTTATTTTTATAATTAATTTTTATTTTATAATTAATTCTATTTTCATAACCTCTTATAATCTCCAACAATCATATTTATTTTCACAATCCAATAAATAAAATTTCATCACACGATATCAATATTATCAAAACAATTCTATCGATCTTCAATGCAACCAAGCCAATTCTCACAAACATTATCACTCAATGTAAAAAAGATTATGCTCACAAACAGGTTGCAAGCAAATCCCATTGCCGGTTGCAAGAAAATCTCACAAACATGATGCTCACAAATTTTGTTTTTGCCAGTATGCTTGGCTGCCATCATTTGAAAGTTAAAACATGGCTTTCTGTACTATCAACATATAATATTTGTTTAATCTCTATCTCCGTGCACCATAACTCTTTAAATATGGCTTGAAAAAAGTCCTCCATTCAATTGAAAAATAATTTGTAACAAAAGAAATCACTTTACACTTCACCAGCTTTTATCACTTTACTGGATTTCTGGGTTGTTTTTACTTTTTGTAACTCTATATTTTTTTTTTCCTATCAGAAGATTTCTTCACAATTATGTTCTTGATAAATGCATTTGCTTGAGCAACTTTCTCGGTCTCTATACTGCATCTTCCCAATTAGTTTTTTCTTTTGTTCATCTTCTTAGATTTTTATAGTTTCAGTGCTATATTTTTTCTGATATTGCTCAAAGTTGACACAAACACAATCATAGTAGAGAGCGACTTGTTTTCCTAAGAAAGGACCAGTAAATGATCCGACAATACATGGTAGAGAGAAGGGAAACTCTGGATGGAATGCCTGCGTAGCTCGAGACTTTTTTTTTCCTGGCTTCTTTTAACACTCTCCTCACATTTTAGTATTCTCTTCTTTATAAACATGAAGACAAGCGAGACCAAAGAAACTACCAGAGACCAACAAAATCAAACCCAAACAATAAAATCAAGAGTAGAATCAAGGCTAGAGTTTCAAATCAAACCGAAACAACATCAACAAAATCAGACCCAAACAATAAAAATCAAGAGTAAAATCAAGGCTAGGGTTTCGAATCTTACCGTGTGCTTGTTGTGCTGGAGAAAAGCTGCCGTGGTGCTATGTTGGAGAGTGCCGTCGCGGGAGGAAGAAGAAGAGAAAGAGGGAAGAAGAGAAAAAGGGAAGAAGAGAAAAAAAAAAACTAGAAGAAGAGAACGGAGGAAGAGACGCGAGAGAGAAAGAGGGAAGAAGAAAGAGAAAGAAATCGCGGGAGAGAGAGAGCCGAAATTAATAAACAATGTATTTGGAGGTGAAACAGTTCTTTTCATCTTTGAAGAAAAGGATGAAATTACTGTAGATAATATTTAGGATGAAAAGTGTTTGGCTAATTCAATGTGGGCCAACTATTGATAAAATTAGTTAAATTTAGAGATGAAATGTTATTTGAAGAAGCCAATATGGATGCTCTTACCATCGCTTGTTTGCTTAGGCAATTCCCTGTATATTCATTGCATGATGACATTGACACTTTTAGAAGGGGTCGAAAGAACTTGGAAGATGAATGATTATAAATGATAGAAAAAACCCATAGTGACCCATAATTTTGAAAATCCTCTCCCCCTCTCAAGGTAATTTAGAAGAATTATCTTTGGGGATTCTAAAAAACTCAAAAAATTTAGCCTTAAATTTGAAAGAACAACTATAAAAAGCAACACAAGACAAGGGAGACTTACTAGGCCTAATAAATTGATTTCATTTTTGTAAAATTCTAAAGTCTCACTATTCATTTGAATAGGTCAAGTTTTAGTTGGGATGTTTTTCTCACAAAAATTCTTAATATAAGGTAAAGAAACAACATGTTTCTTCCTATGCCAGAAGACATTTGGAAGATCAGAACAAACATTATCAACCATTTTTTGTGAAAATCACTGATTTTTGACTGAAGCAAAGTATTAGAGAGGCATCTGTTTCTTTAAGAGCCAAGTGGTTTCTGATAAAATGGTTACTTCTCTTCATTCTGCTTATTGTGTTATCTCCAAATCTCTGCTTCGTGCTTGCTCATTCCTACTTAGTTCTTGTTTCTGTTGGCGCTACTCTGTCTATAATTGACTTCCTAAAACCGTGTCTGTAAGACCTGTTTTGCTAGGAAAGCGCGTAGGACAGGAAATGGTACAAGGTTGGACCAAGGGTATGTGTTACGAAATGCAACAGAACCATGAGTGAGGATATGTTTAGTGAGTGTTGAGTTTTGTTTTGGTTGGTTCCATAATGAATAGAATATTTAGATCTAATTCGTCTATTAGTTCAGGTCTAGTATATCACCTGGTATTATTAATGAAGAAGATTTTTCTATTGCAGAAGCTGATTCTATTGATTTTAATCGTTGGAGTATTCCAAAGATTGATGTTAAATCTATTTACAAAACCACTTGGGTTCAGTCTGCTTTTAAGACTGAGTTCAATGTTAAAACTGTTGAACAAACCTATGCTATTTCAAAAACTCATGAAAAATGTTGTCTGTTTAACAGAAAATCGATTCAAGATTTTCTAGTAAAAGGTTACAAATTTTTGCATATCGGTTCTTTTCAAGTTGTTGTTAAACCTCTAACGTGGAAATACATCAATGATTCGGTACTTCTTTGTTTACGTCAAGAAATTTGAAACTAATATCCTTAGCATGATTCAATCTTCTTTGTTCAGTGGTCTTGTCCACTTTGATTGCTTTCCTGATTTAACTCTTGTTTTGGATGATCCTAATATTTTGAAAGCTTTGACTTTAAATATTTTAACTTTTGGTTATGAAATGGAAGAAGGTAGCAAACCTCTTGCCATTATTTATCGCATTTATTATAGGATTTTAAACACTAATTTGAATCCTAAAACTATTTTGAAAACTTCAGGAAATAAAACTTTGTTAATCCAGAGTTCTACTCCTGATACTACTATTCAAGTTTCAAAAATGATCTATTGGAAAAATATTTCTTTTCCCAATGAATGGACTTTAGAACATGAAGTTCCTCTTATTAGAATTCCAACTGACGAACTCAATCTTGATTATATTCAGCAATATTTGGATGACAATGTTAAAATTAGTTTTGACCAACTTTTAGTAAACAATGAAAGAAGAAATTTTTTCGCTGGAACTAGATCTTCTTTTCTTGGTTTTGTTTCAGAAAATCCAGAAAGAAGAGACCAAAATCTCAAAAAATTTCTAGAAGATTATGTAAAATCACCCCATCCTATTAACCCTGATTTAAAACTAAAAGGAGTTCCTACCGCTTCTTAAGTTACTTCTGCTTATTATACTACCAAGGATGCCGAAATATCCAAAGGTAAAGTCGTAAAGGAAGAAGCGGATAAAGAAGAAGAATATGCTTTATCTCTATCTCCTACAGCTTCAGATATGATTGCGTCTATTCATCACAATCAGCTTACTGTGATAAATAGAGTTTTTGAAATTGATTTAATTTCTTTGTTTAAAGAATACAGTTCTATTAAAAACCGTGATAAGAGAAAAACTTACCATGCTAATTTTTCTGATTCTGAAAAATTACGTGTTAAAAGAAAATGAAAAGAAAAAATGTATGCTCTTCAAAAGCATATACATTTCTTTGATTTTGTTGAAAATAATTATGTTTCTAAAAATAGTTTAAATGTTGTTAAAACTAGTTTTGTCAAAGAAGAATGTAAGGCAGTGGTTAAATATACCATGTAGCGGCAGAAGGGAAGCACAAATATAGAAATAGGACTAGATGACTAGATAGGACCACATAACTAGAACTGGTGATAATGAAAATAAAAGGACCAGATAACTGGAACTCGTAATAATATGAAAATAACAGGATCAAATAACCGGAACTGGTAATAATGAAAATAAATTGAAAGTAGGACCAGATGACTGGATAGGACGAGATAACTGGAACTGGTAATAATGAAAATAAATTGAAAACACTTAATAAGAGTAACAATATTTATTCATGATGAAATACATGATGAAATAACTTACAAAGATAATTTGAACAAAAGGCATAAGGATTTTCTGGAGAAATCTGGGTAGTATGAAAATGAGAGAGGAGAAATAGCTAGTAATGGAAGAAGAAGGTATCCCGAAGGAAACGAAACCTAAAACCAGTGATGCCTTCTTCTGAAGCAAGGTTCCCCTTTTATAGATGAAGGGGACACCAATTACAATTATTATAGCAATAAAGTGAATAGTGAAAGTAGCACTGAAAGTAGCAGGAGTCGGGCAATTTCAAGAATCTGGCAGTTGGAGACTAATTAGTCTTGGGAGGACAGTAGTCTATCTTTTGCCAATGTCAAATCAAGTGAGGAGGCCAATGAATCTTTAGGGCGTTAGCCTTCAACAGTTCTTGTCAGTTTGTGCCGACAGATCATTCATCTTCAGATAATCTTGGGGTATCTTTTGAATCATGTCCAAATATATTGCTATATGTGTTAGCAACTGAAGTTTTGGATGATGTTTCTGACTTGTTATCAGATTCATCAGAATTATCATTTTCAATGGACTTCTTTAACAAATAAATCAAATCCTTTTTATTAAGCCATCCAAGAACATTCTTCTTTTTAGACTTTGAGGATTTATCAGATTTAATAGTTGCAGAAGAGGAGGCAACATCTTTTTCCCTCTGTTTAGTATTCTTAGTAGTAGTGGTTGTTTGAATCAGTGGGTATCCAGGCGATGTTGATTGATGAATAATAACAGAGAATTCCTCAGTATTTTTCAGATCTAGAGCAGTCTGGGGGAAATCTTTGGTAATATTATCAATAATGTCTTGTGTACGAGGATATCTATCCCACCATTTGACAAAGCAGTATTTGCAACAGGTCACCATTTCTCTCATAACTCAATTTTAGAATCCAAAGGACCTTGTACCTTTTATAGAAATGGAAGGGAGTAGGGAAATTTGACACCATGACGATCCAATTTTGAAACAATTGCATTAGCAAAACTTTTAATAGATTTCTGAAGTTGTTTAGGAAAAAAGTCAGGATTAGGAATGGGGCCAAACTGGTTCCACTATTTTAAGAACCAAAGGGGAAGTTTGACTTTGAATTTCTTATCAAAATTAAGAAACCAGGAATGACTCATGCCTCAATTTGAAACAACATGAATTTGGACCAGACATCAATGTAATCATAATAGCAACAAACAATTTCAGAATTGGAAAGTCTTTTTGAAGTAAAGGGGTGAGTACCCCAGTTTTCTACGGTAATGATGTTCAAAATGTAAACACTGTGATAAATCAATTTTGATTTATCAGTTTTATCATAAATGGATTTAATAACAATGAATTCTATTTGGAGCAGAATACCAAAATAATACTGGAGGTTTTTGGCCGAATTCTCAGGAATCCAGTGAAAATCTGGTGGAAAATAACTGGAAGCTATTTTGAAGGGATCTGCATATATCGATCGATTAGATTCAATATAGAACAGATTTTGGGAAAATGTTTTCTTAATATACTCAGTTTTCGAAGCAGGTGAATATTGAGTGGGTTTAACAGAAGAAATTGGTTCAGCATATGGGTCATAAGGGGTAGCAATAGCAAAAGCAAATTAAGCAGGTTTAACAGTAGGGATACTCCCAAGAGTAGTAAACCTATTAGCAATCTCTAATGGGGAAGCATACTCATTTTTTATGAGCATGAGATCAGGAATTGGTGGAGGTGGAGCAATCTTTTTTCCTTTATCTTTTTTCTTGCTCATGGTTGTTGCAAAAATTCACGAGTAAGAAAATCAGGAATGAAATTATCAAAACCTTTAATATATTCAAGATCGAAGTAAAAAACACTTAGTATAACTTTCCATCGGGCAAAAATATGTTTTGATGCAATGTTTTCAATATATTTTTCTAAAACATATTTAGCACTTTTGCAATCAATGCGTAGTAAGAATTTTTTGTTTAACAAATCACTTTAAAATTTTGAAATGCATAGTACTATAGATAATATTTCTTTCTTAATAGTACTATAATTAAGTTGTGCATTATTCCATACTCCGGAATGGAATCGAACAATTTGTTCGGATGAGCCTGGTGAAACAATTTGTTTCAGTATGCCACCATAACTAATGTCAGAGGCATATGTTTCAATGATTTTAAAAGAACCGAAAGTAGGGATACCAAGACACGGAAGAGTCTTGACATGTGCCTTGATTTGTTTAACAAGAGTAGTATGAATTTCGGACCAAGAAGGAGGATTGTTGCGTAGCCTTTCAAATAGTGGGCGACATTGTTTCCTTATATTTTGGTAGAATTTGGCAACATAGTTGATAGAACCAAAGAATCTTTGTAACTGGGTTTTATCAAGAATAACATTAGGAAATTTGTCAAATTCAATAGCCCTGTTGATGGGTCGAACTTTGCTTTCAGAAATATCATAACCAATGAATCTCATCTTGGTTTGAAACAATTTAATCTTTTTAGTAGAAACAACAAGACCATTTAGCCTAATCATATCCAGAAATGATTGCAAATGTTTCTAGTGTTCATCAATAGGCTTGGAAAATATATGAGAACATCATCAATGTAAACAATGGTGAAATGGGTGAATGACTTGAAAATGTCATTCATAATATTTTGGAATTCACTAGGGGTATTTTTAAGACCAAAAGGCATCACATTCCACTCGTAGTGTCCAAATGGGGTTGTAAAAGCAGTCTTATACCTATTTAACTCATTAATCTGTATTTGCCAAAATCCTAAATTTAGGTCAAACTTGGAGAAGACAACTGCATCACATAACCTATGAATTAAGTCATTTTTGTTGGGGATAGGATACCTAATCCACTCTAAGATTTTGTTCAAAGGTTTGTAGTTAATAACTAGGCGAGGTGTCCCTCTTTCAATTTCTGCATTTTTCTGGACATAGAAAGCAGCACAAGACCATGAAGACTTACTAGACCTAATAATTTGTTTAGCAAGCAAATCATTGATTTCATTTTTGCAAAATTCCAAAGTCTCACTATTAATATATATATATATATATATATAGTAGAATACTAAATCTCACATGCATATAATTTTCTGACTCCCCCGTTACAGACTTGCAATTAAAAAGCAGATGGTATTTATATCTGTCTTATATCTGTTCTGTTGGTCCTCTGCATCTTTTTAATTAAAGTAGTTGTGGGTGATTTTCCACCCATACATACTGAGCTGTTGATGGAATTTTTTTGCATTTATAACAAAATCCAGGGTTTTCAACTGAGGTAGGGTTTGTAGAGTGAGATGCAACAATATAAGGTAGATTAACAAATGAAAAAAATCTGAATAAGCCTAGATATCAGATAAGTTGTAGGTATATGGAGGGTTTGTTAGAATTAATTAATATTATATCCCAAGAGATAAGGAAAGGAAGGGAAGGTGGTAGGGATGGGAGGGCCAGTGCCATGGATGAGAGCTCTGAGAAAGAGTGGGTTGCTCCTTTGCCCCTATTATATGTAGCTGTGAATCCATATGCCTGACTCCAATGCAGGGTGCATCTTTCTGGCTTTGTGCTTTTCAACCCAACCAGCAAGCATCATCCTCTTTTTTATATCATGGAAAATGATTTGTACAATTTTATTGTGTGCAAAGCATAATCCTTAAAAAAAAAAGAAAAAAAAAAGAAGAAGAAGTAATGCTAGATATAATTATAAGATTTACAAGTGTCGCACATTTTATTTTTTTTAAAAAAAAAGTGAAATCCATTATTAAAAAATTAGTTTCTTCATGTAGATTTCATATTTATTCACTTTTTTTAAGAATAGTATACGATATTTATGCACTTTATGATTACAAATATAATTTCTCTTAAAAAAAAAGGATATAACTGAAACTCACGTAAAAGAACTCACTTTTTATGGTGAGTCTTACTTTTTTTTCGAAGGTACTGAGTGAAACTTATACATACTAGTACTACTTAAAACATTACTCTAATATTATTGAACTCCTAGCAGATAGCCAGTGACTACAATATTAATATATAACAATGTGTTAAATGAGGAATATTTTTATAAAATTATTTTATTTTTATAAGATAATTTTATAAAAATATCTCTCATTTAATATATTATTATATAATTTATTGTATAATATATTATGATTGTATCATTACTCATTAATATTATGTCATCTTTCTCTCATAATTCTTTTAATAATTTTGTTTTTGTGCATCAGTGGTGATTGATGTTTTGTCTTTTTTCATTGCATGGTTTCTTTCCAAAGTTGCAATCTGTGATGTCCGACAGATATTTAAATTAATTAAGATGGCTACTAATTGCAGCCATGTACTGTGTGGGGTTCATGGCTCTAGACATGAGTTGGCCTGAGTTCCACCTTCTTGCTTGATAAATTTAGAATTAATTCAAACTTAACTAATGTTGGAACCAATCTTTTTTGTTATATATATATTCTTACATAAACATATATATATATATATATATATATATATCTTTTTTGCTATGAGTTTTATATTCTATAGACGCTCCATATTATTAAGATTTCATTTGCATATGATTGCATTCTTAAACTATAAAAAAACTGACACCATGCGTTTCAATTGAATTATAACTGTTGAAATAAAAGAAAAATAACACTACAACACAATTGGTTTTTAGTGACGGTTAGGAATTTGTGACGGTCTCTAGACCGTCACTAAAAGGTATTTTCTGTGACAGTTTCTGGAAACCGTCACTAAAGATAGAATGAGATGTTTTTACGTTCCAACGTATGGGAAATATGCGTTCGAACGTTACATATACGTTCGAACATTATGTCTGTTTACGTTTGAACGTAAAATGTTTTGGCGCAACCGTTCGAATGTTATTAATTTTACGTTCGAACGTAAAATGTTTGCACCAATGTTCGAACGTTAAGTAATAACATTCGAACGTTCATTGTAAATTTAAATTAAATGACTTTAATTTAAAAATTATGTGGTTTTTATTGTGCATAATTTGTGAACAAGTCTAAAAAATTGAATTGTATATATTTATATATACACACTTTGTAATATATAAATATATATTATTGATTTATATATATTTGAAATGCAGTGATTTAGTATTAAAGTTGAAAAATATAACATCAAAGAAGGTTAAAAATTGAAATTAAAAAACGATAGAAATATTCAATAATATTTTTCGTTACAAATATTAAAAATAAAATATAAAATTTGATATTAACAGTCAGATGATAACGTTATCCGCAAAAGTCGAACTCCGTACCTCCTCAGTCAAGGTATCAACCTTGTCGTTGAGGATAGTTACACGATGGGTGAGTTCGGCAACAGACGCCGATATAGCCTCGAGCGATCGATCGATCTTATGATCGATATGCGCAGTCAGCTGTGAGATGACCGCATCAACCCAAGCAGGCCGCACATCTCCTGCAGATGTACTCGGCGTATGCTGACTACTACTCCCGACATGACCTGGCTCAGGCTGCGTCGGAGGAACTAGATCCTCTACAGGGGGTGGCTGACGTCCCCTCGCCTGTCCAATGCTACGTCGATGCGTGGTCATGTCGAGGGGGCTCATCTGATCTTTGACCCGGTCCTCTGGCTGGGTCGGCACTCCCCGTGCAAGTAATAGTCGGCTGATGAGGACACCATATGGGAGATTATCCGTGGAGACGATGCTCGCCTCGTAACGGATCCTCTGAAAGATGTGCAATGGCAAATCTATAGGATCTCCACGTGCCACTCGTATCAAAAATTGTGCCCGAAGCCGACTAAATGTGGTTTTATGAGCCACAGGATCCACATTTGTTGCAACAATAAGGTGCAACATGCGGAAGAAATGCAGCAGATGGTTCTGGTTGAAGGCGTTCTTCCGCTCGATCTGCATGCGATCCCTCCCGGTGAGGATGTAGAAATCCTCGTCTCGGTCATCATCCCGAGCCTCGACGCCAGTATCCTCAGCCTCTGACTGGCCTGCATCTCTGGCTGATGCTGGCTCACATCCCCGACCAGTAGATGATGTAGAAGTGCCTACATCCTCACGGGGTGTCGAGTGTGCAAATGTCTCCACTCCTCGACGAATCCCAAGGTGCTCGCCGATGACATCTGCTGATACCTCAATGGAAACACCGCGTACAGTCACGGTGTGAGAGGATGCATCCTGAGGCATGTCACACATCCCCATATAGAATTCTTGAACCATTGAGGGGTATACCTTCCCCCTCAATGTGCAGATATTTCCCCAGGCTCTACTGAGGAAAACATCTCTCAGGTTCGTCTGCTGCCAACAGAGTTCGTCGAACTCATTAATTAAGATCTCTCGCTCTACCATAACAGTACGAGCTCCAATGCGGGCAGTGTCCGACGTGGCTCCTTCCCTCCCTCGTTTCCTAGTATGCAGTGGAAGAGCCATATCCTGAAAATAGAAAAGGAAAAAAAAATTATTTACAATAATGCATTTTTTTGATATTAATTCTAAGATGCTCTGCCGTAACGTTCGAACGTTTTATCTATAACGTTCGAACGTAAAGATAAAACGTTCGGATGTTTATTTATACGTTCCCACGTAAAATAATGTCAATATATTTACATTCGAACGTAAAAAAATACGTTCGAATGTAACAATGTACGTTCGAACATAAGCAGTAAATAAATATTGGCTGACGTACGTTCGGACGTTAAAACAAATACGTTCGAACGTATTTGTTTTACGTGTGAACATAAATATGGACGTCCGAACGTCGAAGCATGAATATTGTAGAAAATCATTACGTTCGGATGTTATAATCAAACGTTCGAACGTGGAAGCCGTAACGGCTTTGTAATTTAAACGTCGTACGTTCGAACGTCTTGGTGAAACGTTCGAACGTTTCGACGCAGAATGGCTGAGTCGACTCAGCCATTATTGAAATCTCAAGAATTTCGCTACACGGTTCTAAATACCGAAATGTCACCGTGGAAATGAAGTATACACTTCAAGAAACATTTCTACGGTGACTATTCGGCAAATGACTAGCCGTGGTGGCCGGAAAATGAAGTTGAAAGTCTTGAAATAACTTATCCGGTTTAACACAAAACTCAATCCAAATTTCAATAAAATACATGTTACTTGAATAAAAGATGAATGCCTACCTTTAGTGACGGTTGTGGCGGAGTTGACGGCGGCGGCGAAGGAGGCGTGGCGGCGTGCAACGGAGTAGACGATGAACGTAATAGAGATGTCGTTTCGACGTTCGGTTTTGGCCTTATATACACAGAACGTTCGAACGTAATTATTATTACGTTCGAACGTTATTCAATTTAATATTATATTATAAATGTTTTCTTTATAGATTACGATGTTATATAATATTATTGACAATTAGATTATTGGTTTTTTTGCGAGTGCTTGTTATATTTCTAAAGTTTAGCAATATGTTTATACATGTTGTTGTGATTTTATGCTTACTCTTGAAATAATTATGATTATTGTTTGTGAATTTTGTGAATAGTTTATGAGCTTATGGTATTTATTGATTATTTAATAAGTAGTATATAGATATAAATAGATATATAAAATGTAGAATACATATTATAGTATAAGTTAGTATATAATAAAGAATTTAATAAATAACAATTTAATATATATTATTTATTTATATATATGGTAAGTTTATATATTATATACATTTATATTCTCATCTAAAGTATTATGCTATCATACTATACAATGTAGTATATAGTTATAGATATATAAAATGTAGAATACATATTATAGTATAAGTTAGTATATAATAAAGAATTTAATAAATAACAATTTAATATATATTATTCATTTATATATATGGTAAGTTTATATATTATATACATTTATATTCTCATCTAAAGTATTATGCTATCATACTATACAATGTAGTATATAGTTATAGATATATAAAATGTTGAATACATATTATAGTATAAGTTAGTATATAATAAAGAATTTAATAAATAACAATTTAATATATATTATTTATTTATATATATGGTAAGTTTATATATTATATACATTTATATTCTCATCTAAAGTATTATGCTATCATACTATACAATGTAGTATATAGTTATAGATATATAAAATGTAGAATACATATTAAAGTATAAGTTAGTATATAATAAAGAATTTAATAAATAACAATTTAATATATATTATTCATTTATATATATGGTAAGTTTATATATTATATACATTTATATTCTCATCTAAAGTATTATGCTATCATACTATACAATGTAGTATATAGTTATAGATATATAAAATGTTGAATACATATTATAGTATAAGTTAGTATATAATAAAGAATTTAATAAATAACAATTTAATATATATTATTCATTTATATATATGGTAAGTTTATATATTATATATATTTATGTTCTCATTTAAAGTATTATGCTATCATACTATACAATGTAGTATATAGTTATAGATATATAAAATGTAGAATACATATTATAGTATAAGTTAGTATATAATAAAGAATTTAATAAATAACAATTTAATATATATTATTCATTTATATATATGGTAAGTTTATATATTATATATATTTATGTTCTCATTTAAAGTATTATGCTATCATACTATACAATGTAGTATATAGTTATAGATATATAAAATGTAGAATACATATTATAGTATAAGTTAGTATATAATAAAGAATTTAATAAATAACAATTTAATATATATTATTCATTTATATATATGGTAAGTTTATATATTATATACATTTATGTTCTCATTTAAAGTATTATGCTATCATACTATACAATGTAGTATATAGTTATAGATATATAAAATGTAGAATACATATTATAGTATAAGTTAGTATATAATAAAGAATTTAATAAATAACAATTTAATATATATTATTCATTTATATATATGGTAAGTTTATATATTATATACATTTATGTTCTCATTTAAAGTATTATGCTATCATACTATACAATGTAGTATATAGTTATAGATATATAAAATGTAGAATACATATTATAGTATAAGTTAGTATATAATAAAGAATTTAATAAATAACAATTTAATATATATTATTCATTTATATATATGGTATAGTTTATATATTACGTTCGAACGTTAAATAAGAGTAGGACTATTACGTTCGAACTATTCATGTTAACGTTCGAACGTTAAATAAGAGCGGGAAATTTCCCGCTCGATTAAGGTATGTGTGTGATTATTCAGACGTTCGAACGTTTAGACTATGCGTTCGAACGTTATTTGATGAATTAGTTCGGAAAATTTAACTCTCAAATATTGTAACACTTTGATGAAATAAACGTTCGGACGTTTAAGTTAAATGTTCGAACGTTTATCTGTAAATTTACAAACGTTCGAACGATAAATTGTGATACATTCGAACATATATGAGGAAAGTGCGGGAACTTTCCCGCTAGATTTTATGATATAAATTAGAAGGGTACGTTCGAACGTGTATTGTAAACGTCCGAACGTTATGAATTAGTGAAATTTTAGCATATAACGTTCGGACGTAAAACTTAAACGTTCGAACGTTTAAACTAATAATTTGCGGTATTAATCAGTACGCGCACGGGAGGAAGCGGATCATTTCTCTTCTCCCGTGCGCGCAACAGACAGAGAGAGAGAGAGCGAGAGAGAGAGAGAGAGAGAGAGAGAGAGAGAGAGAGAGAGAGAGACAGAGAGAGAGAGAGAGAGAGGGTGTTAGTGTGAGAGAGAGTTGAGTTAGAGAGTAAGAGAGAGTTGAGTTTTGGTAAGAGAATATTTTTATTTCTTATTTTTATTTGAATTTTATGATATTTATAGAATGTGTTTTTGTTATAGAATATTTCTAATAAGTTAGTGTTGTATTTTTTTGAAGGATTGCTTGTTTTGGGAAGTTGGAAGATTTTGATTTGTAAGAGGATATTGTGAGTGCTAGGTATATTTCTAAACTTTATCAATATATTGTTGTGATTTTATACTTACTCTTGAAATATTGTGATTATTATTTGTATAGTTTGTAAATAGTTTGTGAGTTTTTGTAAATATGTTGTGATATGAATTTGAAATATTGTGTTTCTTATTAGGTATATGTTTTCATTAGGCTTTGTTAATACATGTTTATTACTTACTCAACTTTAAAAATATGTTAATACATGTGGCATGTTATTTTGTGAATATATTGTGAGTTTTTTCTAGTATGTTGTGATATAAACTTTAAATATTTAAATTATTATTTGTGAATGTTTGAATATATTTACATTATTACAAATAAGTAAAATGTTCGTACAGTAGGAATCGTACGTTCGAACGTTTAAGTTAACGTTCGAACGTTAAAATAAGAGCGGGAAATTTCCCGCTCAAGGTTTCTGTGTGATTATTGTACCGTTCGAACGTTTAGACTATGCGTTCGAACGTTACTTAAATTAGTGCGGAAAATTTAACTCTCAAATATGGTAACACTTTGATGAAATAAACGTTCGGACGTTTAAGTTAAATGTTCGAACGTTAATCTCTAAATTTACAAACGTCCGAACGTAAACTTGTGATACATTCGAACATATATGATTAAAGTGCGGGAACTTTCCCGCTAGATTTTATGTTATAAATAAGAAGGGTACGTTCGAACGTGTACTGTAAACGTCCGAACGCTACGAGGAGAGGAAATTTTATTAAATAACGTTCGGACGTTCAACTGAAACGTCCGAACGTTTAAGGTAACGTTCGGACGTACAAGTTAAACGTTCGAACGTTTAAACAAATAATGTTAGAACTTAATCCGTGCGCGCACGGGAGCGCCATTGAACATTTTTTCTTCTCCCGTGTGCGCAACACAGAGAGAGAGAGTGGAGTTGGAGAGTTAGAGAGAGTTGAGTTTGGTAAGAAAAAATTTTTATTTCTTGTCTTTATTTGAATTATATGATATTTATACAATGTGTTTTTGTGATATGGATTTGAAAAATTGTGATAATAATATGAAGTTTTAAGTAATAATAAATAAAAGTAACTCTTTAAGAATTATAATAATTAAAATTATTGTATAACCATTGAAATTTAAGAATGATAGTGTAAGTATAACAATTAAAATTATATTTTAGGAATGATAATAATTAAAATTATAATATAACCTTTAAAATACTCTTCAATAAAAAAGTCTTGAAACTACTAAATAAGTAGAGTTTGAATATGTAAATATACTTATTTATTACAAACTAAAGAGAAAGGAAATAAGGATCAAATAGATTCTTATATAAAAATTATATACTTATTGTCTATATAAGTAAATAACTCACTAAATTAAGTATAACAATTAAGATTATAATTGTAGAATGATAATAAGTCGAAATTATATAATAACATTTAAAATTATATATAACAATTATAATCTCTAAATTTTGGTCTAATTGCTTGACTGTCATAGTCTCTTCGGCCTTGAGAGGAGTGTCGAGGTCGGACAGTTTGTGACGGTTAAGTAATTAGACCAAAATTTAAACATTTCATCAAGATCATTCTCCCTCGTTGTGTACAAGACACGAAACAGGGGGTCACATAATCTTCCATCCCTCTTTAGTTTAACAAATATGGAGATATTATTGTATGATTATATTGCTAGATGCGTGTGTCATTGCATAAATACCCTTAGACCCGTTTGGGAATCAGTGTACATTTATGTGTCCACTGATTCCTGAATTGTCCAGTGTGGACAGTTTGAGATTATATTATCTGTATTGCACATTTTTGTTACTCGCTACTTTCCACGTTTAATATGAAGTTTCGGTGTCTTCTTCATTGTTCTTCGGGTATACTGTTCGTCGGGTCACAATCCCGATATTTGAACATGTATACTTGGAGAATTATGGGGAGGTGCTGCCGAAATTTCTACTAACGTAGAAATTAGTAGAGTGACGAGATTTGTGCAATATGGAGAATATAATCTCGAATGGGATAGGACCAACTACCTTATCAACAAAGTAATGAGAAGGCATGGTAAACTGAAGATCACAATTCCTGATAATTCCACTGGAGGAGTGGATGATAGTGCAGCAGCGCTTTCCTCCTATATTGGCACATTAGTTCGAGCTTATGCTCCATTTTATGTGCGCTCATGGCGAGATGTTCCGAATGAGATTAAGGAGCACATTCGAAGTCGTGTGCTGGTGAGTTTACTTTTCAGTACATTTTTTTCACCTAGATTAATATATTATATTTTTTACCTGATTCCCTTATTAGGATGAATTCGACCTCGACTTTGGCCGTAGCGAGGATTTGAGAACCGTGAATGAGTTGATGGCTACACTATTCCGACGTCACAAAGGACGATGTCATGACCACTTCAAGAAGTTTGAGACGTTGGAAGAGGCTGCGCAGTCTCCTTTTCAGCAGATGAAGTTAGATGATTGGAGAAAGTGTTGTGATCTTTTCGCATCTCCAGATTATCAGGTATTTTACATTTATCTCTTTTAATTATTTACATTCATATTCGTTTTATATATTATATGTATACATATTACAATTAACATTTTTAATATATTTTGTAGCACTTGAGTTCTACAAATGCACAGAATAGATCCGTTATGACTGTCCACCATCGTGCCGGTTCAAGGTCATTCCACCGTCTTGCTGAAAAAATGGTAATTAAAAAATTATAGAATTCATTTATTTTCCTGATATTATTTCTGATAAGTACGTACTAATATTATCTTTTTAAAATTGCTAATATTCTCGCTTTGTTAGAAACGTGATGATCCTGAAAACTTTTCCCTCATTCATGTCTATGCTGCTGCTCACACTAATGAGCATAGTGAGTGGATGGATCCTGTCGCTGCAGATAATTATGTAAGCAGTGTTAATTTTGTTAAATAAATTATTTATATAATATTTTAATAGTTTATTTCTTATTTCTATTTCTTTTAATACGTTACTAATTATTTACGATCATTACCTTTTAAATTGCAGAGCAAAATGTTGGAGATGCAGTCGGCTTCTGAGGAATCATCTCCTAGTGACATAGACATATTCACGCAAGTGCTCGGGCCGCAGTCTAGTATGGCAAGAGGTTTGGGACGATCTATCAAGCATAAATGTTCATCCTCCTCAACCTCATCGGCTTCACAAATTAATAATCTTACGGCAGATTTAGAAGCTGCACGGCGTGAGAATGAGTATATGAGGTCTAGGCAACAAGAGTTAGAGTCTCTCTTAGAACGACAGTCTCATTTAGAGACGCGTTTGCAGGACCAACAGAGAGACCAGGAGGAAAGAATACGCAATGAAGTGCAAGAGCAAGTGCAACGGGAGATGATGGTGCAAATGGAACGTGTTATGTCGTTGCAACAGAATCCCCGTGGGAGAGGGAAAAAGAAGAAATAAATTTTATCAATATTTCTGACTAGTTTTAATATCTAATTTTGTACTTTTATAAGACATTCTTACTTCTTAATTGGGTATGTAATATGATACTATTGGTATTATATATGTTTTTAAATTTTATGAAATTAGTATTTCTGATCTGTACGTTCGAATGTAAATAAAAATCGTTCGAACGTTGGTTCACACTGTAACAAACGTTCGAACGTAAATACAATTGAATCGTACGAACGTTAAACTATACGTTCGAACGTACTCACGCTAAAACGAACAAACCGTTCGAACGGTAAAGCGACTAACGTTCGAACAAAAAACTTGCATTCGGACGCTCCTTCGTTTACATTCGAGTATACGTCCGAACATTAAACGCGCTACGTTTGAACATTTACGTTTACGTTCGAACAAATATTCGAACGTTTAATGTAATTAACGTTCGGACGCATTAACATTCGAACGTAAATTTATACGTTCGAACACGATATCCAACGAACGTCAACTTCTCTCATTCGAACGCCAATCGGTCGGGTATAACGTCCGAACGTTTTATTTTACGTTCGAACGTGATTTTCTGTGACAGTTCATAACCGTCACCAAAAAATGAACGTTCGAACGTTGTACCGAACGGAACACTTCCAACCGTCACTAAAAATATTTTTTGTGACGGTTGTACAGTAAACCGTCACCAAATGTTTTCTGTGACGCACTTTAGGTGACGGTCATGGTGACGGTTTCAAACCGTCACCAAAAATTTTTAGTGACAGTTTGCCATTTTTTTGTGACAGTTTTCTCTGTCACAAAATACACATTCTGTTGTAGTGTAAGTGACTTAATTAACACCATCTCAATAAGCTACAAAGCACGTGCACCCATTTTGATAATTATTTAAGTTGTGAAGTTTAAAATTCTTAATATATAGAGTGCAAAGTGATTTTTTTTTTCTAAAATATAAGATATAATTTGTTTTCCCATTATATCTATATTAATAGAGTAATGATTTGTACATGTTCTAAATAGTAATATTTTTACTAGACAAGCTCCGTGCATGTAGTCATTTTATAAAAAAGCGATTCCCATCATAAAAATGTAAAAACAAAAAACCTATTTTATTTTAGTGGAACCTATTTTTTTAAAAGAGCTCGTGCGAGATTTGTCTATTTGAGATTGGCATCTAACATTACTCGATCATATTAATATATACAGAAAGGATAGGATTATAAGTTGGTTGAACCTGTACATAGCCAAAATCCATGTGTACCATGATTACTAAATTAGGGGATGGGCTATATAATATATTTCATTAAGTATTGCAGTGTGGATGTAAAATCTAGGTGGGGATTTTTTGACCAATTTCAAGACCGCAGCTTCCACATTTATGATATATTAATCGGTGGACAAAGACCTAAGGTAAAGGCAAAAGATGTGATCCTTATAAGGGCGATGTAGGAGGCTTAGGATAGCCTAAAATTAAAAGACAATTTGTCTTTGCTCTAATTTCAGGCCGGGGTAAGAACTGCAGAAACTGCCCATCAAACTTGAGTCACACCATAAAAAAATATTAAAAAAAAAACGTTAAATGTATTATAAAAAACTTAATTCTCCATATGTCAGTTATTGATACGCTGAAAATTATGAAATTTGAAATTCAAATCAAAAGAAAACTAACAAAATGAGTTTTGTACGTATAAGTAAAACTGTAAGTATATATAATTCTACTCTATAAAAAATGAGCAATCTTGTTACGTCGGAAGTATATATAGAGATCGAATGTGTTCTCCGGACCAACTAAAGAAAGAGTTTGCAAACATATTAAACAAAGAAAAGAAAAAAGAATCAGAAAATTGTGCCAACGACTTGGTAGGCCAGATTCGGCCATAGACTTAGCCAAAGGCAAGAAAAAGAGCTGGCCACGACTTGGAGTCCTTATGTTTTTAACGAAAGGACTGAATTAAAAAATAACAAACCTACAAAAACAACCTAATTAATTATATAGAAGTACTGCAGTTACAAAGATATTTCATAAAAATAAATTCACAAATTAGCGCGATTTCACGTGATACATTAGATTTATTTGATAATAAAAGTAGTTTTACAATCTAACGTAACACATAATGCAAGCTATGTCGACATATTTATAAGTTTACTTTTGTAAAATCTATTTGTAACTCTTAATTTATATATAGCATTAACCCTCCCTCTCCTAGCCCAACCGATAGAACTCACTACATTGATATATCAGATCGATTAGCGCTAGCTGTTGCTGCATGCGTTGGCATGCACATTATGATCAAATACCTTTCTCCATATATGTTGAGAATGTGTTTTTTCTCCATAATATTCAAATAATTATATTAATCAAAAGTGGGTTTTACAAAGTGCTGCTCGCATGCATGAACAAAGAGTTGGCTAATTTATGAGGCAATGTTGCATGAATGGAAGGCATAAACCATGTAATTATAAGGTGATATTGAAATTGTAATCCATATCAACTATGCATCTCGAGTACTTTGGATTGTTCTCACGAGTGAGACGAAATTAGTGGACAAACTAATGTTCTAATTCTAAATAGGACAATGCTAGGGATCCCGCTAGAGCTCCTGCTCTTTTTTTTATTTAGTTTTTTTTCTTAGTGATTAAGAAAGTATTGTTTAATAATATTGTGAATTTTCTTTTTTTTAAATATTTAAAAGTGTTAAAACAATGTGAAAAAAACTTAAGTTATTTTTTTTACATTATTTTTTTAACACTTTTTAAAATTTTTAAAAAAAGAAGAAATTTACAATATTATTAAATAATACTTTCTTAATCACTAAGTTAAAAAAAAAACTAAAAAAAAAAGAATTGGAGCGGGAGGGATTCCCCAACTGGATCCCTATCATTTTCCTTCTAAATAAGTTGATTTTTTGAGATAAGTGGCGCTTGAGACCCATGCGATTCTACATTAATGGCCGTGTGTTAACCTTATGCATGCATAGGCGAAACCTTTACAAAAATAGTACGGTGTGGGAGCTGCATGCAGCTTGTAGCAGGGAGGAATATTATGAATTTGGGGAGCATGGTGCATGGCCGATGGGCTGTAATTGGGAAGTGCCAAATCAATATATAACAAAAAGGGTAAATATTCGTGAACTCAAAGAAAAATGAACTAAAATGGAGGAAGAGAAACGAGGGTGCATGGGGATCGACGACTACGAGAAGCTGGAACGATGGGCCGTAGGGGAGGGGGAGATCAGTCACTCCTCCAATATTCCAACGCTCCATATCAACGTACACTTAAAAGTTAAAACTCTTGAAAGAGGTAGAAGAACCGATGTAAAATTGGCGAACAAAATGGATATAGGGAAAAAGTTAAAACTCTCTCTCTCTCTCTCTCTCTCTCTCTCTCTCTCCTCTATTCATGCATGCTAAGATGGGACAAAAACCCTAGTAGCTAGGGAATCGTCACCATCAAGTAATGGTACATGACAGCTTTTATTACTCCAATTCATTTGATGACCAAAGCATGCAGTAACTCTTTTATTTGGTTTCCATAAACCAAAGTATATATACATGAGCAACGTTAAGAGTTTTGGGCACCAGCTTTCAGCTGATGTGTCTGCTAAAGACTTGGTGTTTTCAACAAATAGCAACGTTTCAGGATGAGACAAACATATGAGCGAGCTGCTTCTTGGGGGGGGGTGGGGGCCATGCATTACAAGCGCTAAGGGCAATGGAGACAGGGTTTGGTGCAATTTTAGAGTGAGAACTGAGACGAGATGGGCCGATTAATCAATCTCTAGGACCACTGCAACTCCATGCAGGATAAAATTAAAACGTTAATGTGCATGCATCCTACTGACGTTTGCTGCTATATATATATATATATATGCACAATAAATTAAAACACAAATATTTTAATCATAAAAATATTTTATAAAAATAATTAATTTATAAATTGACGTAATTTTATGTAATAATATGTCATATTATGAAATTATTTTTATTATAAAATAACTCTAACTTATAAGGTGAATTTATAGATTAATAAATCTTTCAGGACCACTGCTGGTGCAACTTCATGGACAGAAAATGTGGTGCTACTGACGTTTGCTGCTGTATGTATCGACAAATATAAATTGAGAAGGCCAGTACTCGATCTCCACTATCAGAATCCAAGTACGTACTATATATATATATATATATATATATATATATTGTATCTGATCCTTAATCTACGTACGCGCGTACATTTGTCAGGATGATTAATATGTATGAATAATGATAAATTTATTACCTCCTACACTTATTTACTGTTTTTATTTTTGATTTTTGATTTATTTATTATAAAACTCGTGGAAATCTTGAACCCGGGAGCGTGTCTATCTCTCTCTCTCGTTTAGTGCGCGTGCCCTTGGAGTTCTGTCGTTTCACTTTATCGTTTAATTGCGATGGGAACCAAGACTACATAGATACAATTGTAGTATCTTGTTTCTTTCGCTTCCCTGTCTATCTCTGATCAGTGTTTGTGTTTGCGACAATGGAGAGTGGACTTCCTACGCTCAACTGTCTCTTGCAGCACACGCTTCGGAGTCTGTGTTCATGTTCAGATTCTTCCAGTTCCTCAAAATGGGTGTACGCTGTTTTCTGGAGGATATTGCCTCGGAATTTCCCCCCACCTAAGTGAGAAAACTGATTACAGAACCAATAACTAAAAGCCCATATATATATATATATGCATGATTATCTTAGAAGTTTGGTTAGCTTAGTTCATGTTGCAAAGGCATGTAATTTTTAATGTCCTAGATCACATTGGTTTCTTCATTTCTTGCAGGTGGGAATATGGAGGTAGTGCTCTTGATCGCTCCAAAGGAAACAAAAGGAATTGGTAAGATACAACTAGAGTTAGTTGCAGAAGACCCATGTCTCAAATCTGGTTTCTAAGTGGCTTTTTCTTCTTCTTGGTTTCAGGATTCTTGTGTGGGAAGATGGGTTTTGTGATTTCTTAGAATGTGAGAGAAATGGGAGTGGTTACATAAAGGGGAGGTTTGGGGCAGATGTCTTCTTCAAAATGTCTCATGAAGTGTACAATTTTGGAGAGGGGTGAGTGAAAGCTCATTATTAAGGGACAAGGAAAAGGTAACTGAGAAAATTGATGCATGGTTTCTGTTCTGCAGATTAATAGGGAAAGTTGCAGCAGATACTAGTCACAGATGGGTGTTTAGAGATGCTCCAAGTGACGGTGATCCAAGTTTTATCTCCTCCTGGAATGTAACCATTGAGCCTGTAAGGCAATCATATATCATTTTCTGCAACAATATCAGTTCAAATGTAAATTCTACTCCTTTTTCCTTCAAACCTGACTTTCTTGTGATTCTCTTGAATTATTCTTCCTCTTTACAGCAACCTAGAGCATGGGAGTTTCAGTTCAATTCAGGCATTCAGGTTTGTATCTTCACAAGATCATGATTAATAGATATTCTCATTTGAAACTACTCTCGGTTTAAGCCCATTTTGCTTCATGAAATCATCTTATTTTTTGACAGACAATTGCCATCATTTCTGTTAGAGAAGGCATAGTTCAACTGGGCTCGTTTGATAAGGTATCTATCTAAGCTGATAATTTCTCTCTTAATTCTTTCCCAAGATCGATATCAACTTGCTAATATCTCTTCAGGTTGTGGAAGATCTCAATCTGGTGATCAGCATACAGAGGAAGTTCGGCTATCTCCAAAGCATTCCAGGTGTCTTCGCCATCCAAAGACCATACCTTCCTATCCAACATCCGTACGTCCTCAAACCCAATGCCCCAATGATAGAAAACCATGAAACAACTCTTTCCTTGTACGACAAACGCCAATTAACAGGAGTGAAGAGACTGTTCGACGAAAAACCTGACTATTCTCCCCTAAAATCGATCAACTTGGGCTGGAACACTCCACAAAATGGCGTTGCAGGAGCACCCAACATTTGGTCAATTCCACCTCTTTCTCCTACCATGTCTTGCAGCCTCGGAGCATTGCTAGCAAAGCTACCTTCAGTTCCATCTTTCAACGCCATTGAAGCTCCAGAAACAGCTCTGCTCAACGACATCAACAACACGAATGATGGAATTCAGATACCAAACATAAAACTGGAGTCTTCCTGTCATATGGATGGTGGTCAAGAAGAAAAAGTACCCATTTCCATGAACCATAACTCAGAGCTAGGAAATGGATTAGCAGTGGAGTTGGGATTTAGACATCAAGGGAAGGAGAAAGTACCTCTAAATCCCAATTAATTAGCATGGACAAGTTGCATTTATTGTCATGAAAAAAGATGGTTTGGGCACTGCAAAGCTGATTTTGTTGGCTGGTTGGTAGATCACCACTTTGCCCCATATTATTTCATAGATCGAGCTTTCTTTCAAAGTACTTAATTAGCATAAACAGTTCTGCAATGCAATAACTCATCTTTCCATTACATCCAGTCTTATTTGCTGCAAAAAGGGGACAAAAGAATGCAATCATCATGATTGGTGTAATGAAAACAATATCATGCATGCTTAATGATAATTACATTGCATGGATTCTGCTTAAACCCCATGTCTTTGTTATCATGATTGCTTCACAATCCTAATGACAATGCCATCTCCTAATTTGATGGATCAAGTTGAGTGGCAATTTGGGCATGATCGATGGTGGGGTGTGAACAACCCCCATGGTCTATCCCTTCTGGTCCCTGGAAAACAAATGAGAGAGAGAAAAACAGACAGACATATAATTGAGTTTAGCTGAAGATGTTGTATGCGACATTTAGTACCTAGCCCACCCGACACACTCCATGGTCCCCAACCTCCACTGTTTGATATTTTCTTTAATTCCCCTTTGGAGTGGTGTTTTAAGTCTCTTGTTCTTGTTATGCAACATCCATGTGGCTTCATTTGTTTCGGAAGAATCTATTACCTATGTAATAATATTGGAAACATCATCTTTGCAATGTATTCTTCTATAGGGCCACCTTATCATTTTATTTTCTTTTATTATTATTATTATTATTTTACTTTATTAATCTACCATTATTGTCTCTTTAATTTTCCTACGCTTAACTCTACTATCATTTTACTATTACTTTTCTAATAAACAAAAAGATTTATCTAATTATAGCTATTGACTCATCGTTATTTATAGATTTGGTTTCCTTGTTTCTTAACTATTTTACTTGAATTATTCTTGCGCATTGGGCGGGTGTATGACATGTAAGAGCAATCTCGATGTATTTATACCATATACTCTGTATTCTCATCCTATTTTCATTCCACTATACTGATACGACATAATCCATCAACTATTAGATTGACTCTTATTTTTTAAAATGACAAATCCAAGATATCATGGAATAAGACAAAAGAAATGTACATACTACATATCCACTGTTCATGATGTGGAAGAACTCGTGTACACCCTCTGAAAGTAGCCCCCATGTATGTATCATGGTTCATCATTTTTCTCAATTATATTTTTGGGTAGTTACAAAACTATAGCATATATACAAAACATGGGTACAAGTGTACTCATTATGTTTTATTTTCTTTCCTAATCCCATGTTTCGGTGAACAGCCCCAGCATTATCAGTCAGTCTATATACAGGAAGAATACATGAAAAGGGCAACTCTTTTCTAAGTGGACCACTATGTTCTCTTTGTAGGTCAACTTCTGGTGGTTGATGTGTTTCTATCAACCATTAATATATTGAAATATCCAACCCCACCCTCCCTCCAAGGCTAAGATCAGTTCTGCTGAAAGTCCTGATATTTTTTCTGCAGGGTATGGTACATAATACAATGGGGACCCCTTTTAGTTTGGAAATTTTCCATATTTTCTCTCTCTCTCTCTTTTTAATTGTTCATGAATTTACCATATGCCATATACTATCACGCTTCATCTCATCTCATCTCATCTCGGTCGGGCCCATGGTGGATGTAGTTGCGAGGTTAAATCAATGGTGATTAGGATGAAATATAGCATATTAGAGCACACGTACAAAATATATGAGGGAATGAAGTCCCAATTAACAATCCTCCGCTGCGGTCAAATACAGTGAAGAACAAGCCCGAAAACCTTGGGTTACCAATCCAAACAAGCGATCCTCGTCATCTTCTTATGGATCCCTCTCACAGGTCCAAAAGACATTGTGTTATAACTTCTACCACTTTCATTTCATCCTCAACGTAGAAGTGTTACGACTTAGGACACTATTTCCAATTTGATTAAAGATGATATCATTTCAGTTTGATAAATACTTTAGCAACAAATGGATTATACAAAAATATTTCACAAACTGACATGCCTTCATAAGGGATAAAAAAAAATTGATAAACCGGTAAATCAGACTGGAACGAACCGGTGGGTTTGGTCCGGTATCGAGTTCGGTTTGATCCAGTACCGGTTTCATTTTTCTCAAAACCAGTCAAAATTAGTTTGATTCCGGTTTTCTTTTTTCTAATTAATACCGACAAAATTGGATCGGATCGGTTTATATATATATATTTTTTATTTTTTATATTGTATAAAATATTTTTTATATTATATATAATTTATATATAATATATAATTATATATAAAATAATTTTGTATTATATGATAAATTACTAATTAATATAATTTTAAATTTTAAAATCATATATAAATAACTATATATTATCACTATATTATTATATATTATAATATATATACTATATTACATATATTATATAATATACCGAAAAAACTGAAGCAAACCGAAAATACCGGTTTAGGGTGTATCCGGTACGGTATCGGTTTTTCAAATCTCAAAACCGATATATATCGGTTTAATTTTAAAATATGTTCAAAACCGATCCAAACCGGACCGGTTACACCCCTAGCCTTCATATGATTCATCATATTGAAAAGTTACTTTTATTATAAAGTAGATATAATTGATCATATGAAATTACGTCAATTTATAGAATTATTTTTATATAATCTCTTTATAGTTATATCAGTTCTCTTTTAATTTCTATGAGGGAAAGTACAACTTTGACCCCTTGGCATGTGGGGATATCACAGGAGGAATTGTGGCCAAGAAATACTTGAAATGATGGAAAGCATTAGCATTCCTTTGCTTTGACCAAAGGGGAATCAGATGAAAGTATCTCCACTTTGTGAAAAGCAGCGAGCACTTTAGCAACACATTTTTATCTTGTTTGAACACATTCCAGGGAATAATAGAAATTAGTCCTTCATATGCCCAAAAAAAAAACTTCCCGCACCGTTTTCCACCACCAACCACCGATTTCTTCCGGTCAGACTAGCTTATTTTCGTAGATGAGATAAGATGAGATGAGATAAAAGTTAAAAGTTGAATAAAATATTATTAAAATATATTTTTTTAATATTATTTTTTTTTAGATTTGAAAAAGTTATTATTTATTTTATTTTGTATAGAAATTTAAAAAAATTATAATGATAAGATGAGATGAAATGATAGAAGATGAAAAGTTTTATGAAAATGATCGAAAGCGGTCGTCACAGGTTTGCTTTCGTGCACCACTTGTTTCCAGTTTCTCCCCTACTGATCTCCAAATGAAGCGCTCTCATCATACCTCTATCCAATGATAAGGATAATCTTCTTTGTATATTGAATAATATCCAAAATAAAGTAATTTGTTTCGAAAAAATATATACATCTGAGGGGGCTACAGACACCGAAAGTAATGCACAATCATGGCAATGCAAAATCAATGGAGCACTGAAAATATTCTTTCGCAAATACTCAAGGATGGGTTAAGACTTTAGAAGACCACTGTCTAGACGACCACTTTATAATCATGGTTCTAACTACAGCCATTACTGGAATATCATATAAAATCACCAATACTTCTGGAAAAACACTTAAAACTTGTGTGAAAAATTGAATTGAAGCATTGAAATAATATAGTACCAAATGTTTTAACGACATTGCCGGTTTCCATGACAAGGCTCTGCTTCTGACTTCAGATCATCAAGCATTAGAATCTATGTAACTTATACCAAAGAAGAAATGGATGAAACTAGTAAACAAACAAACTGCAAGCAGCATTGGAACATTGAAGCAATTCATTAAAGCCATGGCTGAATGACAAATTAAATTTACAATCTGTCTGTTGGTTGTTCAATCAAGCAGAAACAAATAGAGCCCTATATACACATAATATGTATCTAAATAATCTTAAATAGACCATCCATCTATTGGTATCTTAATGATGGACAATTGGGTACCAAGAAGGATAAATTAAGAATATCAAAAGTACTGTGTATGATTCTTTCATCATCCTTAACTTGTCACAGTTCCAGGTTGAACATCCGCTTAAACACTGCTCCTCTTGCCATCACTTCCAAAGGCCCAATGAGGTTTAGCAGGAGTGCGCCTCAGTGCCTTCACTCCCAATGGGTTGTCCTTGCTCTGTTGCAGGCAGGAACATTCGTGAGCAAAAGGAGAGGATGAGAATTTGAGGGTAAAGGCGCCCAGTGAAAACTAGCATCAGATACTGAAAAAAAAAGAAAAAAAGAAAAGAAGATGAAAACAAAGTAGAGTTGCTCTTACCATCAAGCAGGTCCCTGCATTGATGTTACAGATGGGATAGTCATGCGGGCAGCAACTGTAATGGTCATCACAGCAGGTGGCACTCTCGAGTGGGCAGCATGCCCATGCCAAACAATAGTTTGCATACTCGTAAACACAGCAGCAGGTGTTGCTCTCAGGACAGGAGAAATAGCTGTTACAGACAGTCGGGGGCTTTATTGGTGATGGTGGAGATGGGCCAGGGTTGGGGGGATTTTGGCCTTTCTTGATAGGGTAAGAGGCCATCATTGCAATACCACATTTGCCAGATGCTGTGCCCACCAGATTGCGCTCCATCTTGAGATAGCCTGCCTCTCCCCAGTTTGCACCCCATGAATTTTTCACAATCCAGTAATTAACACCATTTTCTGTGCCATACCCAACAGCAGTAACTCCATGGTCCAGTGCCGTCCCACATTTTCCCGTGAAGACACCCTGAACAAATGCAGCAAATCAAGTTATTTAGTTAAAGATTGGTCTAATTTCTGCCTCAAAAGCAAAGTTGAGAAGATCAGTATAGCGAATATCCAGCCATTAAAGTAAGATCTTTGCCACTTAGAACAAAGTTTGTCTCCTTTTGACCCTTTCCAAGCCTGATAAATCTTTGATCATACAGTGGTTTAATCTTACCGACTCATAAAGCTGGAACTCCCTGCCCCCTGCTTCGATGGCAACACTCACAGGCTGATTAGCAACTGCCTTTTGTAGTGCTTTCTCGTTGTTTGCAGGAACATCTTCATAATCGTCAATTGTAACAACCTTGGCATTTTTCTGCACGTTACAAAAGATGAGTTAAAAAAAAATATATGTAACCGTTGTTTCCTTCTTTTTTCAGCTTTCTTAGTTTGTTGTTTCCCTAGATAATTGCCACTGACCCGGTAAGTGTCGCATCTTCCATCAGCAGCATAATAAGGATAATCTTCTTCAGTGTCAATGCCACCATTGTTGATGATGAACTCAAAAGCAGAGTCCATTAGACCCCCATTGCATCCTTGATTATCAGTTGTATCACAGTCCACCAATTCCTGCTCCGATAGTGAGATTAGATCCCCTGTCACTATCTGGTTTATCCCTTCCACAGCAGCAATCGTGGAAAATGCCCAGCAACTCCCTACATTTCATATTGATTAAACAACAACACATCATATCACAAATCAGTTGAAAGCAATGCAAACTCTGTGAGCTTAAGTATCCAGGATAAAAACAATATTATAATTAATACAAGAAAAGCTTTTAGGCTTGATTTGTACCTAGAAAAATCCCTATTGCCTAAAGTCTTTCAAAGAATTGGTGCAATTATAATGTCAAATTACTTTCCAAAGTCATAAAATATTAATAAAATAATTCACTCCTAATTTCTTATCGGTATAAGCTTTTCGACCAACTGATGATTTAACATTAATATCAGCCAAAATCGAAGATTGGATGGAAAATGAAGCCAGCCGAACAATCTCTCATTACAACCTTGGCTTAAAAAGGAGTAGTTAGCCTAATGAAAAACAGTATAGAACTGTAATCCAACCGGTTTTAATAATCACACAGGCCGTATTAGTTTAACACAACAATCTTATTTAGTATTTCTTTGTATTAAAATTTATTTGACCTAGACAGCCAATGAAATAAAAATAAATAACAAATTTAATTCTGTAAAATAAGCTAACGTAGCGATAATCCCCAAAAATCCGTAAGTCAAAGTTAAGTTCTTTTGAAGTGAATATAGATTTCTCATTTTCAATGCTTTCACTTCGTGTTGAGTTCTTGTGTTAATTCAAATTCAACTCGTATAAAGTCAAAGATCCTACCCATGGATGAAACATTCGTGAAGAGTGAAAAAAAGATCCCTAGCTGTGAGGACGGGAATCTGGTGATTGAACCAAGCATTCCGGCCCAAATGTATAAAAATTATTGCTTTAAGGAAAAATAGAAATAACAACTATATATATATATATATATATATATATATATAGAATTAATTAATACTAAGAAACTCACCACAACTCCCTTGGTCTTTGACGCCAACAACGGCACCATCTTTCCTCCAATCAACGGACTGTGGCAACTTATCGCCGACACGAGGCTGATATCGGTCACTCCTCGGCCTCGAAAGCCTCCTCTCAGAACCGGACTTCGCTCCCAAGTACGTTGCCCGGTACTCCTCGTTAGTCAGATCGGCGAACCGGTTCAAGCCGAGCTTGAAGGTCCGGTTCTTCTCTGCAGCGTTGTGCTCGTCGATGAACCGGAGATTGTCCTTGAAGATCTCGAACCTCTTCTCCTTCTCCCCGATGGCGTTGTAAGCCTTGCCGTGCTTCGCGAGCCACGCCTCGTATATCGTCATCACTTCGCCGTCGGTCCTCGGATTCGACCCGACGCCGTGATTCTTGTCGTATGCGATGATCGACATGTCCAAGGCAGTCGACAGCGTGAATATCATCATCATTAAGAGGAAGATCGCCATGGTTGAAGGTGATCTATAGAAACCCATGATTTTTCTTCCTCCCTTTTGGGTGTGAACAGTGGAAAAGGGAATCGGAGTTCGTGTGTGAGACGTAGAGAGGGAATGGTGAGCTTTTTAATGGAATAGAATAGCCGTTCTATTTAATATATTTCTAGAGAGGGAATGGTGGGCTTATTTATTCATTTATTTTAGGAATATATATTTCTATATTGAAATGGAAAAAAAAAAACAAATTAAAATTAGATAGACACCTGACAATTTACAACTAAGCAGCATTTATTTAATGTTGTCATATTAATTTTCAGGAATTTTTAAATTAATATTTATTTCAAAAAATAAATTAAAGTGATAACCTTATGAAACCAGAATAGAATAAAATTATAATAAAATTTAAAAATATTTTCAAGTTCTTATTTTCTAGTTTTGATTTTCTAAAAAGAAAGAAAATAAATAAATAATAACATTTGTGTGAGATTTATACATTTAAGACTTGATTGGATCAAGTCTTTTAGAATTCTTTTTTTAAATAGATTTTAGAGTTAATATAAAGTAGATATGTAGAGTAGAGTGTAGTTTATTTAGGGTGAAGCTCCTAATCGGTCGGGTGTGTAGTTTTCTTTTACACCCGCCAATCAGGAATTGCCACATAGACGTCTCAGCAAAATGCATTTTACACTTTCACGCAAATGATCTCTTTCCCTCTCCCTCCCCCTCCCCCTCCCCCAACCCACGTCCAGCTCCCCCGTCTATCCCCCATCTCTCTCTCTAATATTGGGCTCTAAAATACGCTCTCTACAAGGTTTTTGAGAGATCTGTTGCCATCGTTGAGGCATTGTTTTTCTTTCTTCTTCATCCATTTGTTGTACGTGTATGGTGCTGCGAAAATGTGGGAGAGATTTTTTTTGGCTTCTACAAAAATGTGGGAGAAATATGTTTCACTGCTGAGAAAATGTGTGAGGGATTTCTTTTTTTGCGTACAATAATGTCAATTAACTTGCTTTTTTGGTCTCCGACTCTCTTTTCTCAAACTTCTACAACTAGACTTCATATTTCATTTCATGACAAATATAATATTTGGATCTTGATTGGAGGTGGTCTGGATTATTTAGAAAATCTTATTTTTGCTTATGCTCGGTACATTAAATGGTCATAAATTTGAATATAGAATTTTGATGATATGTGGGTGAGGGAGGTGGAAGGGAATTGCTTTGGTCGTTTTTCTTTGAAGGGAGGGCGAAGAAGAGGAATGTGTGGGAGAGAGGGAGGGGATGGAAAATGCTTTCGTCGTTTTTCTCTGAAGGGAGGGAGAAGATGAACTCTGCATGCAGGTGTAGATGTTTTGTTCTTGCAGCTCTTACGTGGGCAACTTTTATTGATGGGCATAAAAATAACAACCTCACCCGACCGGTCTTGAGTTTTTCTTAATTATTTATCAATTGAGCATTTAGTATTATTCACTTATACATATATATATATATATATATATATATATATATATATAGTCATAAATGTCGAAAAGTTTCTTAAGCATATAATCTTTTTTTTTTCTAGATTTAGAATTCTGCTAAGAAATTAAAAAATAAAATTTCAATGTAAGATTTTTGAATATGAACTCAGGTTTCCAATTTATTGGAATTATAGTAAATTGAAAATGAAAATATTATCTATATTTACAATCTTATGCACATAATTATATCTACTGACATATTAATTATTAAAATAGTAAATAATTTAAATTTTAAATTAAAAATAAAAAAACTGATAAAATAGAATCTCAATAATATATTAAGCCAGATATTGTATTTCCATACAGAATTAATCAAATAAAAAGAAAAAGAAAAAGAAAAGCAGTGATGGAAAAAGCTAAATATCAATTTTATATTTAAAATTAATTTGATTTAAAAAGAAATGTAATTTAGAGCAGCCGCCAGACAGGAAGCAAGAAAGCAACCCACGGAATTGGGGAAAAAATGTTGCATTGAAAACGAGGTCACACCCTTAGTAGAACGCGTGGCGGAACAAGTAATGATTTCACCCACCATCAGAGATTGAACTGAGGACTGCCACGTAATCATAATGTATCCTTTGCTTGGTGCCGTTGCTTTCATGTTGTAAATTGATAAATTTTATATAAGTTATTGTGAAAAGATAGATTCTATTTAAATAAAACATAAAAAAAAAAAATATATTTTTTATTAGTAAAACTTACTTTTAGATTTGTCTAAGCTCATATTCAATACTCATATTCGAGCGCGATCATTTTCTTGTGCCTTTGTTCCTTTTTTGTTTTTAGGAAGAGTAATACTAGGTCAGATGTTGGACTATTGTCGTAACATATATCGCTTAGAATATTCTCATTGGATTACTTACAGTTAAATGATATTTTTTATAAACGTAGGAGAAATTTAACTTTTGACTATTCCATTCACATAAATCCTCACATTGAAATAATATAAGATGAATTTGATTTTGTTTATTCACATCAAATATCTACATTAGATTATACATTTATTCATTATATAGTAATAAATAATTAATAATTTAATTTTTTTAATTATTAATTTATTTTATTTTATCATATTTTACTATTCTACCTATTATATATTAATTAATAATCATATTCCTATTAAATTAATATATCACTAACTCAAATTAATATACAAACTGTGATAAAATATGTGATAGAAAGAAATGAAGAGATAAATAATTAATAAAATATATATTTGATGTATGTACAATAACCTTCAAATTTGAAAAAAATTTTAAAAGTCACTGTAGAATTTAGCTAATTTATTATGAGCATATTTTGCTCTCTAATAACTAAATACTCAATGGATTTAACTTTTAACTAATCCAATGAGAGTGCTCTTACATTATTTATAGTTGTAAATATAATTTCTTTCTTAATAAAGATAAGCAATAATTTTTTAAATATTATCAAAGTGGGAGTGTTTTGAAGTCAAATACTAGTTGAAACACAAATTCCAATTTTTTTTTTTTAAAATTCAAACTCTAACTTCAGTTTTAGATTTTGAGAATTTTTAATATAATAAAAAATATTTGAGAATGAGGGAGATAGATTTTGAGGATTAAATTAAATTGTTGCTATTCTTAATTGCCTTGATACAAAACATTGATCACTATTTATAAAGAAATTATATAGAGATAGGATAAGATAAATATTTTTAAAAATCAAATGTCTTAGATTTTTAAATTATGAAAATCAAATCAGTTAATTTGATAATTATGTAATCAAATTAAAATTAAATTAATTTCACATTATCTTTAACCGTTTGAATATGTTTGGTTTGAAATTTAAAATTTACTTAAAACCAAAACAAAATTTCAAAAAAATTTCTCAAAAGAAATATGGCCTAATTTTTCTATTTTTTTTTTTATAAAAGAAAACTTTAATGGTCAATATCTTTTACATCTAAAAATACTTTTTATATAATTACCAAACAAGAGTAACATATTTAAAATACTTTTAAGTTCAAAGTGTAATTACCAAACTGTAAAAAAAAATTTAATTGTGGACGTTTTTGGTAAAGCAGATCAGACGTGTAGGTACTTTGATCTGGAGCTTTATAAAAAGAGTTTGTAGCTTTAATGGGTGCTCAAAATATTTTTTTATATATTTACCAAATTTGCATTATTTCTTTAAAAGAGATTTAATTTTTTTTTTTTAAAGGAAACTATCATCGTTCATTTATCAAGAAACTTACATCCATGAAATGATACATTTTGGGATATTCTCATATTAAACATGACATAATAAACCAAAATAATGCATTTAGAACTCCATCAGTACTTACACTATTTCCTTTTGTGATTTGTCTGGTTTGTACTATTGTTGATACTCTTTACAGACAAACGTCAAGAGAGAGCACTCTTTGCCTAAACAAAAACTCAACCTCACTATTCATATATAGAAGGAGATGACTCAACCACTACAAATAAAAGTCCGAGAGATGAACTTTTTTTTTTATAATTAACAATAAGGAAACTAAAAATGAAAGTAGTAAAATAGATGCGAAAATTTATGGATTATAATTTGGACCAACTCTGATAGATTTCGTAATCTGTGACAATGCGTGTAGGCAATACGCTTGTCTCTTTCAGCCATAAAGGCTAGATCTTTTAGATCTGGTAGGGGCAAATCCAGTGATCTGACTTGTATGTCGAGAAAAGCTGCTGAAAGAAGTGGTGCCTAAGGACCAAAATGTACTTTTTAAACTCTCATACTCAAAAATTACATGTCCACTCAATTTTAAAGTAAAACTGCAACAGAAATGATGCTAGAAAAATTACAGACTTCTCCATAATTAATTTATAAATTGATGTAGTTATTTATGATAATATTAAGTATAAAATGTGCACCAAATCGTCAATGGGTTATATGCTTTGTATGATAAATTCAAGTCGACGGAAAAATGCTGTAATTTGTAGTACCCGAAAAATGCTTTGCTCATATTGGTTCAAAAAAGGCCTCCTTAAAGAGTGGCTTTATTTTCGACCGAGACTACATTTTTTAAGAAATTTATCTCAAGAAAAGTACGGTCTTTAATCTTAAATTTTATCAATTTCAATCACATAAATTGATTTGGCATATTTTAGCTTATTTTACCTTTGGTTGTTGTAGATGAAGCTGATGGCTTACTTGTTTGGTTTTGTTGTTTTTTGGTCTCGGTAGACTGTAGTATTGAGATGTGCATTGGCTTACTTGTATGGCAGCTTTGCTGAGGAGAGTATTGCTCTAAAACTTGCATTGGCACTCTTTGGGATGTATAGGGAGGGATGCTCCCCTCTAAACAGCTAGGTAGGATGTAGATTGATGTATTTAAGTTTACAAGATGCTAAGTTGAATGTCATTTAAAATATATTACATTAACAAATATGATTGGAGATAATAATATTTAAGACAAAGAATAGTACTAATTATTAAAAAAATTAAAAATGTTTTAGCTATAAAAGAGTTTCATAAAAATAAACTCACAAACTGACGTGGCTTCATATAATATGTAAGACTGTAATGTTACATTTATTATAAAGTAGATAAAACATATCATATAAAATTATGTCAGTTCGTAAGTTTATTTTATAAAATCTTTTTGTAAATGTAAGAATACTTTTCAAAAATATCCTACCGTGGTCAAGTTAGTAAAAATAAACAAGGATCCTACTCAATAGAAAAAAATGAAACTCACAAAACAATTAAGCTAGTTCGAAGCATTACAATATGTAATATGCTTTGAAACACAGTAATAATCGAGAAATGATTTGTACAAACTTCAAATAGGCAAATTTCATATAATCTTTTTGTGAAAAAGTAGATCCCACCTTAAAAAAATTAAAAAGAATACCTAAATTTTTAGTAGGACCTAATTTTTTTACAAAAAAAAAAAACTGTGCGAAATTTGTATATTTGAAACTTATCCGTATAATTACTCTTAATAATCGCTCTTTTATGAGATCCTCTTCCATTCACCGGCCCGTCGTTCATCTCCCTCCAAATATGAGAAGTAGATGATTTTTCAAGTCTAATGAATTGGCTTAAGAAATAGCCAAGATCTAACAATTTGTAAGTAAAACTAAGCTGGACATAAACACATAACAACAGCAGTAAAATCAAGGAAAGATTAAGCAGATGCGAGACAATCTCAGACAGCCCATAACTTAGAAGATTTCTAAGAAATCCAAGATTGCAGAGAGTGACCTCTGATATGCACAATTAATACACAAGCTTCCAAAGGCTTTAATTCCAGTCCTCACCCTCCAATGCATCATATCTGTAACTGGAAAAAAGCTGGGTCACATGGTATGGAACATAAAGTGCTCATCCATCTCCATTTCTTTATGAACTTTGAAGATTCAAAATCGTTTTTCTTCCAGCTTTCATGACAACTTGTTGGAAAGATGTATGGTCCCTCCCTATCTCTACTTTCCACTTTGCTTTTTTTTCTTTCTTTTCTTTTTATTTCATTTGTTGTCCCACTTGCAGAGTTTCTTTTCCTCTTTTATAAGCTTGGACAATTATTTTATTGGAATTCCTTTATAAATTTTGTATTAAGTTCCGCAATCGTTAGGATCTTACGTAGAAGAGATAAATACATAAAGTGGATTCTATAACATTTATTGTTAATTTCATGTCGCATAATATTTACAGAGATCGACAACAATAAATGATGCATAATTCAATTCATGTGTCTATCTCTATCATCTCTCAAGTTCATAAATTTCTTTATACTTGACCCGAAGAATATATTTTAACTGGAAATGCTGAGATCAATGTCATCATAGGCTTGATGTTGGTGGTTGGTGGTAACGAGGTTATTTTAGGCCATTTATCCATCACTCGATGAAAAAAAAAGGAAAAAAATAACAACTTCATATAAAAAATTCAATTTTAAAATTCATAGTATAATATTATAAATAACCAATTTTTTTCTTTTCTTTTCTTGTATAAGGGTCCCTTCCACCACTTTTTAAAGGGTGCCCTATAGTTATCTGAAAAAATTAATGGGTCTAATTCATCTCATAAAACTAGTTTTATATAAGATGATTGTTCATTCCTTATAAACATGCGCTCCCAATACCTTATTCACAGGCAATATGAGATTATTCCTTAACACCCTCCCTCACGTGCAAGCCAGCATTTTTCCTGGTCCTCGTCACGGGATAAATAGTATGGGCCCTTATTCGTCTAGTGGCAATCTCTGATGCCATGGATAAATTCATTGGATTAACTTATCTCATAAAACTGGTTCTACAAGAGATGATTGTTCATTCCTTATAAACATGCACAAAACCTTGTCCATAAATAATGTGTGATTATTCCTCAACATATAGTTATAAGTGATCATCTGTCTCCAATTTAACAAGAAATATAGATAGTTTCCAAGAAATCCCTTGTCCCTCCCTCTCTTTTTTTTTCCTTTTTTTTTTTTTCTTTTGCTTCCTTGTGGGAAAAAGAAATCACTCAATTCTCGTGAAAATTCACTTAGCACAGAATGTAAAAACACGTAAAATGAAAAAAAAAAACTGTAAGGGAAAGAGATCATATTCTCCACGTGAGGGACCAAAACAATAAGACATGCTAGCTAATTAAATTGAGATAATTTCTAATTTTTTTTATTCAATTTGGTGAGAGCAATTCATATATGGTATATGATATATCTACGCCTCCTCAAATTAGAAAATGGAATAACTACTTCACAGTTTCTCTTTACCCTTACGGGCATTTTGATTGCTACTTCAATCTTCATTTCATGTGAAACTATGCTAAATGGCCTAAATTAATAATTCTTGAAAGGATAATAATACCCTTACATCCTATTTATTATTATTTTATTATTCAGTTATTTTTTTTCCTCTCTCTCCTATTTGAATTTGGATTAAAATCCTAGAATATGAACTTTTTACATAATTTAGAAGAAAATAAATTCAATTAATCAACGTAATCATATAATTTAATTAAAAATAAATTTAAGTTTATAAAAATTGACTTAAAAAGTAAAAAAGGTTATTATCCTTACAAAAATAAAAAAGTCGAGAGGTCATAACTAGAGACGCCTCTAATACCTAATTCAGTTCGACGCAAGAACCAATACCTTGTGTAGTATTGGCTCGATGGCTATATGTTGGCAAAAAAAAAAAAAAAAAAATCCCACCTTTCAGGTACTATGCGTATTTAATATAGAAAAATTTTATATACAATCTTCATTTGGAGACTGTATGTACAGTTTCTTTATTAAATGAGAAAAAATTTCATTTTAAGAAGAATATTTTTATAATTTTAAAAAATTTTAAAAATAACATTACTTAAACTTATATTACGGTTCTCATTTTAAAGATTGTACCAAGAGTTTAATATAGGTGCCTTGCCCTAGTTCCCTTCTTAGGATAATGATAGTCATAGACCTCCCACCCTGGCGAATGACCCTAGATTCCTTGCCCAAATTCCTTGCTTTTGTGCTCAGCCTGATCTGTCCTCCTCAGTAGGCCTCCTTAAGTCACATGCCCCATACTATGTTGGGCTGAGTTTACATCCAACATGGACGATGATCATCTGATTGGTTTAGGTACCTGCAAATTACAAGGAAGAATGTGATCCGAGAGAGACTGATGATTTATGGTGGAAAGATGGAGGTGTTTATTTTTTGTTTATTTTTAGACTTTGAAGGAAATACCAGATTCCTTTGTGTTCCTCTCCTGATTAGGATACCTCTATTGTTTTCCACGTGCCAATCTCTTAGTTGTTGTGCCCTTATATAACAAGAAATTCATGAACAAATTCCATTGCCAAAGCAAGAGATCATCCACAGTAAAAGGTAGAGAGAGTGCCTAAAGACCTCAAAGAATAAGCACAGCAAAAAGCTCAAGGAAATGAGCCAAGAAAAAGATCGATTCTTTTACCTTAAAAAAAGGCAAACAAGACCTCCTAGACCAAACCTTTTGGATGCTCATCTATATATATATACACACACTATTCGTTGAGTAAACACTTCCATAAATTTATGCACTAAAAGTCTCGAAGAAAAGAGAAGGCAACATCTCATGGCAAACAACGATAGATGTTGCGACCTAGACAACAATTACATTCATTTTGAACCTTATTGTAAGTGGCGAAGAGGCGAGAAGATCAAACGAGAAAACTCAAAAGACGGGAAGATCAAACGAGAGTTAGGAGACATTCTTGAGATCCATCTCCATGGTATATTTGTAAAGAATGATACAAACACAACTATAGTCTATTGCAAGATTTTTATACATGAGCTATCTAATAACATATTATTTTTTTATGTTAGTTTTGTATTGGATCAAATCTATAAATTCTTTAAACCCTAGATCTTTTCAAATTTATATTAGTATTTAATAGAACCAAGTCTTTGAAGTTTTGTATCTTGACCCAATGTCGGGAGAATTTGCTTACCGTACCTCCACTGTTGTAGTTAATGTTACAACTGGATCGGTTCATGCTTTGGCGAGCAAGCGCTAAAGCGCGCTTTGGGCTGGATACCAATTTTTGAATTTTGTCGAAATCTTCTTTGATTGATTTTTTTCAAGATCCTTTTTAAATCTTTTGAAGTTACCATATAAATTTAGAAGTAAAATGCTATAAACTATTACATTATTACCCTACCTTACACTATAGACCTTATATATATATATATATATATATATATATATATTTGCTGAAATAATAGACCTTATATACTACTACAACATAAAACATTTTTTTGGACAAGATGTCTCATCTAAAAAGTGTCATTTTCGTCCTAAAAGACCTTTTACCACGAAAACAACCTTTTCAAGATGAAAAATATTTCCGTTGTAGTAATTAGATTAATCATTGGTAAAGGAGTAGTGATACACGCACAATATTATAAGTATTGAATGATAGTTTTATTTTATCCGTATTTTCTTTTTAACTTGAATTTAAATTTTAAAATTTTAAAATTTCCACTATATTTAGCACATAAACACATATGGTTATATAAGTAGCATTTTCCTTAGTAAATAATTGAAGTCTCAATGATTACTACAAGGTAGTGGTAGAGTAATGTTGCAAGTCAAAATAAACTATATATATCTATTGCATCATTCATGTGGATGTGGATCTTCCAACTCATTACTTTTGTAAGGTGTTTTATTTCTGGTTTTCTCTCTCATGTGATACTTTGTAGGATTCAAAAGGGAACAACTGAAGGCTTCCATTGATGGCTGGAAAATCTTGAAACTCACCGGAGAAATGGAACCGGATGAGTATACATTGATCAGAAAATTTTCTAAAGAAGTCGATATTTCCAAGGATTATCAGACAGGCAACATAAAATTAAGTTTTAATCGTGGTGTTCTTTCCTTGACAATGCTTAAGAAAGTTCCTTTGTGGAGGCAGGCATTGAAACAGCTTGGCTCAGAGGGTTTCCTTTGCACGATGGAAATGGACATGCAGGAGAAGTTGGTGAAAATCACAGCAGCAGTCTTTCTTGGGATGGCTGTTGGGTATCTTTCTTGTTAAGGTTTGGTTGATTGAGCCATTTCAATGCTCAAGCTGGGAATATCACATTGAAATAATAATAATAATAATAATAATTCATCTTGTTTAATAAATTTGCTAAATTTATTCCATGTGGTTTTTATATTTGAATTGGTTGGTCCTTGTCCACTAATTTTAAATTATTTACTTCAATATGTGTCATGCATGCCATTATAAAAATGCTGCATTGGCAATAATAGATGTCGACTCGACTCATATGTATTAAATAAGAAATATACTTGTAAAATTGGATAAAAATTAAAAAGGAGTTTGAAACTTAAAATTCCACAAATTAAACAAGAGATTTATAAGGTGTGGCCAATCCACCACTGTCAGAGTTTTAGTTTCGTTTGTTTTCACAACTCTTCTTAACTCATTTCATTTAATCATTACAATTTTTTCAAATTTTCACACAAAATAAAATAAATAATTCAACTTTTTCAAATATCAAAACAAAAATAATATTAAAAAAAAAATATTCTAATTGTAAGGGGATTCCCCCCCACTAAGCCTAGCGAGCCTGTAAATGATAGATAAATGAATCAAGACTAAAGGCCCAGCCCATGACAAACAATCTTCGACTCGGTCCATGGGAAGGGTCATCTAGACGCAACTTGCAGGAGGGATGGTGCTGCAGGTGATGTGATTCGTTGATCTGAAAGCCCCTCGAGTAGTGTCTAGTTCTTAAGTGCCCGCTTGCATAGTAGGCATAATGTGCAGAGAACCCTTGATCTTCTGACAGGAAAGACATCAATGGACCACCAAGGATACAGTTTGAGAGAAAGAGATCGGAGAACCACTACCTGGACTACACGCCACATTATACATAGGTAACAGTACGAAGGATGCGGACTCCATAGGGCATACATGATCTATCCCCCAGGCTTATAGTATAAATAGCATATCACATGTACAAGAATATCTCTCTCTGATCCATAGACTCATTTACTTATTTACAAACTTTCAAGAATACTTACTAACTTTGGCATCGGAGACTCCCTGTCCTCAAGGCTGCCCTCTCATAGTTGCACTCTTCAACATCTTTTGTAAGCCCATTTATGAAGGCCTGAGTTGTCGAAACTTGGCCCAAAGGTGTACAAAATACGAAGTTAACACTAATAATATTTTACTCAACTTTTAACTTTAATTTCAACTCATCTTATTTCATCTACAAAAACAAACAAGGTCTTAGGGGAGTCAACTCAAGCCTATACATTTGCAAAAGGGAGCGACCAACCTGCAAATCTACAGGGTGCCCATAGCGATCGACAAATCCAAGGGAAGCGCAATCTTCCCCCACAACTCTTTTTTACTCTATTTGCAAATTGATGTATTCTAACAACGTAAAAAACTCTATTCACAAATCAATGTCAAGGATATACTTTTTAAATCATGAGTAATGCTACATACGGTTGTGGAGTGTGCAAGCGGCGGACAATTGTTTTGAAAAAGAGTGAGATTTACTATTAAAAAATTAATTTCTTTTCATGTGAGTCTTATTTTTACTCACTTTTTTCAAATGAATTATGCGGCACTTGCACACTTCACAATTACAAATATTATTTCTCTTAAATCATTGACATGATAATTTAACTTGCAAGAGAAATTTTAAATTTTAAATTTTAAATTCTGCTGATCAAATATTAGTATATAAGCAATTTGGAAAGATGTCATATACACCAGCAGTTTTGAAAGTGGAGTGTTTTTGTTTACTCTTCAAATTATCAATTATGGCAACCACCCCTCAAACTATTAAAAAATTGCAATATCCCCTTTCCCCTTAAAAAGAGATTTATTTTTTTTAACCCTGATAAGATAAAATATACATTTTTATGTTTTTAAGTTTCAAACAAAAAACTCACAATTTTTAATATTTTTAATTTTTATCAAAAGGAATTTATGGCACTTTTTTTGCTAGCATTGGGTGTCCTGGAACAGTATCTTGACGAACCTCACAAGCCCTCGACAAGAAGTTTCTTGTGAGTGCATATTGAGTAATTTAAGAGAAAAATCTCTCAGTTCGATAACTTCTAGAGATTGTTTGCACCCAGTAAAATTCGGACCTTGGATTTTGAAGCGAGCATACCACCAAGACCAATGCATTTACCACTGAGTGAACGGTTAGGATTTTATGACATTTTTATGGAGGGATACATTATAATCTTTTGATTGATTGAGGAGTAATTGTAGTTTAGGAGGATTGCAAATTAAGTGGTAGTTTGTATATTTTACCCCAAAATTTTCTTAATTCAAGCGAAATCCTAAAAAACGGTTTAAGAGCAAGTTGGGAATGAAATTCTAAAAGCAAAATGAACATAAGAAGTACTTGTATCGCCGCTAGAAATGAGAATATCGCCTTCCTAGAAACCTATTGTAGCCACAAAATTAAAGCATTATGAAAATATCTGTTAAGGCGATAATTCCGTGTTTACAAATTAGACTACTAAGTTGGTGTGGACCAGTGTGATGTCGCCTTAAAAGCATATACACTAGTTTCAAAGCCTCAAGAAGATAACAGAAACAGTAATTTTCGCATAACTATTACAAACTTTTAGTTTTTCTCACGAATAATAACTCCCCATATAAACAGTAAAGAAAAAAAAAGAAATTTTATTTTTCATTCTTAATTGTATAATCATTAGTTACTAAAAGACAAATGTTAAAGTTTCGTTTGTTTTCATAATCATTTTCATATCATCTCATTATTATAATTTTATCAAATTTTCACATAAAATAAAATAAATAATTTAACTTTTTAATTTTTAAAATAAAATTATATTAAAAATATATATTTTAATAATATTTTATTCAATTTCTAATTTTTATCTTAACTCATCTCATCTTTAAAAATAAACGAGACCATATATTTTGATATAAAAATAATTTTATAAATTGACATATATATAATAGATTGTAATTTTTTTTAATTTAAAATAAATTTAATATTTTATATCAAATTACTTCAATTTATAAATTAAATTTTATACGGGTAGATATGACATGACTTTCTCTCCTCACCCTGAAAACTCGGTAACCAAACTAGGGTGATAAGCTGTCCACCTTTACTAACTTGCTGAGCTTGCGTGATTGATCTGCAATGATTTGATGCATACGACAACATTTCCACCCACACTTTACTCATTATCACCCATTTCTCCTTTTTCTCCGATTTTTGCAGCTCTTTGGACAGCAAACATGCATCAAAGAGTACAGATTTGCTTCTATCACCCTTCACGTGAATATGTTTAACATCTGTATTCACATCCACAGTTAAAAAAGAAAGTAAAAAAAAAAAAAAGAGTGTGCCTAAAGACCTCAAAGAATAAGCACAACAACTAACTCAAGAAAATGAGCTAAGAAAAAGATCGATTCTCTTACCTTAAAAAAAGCAAACCAGACCTCCTGGACCAAACCTTTTGGATGCTTTTCTCAAAAGAGAGATCATATATATACACACATTAGTTGTTGGGTGAAAACTTCAATAAAAGTCTCAAAGAAAAGAGAATGCAGCATCCTATGACAAACAACGACAGATGTAGCACCCAAAATCGTTTTTACATTGATTTTGAACCTTATTGCAAGTGGCGAAGAGACGAGAAGATCAAACGAGATAATTCAGGAGACGGGAAGATCAAACGAGATTTAGGAGACATTCTTGAGGTCCATCTCCATGGTATATTTTGTAAAGAATGATATAGTCACAACTATTGCATGAATTTTAACATATTGTTTTTTAAAGTTAGTTTTGCATTATTGGATCAAATCTATAAATTCTTTAAACACTAGATTTTTTTTTTTCAAATTTACTTTAGTATTTTTTGGGACGAGATCTTTCATCTTAAAAAGGTTGTTTTTGTGATAAACAATTAAAATTTCAAGTATTTCTTTTGTAAGGTACTGTTTAATTTCTGATTTCCAAAATTAATAAAGATTTTTCTCTCTCATGGGATACTTTGTAGGATTCAAAAAGAAACAACTGAAGGCTTCCATTCATGGGAAAACCTTGAAACTCACCGGAGAAACCGAATTGGATGAGAATACATGGAAAAGATTTTCTAAAGAAGTCGATATTTCCAAGGATTATCAGACAGACAAGATAAAAGCAAAGTTTTCTCGTGGTGTTCTTTCCTTGACAATGCCTAAGAAAGTTCCTTTGTTGAGGCAGGCATTGGAACTGCTTGGCCAAGAGGGTTTCCTTTGGAAGATGGAAATGAACATGAAGAAGTTGGTGACAATAGCATTAGCAGTCTTTCTTGGAATGGCTGTTGCTTATCTTGCATCCATCTCTTCTTCTCGCCAACGTGTTTAAGGTTTGGCTGATATATTTTATCATATTGTATGTACAAATAACAAAATAATTCATCTTGTTTAATAAATTTGATAAATTTATCTTCAACTTCGATCATTTTAGTTCTTATATTGTAATTATGTTTATCCGACTCACGAAATAGATAAACAAAACACGTGTCGTCGTGTCATGTCGATACATACCTATTAAATAAGAGACATACTTGTGAAATTGGAAAAAAAGAAAAAGAAAAAAGTAGTTTGAAACTAAATAATGCACAAAAAAAGAAAGAGATCTATAAGACATAGCCAATCCACCAACATAGGAGTTCTAGGGTGACCAACTCATGCCTATGCATTTACAAAGAGATTGACTGAACCATGGGTTACTTTCCACCTTATTGACATGAAATGAATTAATTTATTAAAAAAATTTAAATTTTAAATCTTGGAGATCAAATATTGCTATATAAACACTTTGGAACGTTGTGTCATACACACCAGCTTACACCAAATTGCAAGTAGAAGAATTCTTATAAAAAGATGCAAAAAGACACATTTGTTTTTTACCACTAAGAAAATAAAATATACATTTTTTTTAATGTTTTTTTAGTTCCAAACAAAAAGTTTCCCAATTTGGCCAAGAGCCTGATGGTATATAGCCCGGTTCTCCAAATGAGAAACCTGGTTTCGAACCCCCGACCCCCTTATCAAAAACAAAAAAAAGTTTCCCAATTTTAATATTTTTAATTTTTATCAAGGGCATTTATGACATATTTTTATGGAGGGATACACTATAATCTTTTGATTTTTTGAGGAGAAATTGTCGTAATTGATGATTTGGGAGGATTGCAAATTAAGTGGTAGTTTGTATATTTTACCCCAAAATTTCCTTAATGCAAGCAAAATCCTAAAAATGGGTTTAAGAGCAAGTTGGGAATGAAATTCTAAAGGCAAAATGAACATGTACTTGTAATCGCCGCTAGAAATGAAAATGTCGCCTTACTAGAGACCTATTGTAGCGGCAAAATGCATGATGAAAACATCTGTAAAGGCGAGAACTTCGTGTTTACAAATCAAAACTTGGTGTAGACCACTGTGATGTCGCCTTAAAAGCATATACACCAGTTTTCAAATCCTTAAGATAACAGAAACAGTAATTTTCACATAAATATTACAATCATTTTTCTTTCTCACGAATAATAAGTCCCCTTATAAAACCCCCAATTTTATCATCATTAGTTACTAAAAGAGATATGCTTAATGTTTATACAAAGATTTTATAAAAATAATCTTACAAACTAACATGACGTGATGTGAGATATTATATTGTAAAGCTCTTTTTATTTTAAAAAAGATTTAATATTTCTCGTCAAACCACATCAATTTATAACTATTTTTATTTTAAAATAGATTTAATATTTCACGTCAAAGCACGTCAATTTATAAGTTCTCTGCATAGATACAACACTTCTCTCCCATAAAACATACCCCATCATCCCCTGTAACACACTTTCCAAGATATAAAAATGAAAAAGCACAACGAAGTAAAGACAAGATCGATACAACATGGATTGAACTACTTACCCACAATCAACTTTGCCCTAGCATGACCCTCATTGATTTGGAACTGTTCTCCAAGCCCAAAATGAGCCATCAGTAACCAAACTAGGGTAATAAGCTGTCCACCTTTACTAACTTGCTGAGCATGCGTGAATGGTCTGCAATGACTTGATGCATATGACAACATTTCCACCCAAACTTTACTCATTATCACCCATTTCTCCTTTTCCCCCAATTTTTGCAGCTCTTTGGACAGCATACATGCATCAAACAGTACAGATTTGCTTCTATCACCCTTCACATGAATAGGTTTAACATCTGTATTCACATCGAGGAGGTTTTTACAAGCACTATACTCCTGGGTTGGTCCTAGTCCCCTTCTGCTAAAGAATTTTTCTGCCTCAGCACATGTATCACGAAATCTTATTTCCCCAATACCTGCCACAGCAGACATCATAGTAGGTTGCATCACTAGAAGATATAGCATATAATCTGAAAGGAGCTTGCTGAATTCACGATGATCATCAGTTGTTGTTAAATCATCAGCAGTACTGGTTGCTGTTCTTGCTGAATCATTAGCATTGCCATCCGTTTTCACTGAACCATCAGTTTTGCTTCCTTTTGCTGCATCATCACCTATGATGACTTTTTTCACACAACATGAGATTTCTTTAGCATTGTGCCAAAGCCAATGGATCCATCTTCTCGCTGAATCAATTATGCCTCCTTGTTTTGCTGGATGATCACCTTTGTATACTTCTTTTTCATAGCAAAGTTCAGTAGCAATATGCCAAAGCAGAAGGCTCTCATCAAAATTAACGTTTTCAATGTACTCTGCTATTAATTTTTTATCTATGTCCACCTTTCCATATTCTTCAAGAACATAAGCACCTCTAGCTGAACATATTCTCCTTGTACTTTCTGCATCATCTGCATCTTTAGATTTCTGCAGCAGCTCCGAAAAGATAAATTGCCATAGGTTTTTTTTGAAGGGCTTGCTGGCAACATATTTCAACTCATCGAGAAAATCCTTAGCACCTAAACGATCAACGACTTTTTTCCAGCAATATTCCCATATAATTTTCAAATAACCAATCCACTTAGTAATGCGAAACCAGGACTCAACTTTGACTTCATGGAACTTTTTTGTACGTTCCTTGAGGCAATATGTTATCAAGTTGAATCCTGACACGGATTCAGACCACCTACGAAGTAAAATTGGTGTGGCCAGCTTTGAAAACATAGTATCAGAACCTTCCTTGCATTCAGCCCACCTTGAACTCTTAATTTTGAGATATATTTTGAAGATGGTCCCAACAATTGGAAAATTCTTTTTCTTCTTGAGAAAAGCTATAGTCCAATCCGAGAAAATAAGCATGTATAGAGCCAGTAACTCCAAGCACAAGGCACCGATCAACAGTGTGTAGGTAACTCCAATATCAAACTTACTTAAGTGAGGCTTGTCTAATGAAATAAAGAGCGCTAGGGCCACCCAAATTGAAGTAGAGGATAGAGCACGGAAGAAGTATCCTTTTCCATCATGCACCACAACCACCTTCGTATAAAGAACTTCATAGATGAAGTTGAGTTCAACCTCTATCACTCTAAGCGCATCTTCTGAAGTTCTCGCCTGGAAAAATGCTCGGCTCTCATTGCGCTCACGGAAGCTAAAGATGAGATCAACAATGAGCCCCTTAAAGATTTTGAAGAAATGGTAAGCATATTCCACAACTTCAAAATCATTTAGCCTGTCCTCTTTCACAGTAAAAAAGGCAATCTTTGATTCTTTGTCAGGCTCTGCTGTCAAGTCTATCTTTGTAGGAAGTCCGGCGTCTTGCTTTGAAGAGTATTCCTCCATGAGCTTCGCGTAGTTGGGCCCCGGATCTGGTTCCTTAAGCATGGATTCTCGGAACCTACCCAAGCTTGCAAGATACAGAGAACGGGTCCGCTCAGCATACTTGATGATACCTGCGAAGAACATGAGGAGAGTCGCGAGCCATAGGTTATTGTCGGGAAGTGTTTGCAGGAAGACATAAACCGTGGCGAGAACCTGAAATACTAGGCTAAGGAAGTGCCTGAGCCAGAGCTCATTATCCTCAAGGGCAAAAGCAGTTATGGTGTCCGGGCCACCAAGATGTAACAGCAAGAACGGTGCCCAAAATGCAAGAAGGTCACTGTTCTCACCAGGCTTGGAGTTTTGACTGTTGGAGATGAGTCCGACAGCAAAGCTGGCAGCCCAGTCGGCAAACAAGTAAGATAACCAGATGAGCAGGATGACCCACTTTGTTCTTGTTCGTTTTCTAAACGGAGCACCCAAAATCAAAATGGTTTGCAGTAAAAGGCTTAAAAGAACAACTCCCCTGATATTCTGCCTCTCCCATGTCTTCTTGAGCCTGCCCGGAATGACCTCCACCACTGATCTCCACATTTTTGGTCACTTTGTTTCCTTCTAATCTTTGGCTTCGACTATGGCTTCGACTATGGCTTCTTGACCAAAAGTCTCCCTTAGTAACATAACGGAAACAATGCAAGCTCGCCCATTTACTACTCTGCCTCTGCGCCTCGGAACCTCTATCGAAGAACTTACGCCAAGCGACAAAGATGGAGAAGCAGAAGCTAGATCAGAGCGTGTCGGTCTAGTTGGTGAATCTGTGTGTGTTGGGACTGAAAATGGAGAAGCAAAGTAGGAGGTAGACGGACAGTGAAGAGAAGACTTGGGGTCGTCGCGAAGGTTGGGGAGACCGGAGCAGTAGACTAACCCTGGTTACATAAAGCCAGCTAACACGCACACCAGGAAGTCAAGTCGTTATTTTTATGAGAAATGTTAGAGGTCATTCTACTATACATTACACTCTCCACACATTTCACATAATTTTTTTTTTCTTCTCAACCTAGCACGTTGAGTGTGCTGGGGCTTCTACCAATAGTAGAGTGTTATTCAGATTTTTTCTATTTTTATATCTTTACTGTCCTTTCCTTGAGTTTTTTTTTTTTAGAGAAATGTAAAATATCAGCCTATCTCTTCAACACAGTGTAAAAAATAAAAAAATAAAAATAAAAATCTTATGGGTGTGCGGAGAGTACCGGCTGATGTATAACCGGACTCATTTTTTTAAGGAAAAGGAAAATGCTATATCTCCCGCGGGAGATTAGTAGTGTATTTTTTATATATTTTTTGTTCAAGTTATTTTTTATATAAATTTTTTTAATAATTTTTAATATTTTTAAAAAATAAAAAATATCTATAATATTATTAAAAAATATTTTCTTAATCACGAAGTAAAATAAAAAATCATAAAAAAAATATTTTTTTTATTTTACTTCGTAATTAAGAAAATATTTTTTAATGACTTTTTTTTTTACTTTCTATTTAAGGAAGTGTTTTGAATGATGTTCTAAATTTATTTTATTTTTTAAAAAATATTTTTTATAATTTTTTATTTTACTTCATGATTAAGAAAATATTTTTTAATATATATTTTTTTACTTTCTGATTAAGAAAGTATTTTCTTAATAATGTTTTAAATTTATTTTATTTTTTTAAAATATTTTAAAATAATAAAATATTTATATAAAAAATTACTTAAACAAAACACATATAAAATAACACTACACCCCCAGCGGGGGCTGTAGCATCACCCTAAGGAAAAATATAGAGCAGTCACTTTTCCACCCCCTAAGTGATATCATTCAAAACTAAATATTTTCTAAATTCGAAATTACTACCATGATGAGAGAGAGACAAGATGAGAGAGAGACGATGGGAGAGACCAAGAGAGAGACGTTGAGAGAGAGACGATGAGGGATGAGAGAGAGAGTCAATGAGAGAGAGAAAATGAGAGAGAAAGAGTTGGCAAGAGAGAGATGATGAGAGAGAGAGGGGTAGAAGCCGTCTGATGCGTTTTGCACAAAAAAAAAAACAAAAGCAAAAGGATCAGAAGCAGCCACATAGTATGTGCAATGTGTGCACAGCTACAATGACTGCTCTGTAGCAATACTCTTTATTTTATTTTTGATAGAGAATCAATATTTAAATAATTTCATTACAAAACCTCAGATCCACAATCACATGAATGACAAATATAATAATTGACCTCATTTCATATTATTTAATTCTTATATATATTTTTAAATTCTTATATAAATTATAATAAATAATTAATTTTTTAAAATTTTTAAATAATAATAATATTAAAAAAATAATATTCTAATAATATTAATAATATTCACCGCTAGAAATGCAAATGTCGCCTTAATGAAAATATATGTTGCAGCAAAACATCATGTATGTTTGGAACCCTTCATCAGTGAAATATTTGGGAGCCCTTTTATGGTCGAGCTGGCTCGAAAAACTCCTTCCACCTTATGAGAGTTCATGGATAGAGTTGATGATTTTGTTAATGCTGAAGACACCTTGATCGCCTTGACTACCCAACCAGAAGAAAGAGTGAGCGGGAAACGAAAGGAGGACAGAGGAAAGACAGAGATGGAGGACAAATGGCAAAGAGAGACCAGCAAGAGTCAAGGCGGGATGGTAATGTAAGAAGGCATAGTGGCGGTTATGTACACTATTCAGAAAAAACAAAGGAAGAAAAACCAACTGAGAAAGAACGGTAAACCGAGAAGTATTGCACTTATCATAAGACAAGGGGACACAGAACCGAGGACTGTTACAACCTGAAATGAAAAGTAGAAGAAATGAGGAACAATGGCGAGTTAGAACGATTGACCGCCCAGAACCCCCTCCCCCCGGGGGCGAACAAATGAAAGGAATAATGAGTACAATAAGAGAAGAAGTAGGAGCCTCAGGCGAGGGAATCACCGAAAAGGGAGAAGAGGTCAAATGAACCTAGGGACCAAAGAGCAAGAGCAGATGAAAACCAAAGAAACTAACCTCTGGGCGAGATACACACTATTGCCGGCAGATAAGCATGAGGTGGCCCAACTTCCTTAGGAAGAAAGACCAATGCAAGGTGGGCAATATATGAAGAAATTTATAGTGTAGAGAGGCCCGTCAAACAACCTCGAGTACAAGGATCCCCCACGATATCTTTTGACGAGGAATATTGCCGAGGGGTCATGTACCCCCATGATGATGCTTTGGTGGTAACAATGTTGGTGGCAAATTTTACCACCATTTTACCACCAGGAGAATACTGATTGACAATGGAAGTTCGGCAGATATCTTGTTCTGAGAGGCTTTCAGCAAAATGGGAATCGGCGAAGAGTAGTTGAAACCAGCACCAACTATGCTGAAAGGGTTCATTGGAGATGCGGTGCAACCAATGGGGTCTTTTACATTGCCAATATATGTAGGCACAGACCCTTATGTCGCCATAGCGATGACTGAGTTTTTAGTAGTGAGAACTCGGTCGGCATATAATACAATCATTGGGTGGCCCACGTTGAATGCATTAAAAGCCATTACCTCGACCTATCATCTAAAAATGAAATTCCCAACAGGTGAGGTACACGGACCAAGAGGAATAAGCGAAGTACGTGGCGAGTAGGTCTTGGCCAGAGAATGTTATGTGCAGGAGCTCAGACAAGGGCAAAATGAGGTGAGCATGGTGGATCCTGAAAAGCATATGATCCTCTCGTTGGGACCACAGGTAATGGCGACGGAGTTAGAGACTAGGGATGAAGATACCTTGAAGCATGGAGAGACAGATGAGCCTTTAGAGTTGGTTACCCTTGAGCAGAACCATCCTGAAAGCTATGTGAAGATCGGGACAAAATTGGCACAAGAAGAAAGACAACAACTGATAGATTTCATTCTAGACCATAAAGATGTATTCGCATGGAGTCATAAAGATATGTCCGAGATAGGTGAGGAAGTCATCGAACATGAGCTGAATATAGACTCAAAGGTACACCCAGTAAAATAAAAGAAGAGAAACTTTAGTACCAAGAAATACGAAGCAATCACAGAGGAGGTGGATCGGCTATTAACAACTGGATTCATCAAAGAAGCACGTTATCCAGAGTGGCTGTCTAACGTGGTGTTAATAAAAAAGTCCAACGGAAGTGGCGAATGTGTGTGGATTTTATCAACCTCAACAAGTCTTGCCCAAAAGACAGCTTCCCATTACCAAGGATAGATCTGATAGTAGACACAACAACAGGGCATAAAATGTTAAGATTTATAGATGCCTACTCGGGATACAATCAAATAAGAATGAAGAAGGCTGATAAGGAGAAAATCGCCTTTATAACTGTATTGCTATAAAGTGATGTCTTTCGGCTTGAAGAACGCTGGAGCAACCTACCAGAAGTTGATAAATAAAATGTTTAAAAACCAGATCAGAAGAAGTATGGAGGTGTACGTCGATGATCTACTAGTAAAAAGTAGGGAGTTTGACCAACACATAGAAGACCTTAGATAGGCTTTTCAGGTCTTACGTCAATACCAAATGAAGCTCAATCCAACAAAATGCATATTCAGAGTACAGTTGGAAAAATTCCTCGGTTTTATGGTGTCAGAGAGAGGAATCGAAGCAAATTCCGAGAAACTCAAATTAATAATAGAGGTGAAGTCGCCCACGAACTTGAACGAAGTACAAAAACAAATTGGCGGGCAAGATTGCAGCTCTGAACATGTTTGTATCCTGACCAACAGATAAATATCTTCCTTTCTTTCAAGTACTTAAAAAAGCACGAGAGTGGGATGCCAAGTGCAAAGAAACGTTTTCTTAGTTGAAAGAGTATCTTGCTAAGCCACCATTGCTCAGCCACATCAAGCCGGGAGAGCCCTTGTCATTGTACTTAGCAGTAAGTCCAGAAGCGGTATCTGCTACGTTGGTACGAAAGGAAGGGAAGGAGTAAAAATCAGTGTATTACGTAAGCAGGGCGCTAAGAGGAGTAGAGACCAGGTACCCAAAGGTGGAGTTGGTCGCCTTCGGAGTGGTAGTAGTAGCAAGACGATAACGACCTTATTTCTAAGTCCATCCAATAAAAGTAATCACTTCGTCGTCCCTACAAAAGGTGTTGTAGAAACCAGACACCTCAGGACGGTTGGTCAAATGGTCAATCAAACTAAGTGAGTACGACATCAGCTACATACCAAAAGCAGCTAGTAGCTGATTTTGTAGCAGAGTTTTCCAACTTCAAAGAAGAAGTCCAGAAACCACCTGAGAAGAATCCATGGTAAGTGTATGTAGATGTGTCAGCCTGCCAAGTAGGTGGAGGAGTCGGGGTGTACATAGTAATAAGTAAGGGGAAAGAATCGTATCACGCAGTACGATTGGAGTTCAAAGTGACAAACAATAAAACTGAGTATGAAGTAGTACTGTTTAGCGATCACGAGGGTATTAGGAGGTGAATAAGTCGAAATGAAAGCCGATTCACAAGTGGTAGTCGGGCAAATCACGGGGGAATATTTGGCGAGGGGATCCAAGCTAACAAAATACCTTCACCAAGTATAGGAACAAAGAAAAGATCTCAAGTACTTTTGAATCGAAAAGATACCCCGTGGAGACAATTTTAAGGCTGATCGATTGGCGTGCATGGCCTCAACAAAGCAATAAGAAACACTACTATGGAAGGTTGATTTACAGGCAATGGCTAGACCAGCGGTAGGAGAAGAAAGTTTGCACATCGGGGAGAACACGCCAGAATGGGCTAATGATATCAAAAAATATTTGGAGATAGGTGAACTTCCCTCATCTCGGGAAGAGGGGAGAAAGTTAAAAAATAGGGCAACTAGGTTTACCATAATTGACGGAGTACTTTACAAGCGGAGTTTCTTAAACCCATTGTCGCGATGCGTAACAGAGGAAGAAGTTGGATATGTAATGAAGGAAGTACATGAAGGGATTTGCAGGAGTCACTCAGGAGGACAATCACTCGCCGCAAAGATTGTAAGGGCAGGGTACTATTGGCCAAACGCACTCAAAGATGCAAAGGAGTTCGCGAAAAAATGTGTTCAATGCCATATTCATGCGCCAATCCTAGGTGCACCCCCTGAAGAGTTTATGTCCATAACATCCCCATGACCGTTTGTCCAATGGGGAGTAGACTTGGTAGGCCCTATGCCCCCTAGTAAAGGAGGAACCAAATTTATAATCGTAGATGTTGACTACTTTACAAAGTGGGTAGAAGTGGAGGCGATGACTACAATAACTGCTCAAAGTGTGACAAAGTTTCTATGGAAGACAGTAATATGCAGGTTCGGGATACCTCAATGTATCATTTATGATAACGGAAGACAATTCAACTTTGAACATTATTGTCAATGGTGTGTAGAGCTAGGAATCAAGGTTAAGTACTCCTCCCCAGGCCATTCTCAGGCAAACGGACAAGTGGAAGTAACTAATAAAACTATCATGGGAATACTGAAAAAGAAGATAGGCAACGAAAAAGGGCTATGGGCCGACGAGCTCCCGAAAATTTTGTGGGCTTACAGAATGACAGCAAAAACCTCAACAGGCCAAACACCTTTCGCTCTAGCCTATGGGAGTGAGGTGATGGCACTAGTAGAGGTCGGGTCACCGAGCTACAGAAGAAGGAATTTTGATCCAGAAGCAAATGTAACAAGATTAGAAGAAAACCTAGACCTATTAGGGGAGAAAAGGGTAGATGCAAAAGTCAGAGTTGCAGCTTCTAGGAGGAAAGCGGAGCAATATTTTAACAGACAAGTGAGACTCAGGTCATTCAAAGCAGGCGACTTAGTACTGAAGGAAATTGGCATGACCTTGGGAGAAGAACGAAAGTTAGTGGTAGGGACCTTACGTTATAGTGGTAAGCCACAGGCTGGGGACTTACAACCTGACGCCAACTACCTCACCCATGGAACACAGAGCACCTACGAAAGTACTACGTTTAAAGTAGTTTTCTTTCATTTCATGTGTTGATTTACGTATGAATATCATTTTCAATAAATGCCGGCACGTTTTGTCCACTTTTTTTTTTGTTCCTTTTGGCTTTGCAATAAGTATCCCAGGTTAAAAACTTAAAAGTTAAAACGGTCGAGGAGCTCTCCCAGTAACACCTTCACCCCAAAAGGCGATGTGGTCAAGAAACTATCCCACGAGCCTAAAAAAAAGGTTAAAACGGTCGAGAAACTCTCCCGTTACCACCTTCATGCTAAAAGGCGACGTGGTCGAGGAACTCTCCCATGAGCCTAAAAACTTAAAAGTTAAAACGGTTGAGGAACTCTCCCGTTAACACCTTCACGCCAAAAGGCGACGTGGTCGAGGAACTCTCCCACGAGCCTAAAAACTTAAAGGTTAAAACGGTCGATCAACTCTCCCGTTAACACCTTCACGGCAAAAGGCGACGTGGTTGAGGAACTCTCCGACGAGCCTAAAAACTTAAAGATTAAAACGGTCGAGGAACTCTTCCATTAACACCTTCACGCCAAGAGGCAACGTGGTTGATGAACTCTCCCACGAGCCCAAAAACTTAAAGGTTAAAATGGTCGAGGCACTCTCCAGTTATCATCTTCTCACCAGCAGGCGACGTGGTCGAGGAACTCTCCCACTATCCCTAAAGGGGTAAAAGAGGTCAAGAGAAACTCCTATCGATGGGCGACATACCACTCACAATCGAGAACAATATAAAGGCTAATACATAAGGTATGAATAGCATGGGTTGATATTATAATACAGAAGCAGCAATGAATACTTCACAACCAACAAAGAAAGTTCGAAAGCCTAAAAAACTGCTTACAAAGGACTAGTAAAAAAAAAGCTTTCGAAATTCAGTCATTTACAAGGCTAACAAAAAAGAAAATCAAAAGCAAATCCCGAGGGGAATGAGAAAGCAACAAACTGAGCAGGCGTCAAGATGGGCGGCAAAAAGCGTCAGGCATCTCGGCCCGACCAAGGGAGACACAGAAATGAAGGGCAACCTCATAAACCCGAATAGACTTTCATTCCAAGGTATGCAGGTTCGTTGTGGGTTCCCGAAGAAGAAGCTCACGAAGTTGTTTTACCCCCAACTTGAAGCCTATACCCCAGGCCCGCAATTGAATCTTGGGGGCAGCAACCAACTGAGCAAGGACCCGATTAAGGTCATTTTGAGAACATTTTGAGAACATATCTACTATTTATTTAGGCCTAGTTTGTATACTGAAACTATCTCAACTCAACTCAACTCATTTAATTATTATAATTTTCTCAAACTTTCAAATAAAAAATAACAAACAATTCAAATTTTTTAAATTCGAAAATAAAAATAATATTCTAACAATATTTTACTCAACTTTCAACTCAACTCAATTCAAATTGACGTAACGTTATGTGATATATTATATTGTAAAATACTTTTTATTTTAAAGTAGATCTAATATTTCAATCCAAGCTACATCAATTTATAGTCTGCACAGATATAACACTTCTCTCCCATAAAACATATATAACACTTCTCTCCCATAAAACATACATATCATTACCCCAACATCCCCTGTAACACACTTTTCAAAATATAAAAATGAAAAAGCAACATGGATTGAACTATTAACCCACGATCAACTTTGCCCTAGCAAGACCCTCATTGATTTGGAACTGTTCTCCAAGCCCAAAATGAGCCATCAGTAACCAAACTAGGGTAATAAACTGTCCACCTTTACTAACATGCTGAGCATGGGTGAATGGTGGGCAATGACTTGATGCATATGACAACATTTCCAACCAAACTTTACTCATTATCACCCATTTCTCCTTTTCCCCCAATTTTTGCAGCTCTTTGGACAGCAAACATGCATCAAACAGTACAGATTTGCTTCTATCACCCTTCACATGAATAGGTTTAACATCTGTATTCACATCGAGGAGGTTTGCACAAGCACCATGTTCCTGGGTTGGTCCTAGTCCCCTACGGCTAAAGAATCTTTCTGCCTCAGCACATGTATCACGAAATCTTATTCGCCCAACACCTGCCACAGCAGACATAATAGTAGGTTGCATCAATAGAAGATATAGCATATAATCTGAAAGGAGCTTGCTGAATTCACGATGATCAGTTGTTAAATCATCAGCAGTACTGGTTGCTGTTCCTGCTGAATCATTAGCATTGCCATCCGTTTTCACTGAACCATCAGTTTTGCTTCCTTTTGCTGCATCATCCACCTATGATGACTTTTTTCACACAACATGGAGATTTCTTTAGCATTCTGCCAAAGCCAATGGATCCATCTTCTCACTGAATCAATTATGCCTCCTTGTTTTGCTGGATGATCACCTTTGTTTACTTCTTTTTCATAGCAAAGTTCAGTAGCAATATGCCAAAGCAGAAGGCTCTCATCAAAATTAACGTTTTCAATGTAATCTGCTATTAATTTTTTGTCTATGTCCATGACCTTTCCATATTCTTCAAGAACATAAGAACCTCTAGCTGAACATATTCTCCTTGTACTTTCTGCATCATCTGCACCTTTAGATTTCTGCAGCAGCTCCAAAAAGATAAATTGCCATAGGTTTTTTTTGAAGGGCTTGCTGGCAACATATTTCAACTCATCGAGAAAATCCTTAGCACCTAAACGATCAACGACTTTTTTCCAGCAATATTCCCATATAATTTTCAAATAGCCAATCCAGCCAAGCCAGGACTCAACTTTGACTTCATGGAACTTTTTTGGACGTTCCATGAGGCAATATGTTATCAAGTTGAATCCTGACACGGATTCAGACCACCTACGAAGTATAATTGGTGTGGCCAGCTTTGAAAATATAGTATCAGAACCTTCCTTGCCTTCAGCCCACCTTGAACTCTTAATTTTGACATATGTTTTGAAGATGGTCCCAATAATTGGAAAATTCTTTGTCTTCTTGAGAGAAGCTATAGTCCAATCCGAGAAAATAAGCATGAATAGAGCTATTAAGTCCAAGCTCAAGGCACCGATCAACAGTGTGTAGGTAATTCCAATATCAAACTTCCTTAAGCGAGGCTTGTCTAATGAAATAAAGAGCGCTAGGGCCACCCAAATTGAAGCAAAGGATAGAACACGGAAGAAGTATCCTTTTAAATTATGCACCACAACCACCTTCGTATAAAGAACTTCATAGATGAAGTTGAGTTCAACCTCTATCACTCTAAGCGCATCTTCTGAAGTTCTCGCCTGGAAAAATGCTCGGCTCTCATTGCGCCTACGGAAGCTAAAGTCGAGATCAACAATGAGTCCCTTAAAGATTTTGAAGAAATGGTAAGCATATTCGACAACTTCAAAATCATTTAGCCTGTCCTCGTTCACAGTAAAAAAGGCAACCTTTGATTCTTTGTCAGGCTCTGCTGTCAAGTCTATCTTTGTAGGATGTCCGGCGTCTTGCTTTGAAGAGAATTCCTCCATGAGCTTCGCGTAGTTGGGCCCCGGATTTGGTTCCTCAAGCATGGATTCTCGGAACCTAGCCAAGCTTGCAAGATACAGAGAACGGGTCCGTTCAGCATACTTGATGATACCTGCGAAGAACATGAGGAGAGTCGCGAGCCATAGGTTGTTGTCGGGAATTGTTTGCAGGAAGACATAAACTGTGGCGACAACCTGAAATACTAGGTTAAGGAAGTGCCTAAGCCAGAGCTCATTATCCTCAAGGGCAAAAGCAGTTATGGTGTCCGGGCCACCAAGATGTAACAGCAGGAACGGTGCCCAAAATGCAAGAAGGTCACTGTTCTCACCAGGCTTGGAGCTTTGACTGTTGTAGATGAGTCCGACAGCAAAGCTGGCAGCCCAGTCGGCAAACGAGTAAGATAACCAGATGAGCAGGATGACCCTCTTTTTTCCTGTTCGTTTTCTAAACGGAGCACCCAAAATCAAAATGGTTTGCAGTAAAAAGCTTAAGAGAACAACTCCCCTGATTTTCTGCCTCTCCCATGTCTTCTTGAGACTGGGCGGAATGACCTCCCACAATGATCTCCACATTTTTGGTCACTTTTTTTCCTTCTGATCTTTGGCTTCAACTATGACTTCTTGAGCAAAAGTCTCCCTTAGTAACAAAACGGAAACAATGCAAGCTCGCCCATTTAGTACGTACTCTGCCTCAGCGCCTCGGAACCTCTATCGAAGAACTTACGCCAAGCGACAAAGATGGAGAAGCAGAAGCTAGATCAGAGCGTGCCGGTCTAGTTGGTGAATCTGTGTGTGCTGGGACTGAAAAATGGAGAAGCAAAGTAGGACGTAGACAGACAGTGAAGAGAAGACTTGGGGTCGTCGCGAAGGTTGGGGAGACCGGAGCAGTTGACTAACCCTGGTTACATAAAGCCAGCTACACGCCACACTTTTCTTGATATTATTTTATTTTCTGTCCTTTTCTTCTGTTTTATTTTATTTTTGATAGAGAATCAATATTTAAATAATTTCATTTCAAAACCTCAGTTCCGCGGACCACAATCACATGAACGACAATATAATGAATCCTCATTTCATATTATTTAATTATTATATATATATTTTAAAAACTTTATATAAAATTATAATAATTAATTAAATTTTTTAAATTTTTAAATAATAATAATATTAAAAAATAATATTCTAATAATAATATTCATCGCTAGAAATTAAAATGTCGTAAGGAGAGATTTAGATTTAGAGATGAGTTGAGATGGTTTGTGAATAGTAAAATAAAAGTTGAATTATTTATTATATTTGGTGTGAGAATTTGGAAAAGTTGTTTTTGGATTTAAAAAAGTTGAATTGTTTATTATATTTTGTGAGAAAATTTAAGAATGTTGTAATGATAAGATGAAATGAATTAAGCTAAATTTTGAATCCAAACATCTCCTTGATGAAAGTATCTATTGCAGTGAAACGTTTGTGTTTACAAATCAAATGTCTGCTTTGATAGACTACTGTGATTTTGCTTAAAAACATAAAAGACTATGGCATGTTTGTGTAACCATAGAATTCTCAAAATTCGTAAAGTTTCCAGAAGGATAAAGCTAAAGCCTCTGCTCCCGGTCTCACTATATTTTTTTTTTAATTTTTTTAATATTTTTTTTTTATACTTTGTGATTAAGTAAGTATTTTTTTAATGATATTATAATTTTTTTATTTTTTTAAAAATATTTTACAATGTTAAAAAAATACATGTACAAAAATATGAAATAAAAAAATACAAGATTTTACACTGAGCGGGACCGGGACCGGGGGCTGTAGAGGCGTCCTTTCTAAAATCTCTCGTAATTTCAATCACAAACATCACTCAAATACAAATTATTATAATCATATTTATTCTTAATGGTTAATCACTGACCTTATCTACTTTATTATAATAAGTGACTATCTAACCGTAAATAGTAACTTTTATTGTTTTTTCGTTAACTTTTGTTATTTTTCTGTTAAGTCCATTAAGTCTTATTTTACCAAAAGGCTCTTAAAATCCTTGATCATTTAACGTATAGCTTCATTGTAGAATTTAATGAAGGATTTTGTTTTACTAAAAGATCCTCAAGACTCTTGACCATTTGACGTGTAGCTCATTTTTAGAATTTAATAAAATATCATGTTTTACCAAAAGAACCTTAATAGCCCCACGGCGCACATGAATTGACGTATATTTTTCATGTCCTTTTTGTACAGTATACTCATTTTCCTTTCTTTTTGTTTCAATTTTTTTAAAATAAAAAAATTAATAATATTTTATTATTATATAGAGAGTAAATAGATAATCCAATATGGATGTAGACCAATACTCATACTTTATTGAAATATAGATTTTTTTTAATCTTTATTTTTTATCTTTCTTTAACTCTATATTTTCTTTTCCCAGACAAATAAGTTGCTGACTTTTTCACCTTTTTTTTTATTTAAATCATTATGTCAGGTGCACCCCGGGACTAACGCATCCGAGTCCGATCCCTAATATGTATATATATATAAAGCCCCCCAAAACAAGAAAGGAAAAATAAAAAGGGTAATTTATTAATTACTTTTATCATTTGCAGTCATAAATCTTAAAGTCATTAGGGGTGTAACCGGTCCGGTTCGATTTTGGACAAAATTTAGGATCGAACCGGTATGCACTGGTTTTATATTTTCGTAAACCGATCACGCACCTGTTACCCTCCTAAACCGGTACCTCCGGTTTTACCGATTCCGATTCTGTTTGGTTCGGTTTTTCAGTTTAAATAGTATTTGTATTAGGGCATAAAATGTAATTAATATACTAATATACATTAGTATACTAATGTTTACTAATTAATTAAAGCGAAATGTAATTAATATACTAATGTATATTAGTATTACTAATGTATTATGTATTTATCAAAATGAATATGTTGAGAATTTATTAGCCCATAAAATATTATTAATATATATATTTTATGTTTAAAGCATATGATCAAATAAATTTTCATATTTAAGATTAAAATTTTATGTTATAAATTATAACAATATTATCTTATATATAAATAAATTAATTAAAAATATATAATATTGTGAACTAATACGGTCCTAAAAAACATAGAACCGGAACCGGACCGCTACTACTGGCCGGTTTTAGAACTAAAGGAACCAGTACCGAACCGGTTCGGACCGATTTTCCGATTAATTTTTACACTCCTAATGCTCTGGCCTTTAAGTTTCTTTGCTAAAAAATTGTCTAGCTAGCTAGCCAATATTATATATAGCATGGCAATGTATATCATCATGTTCATTTAGAAAATAAGAACTCTTTTTCAGGTTCAATCGTTGTTGTTTGATTTCATTCATCAATCGTTTCATGCAGTTTTAACGCAAATTACATTTCAATTATATATTTTGAGATTCCTCATGATTCATCTTCTCTTGAGCTTCAGTTAACATTATGTATAAGCACACATGCATACGTACACTTGAGTAGAGATTGATGGTTTAATTCGATAATGATAGTCATGTAATATGGGTCATATATACAATGTTTAATGTCGTTCGTATAAAATTCCTAGTTATTGTAAACCCGCTATCCGCATGCATTTAGTATTGTGTGTTGAAGTTTTCCGTCAAGGCCAGATGCCAATTACGGTATGATTGAAATGCTTGTGATGGTGCTTGGATGGACGTACGATGTTAATTAGGTGCTCATCCACAATTTGAACAGTAAATAAAATTACACATTGAGATTTATGTGATTCGATATTAAGACTAATTATGTCCACGATCTTTTGAAATGTAAAATCCACTATATATTTGGCAGTTTTAAGGTCGGAATCAGCAGTGACGGACCTACATAGGAGGGGCCATGGCCTCCCAAAGTTTGAAAATAAAATTAATATATTTTAATTTTTTATGATTTAATAGGATTATATTATCTCATATTGTGTTGATCCCCTCTCAAAAAAATTATTTTGGCCCCCTCTATAAAATTATTTTTATCTTATAAATTATTTTGACTAAAAAATAGAATAAAAAATATTTTATTATAGTTTTAGCTTTGTTCGGCCTCCTTACAACAAATTTCTGGTTCTGTCACTGGGAATCAAGTTTGAATAGTGAGTCGAGATGAGATAAAAGTTGAATAAAATATTATTAGAATATTATTTTTTAATATTATTTTTATTTTGAGATTTAAACAAAATTAAATTATTTATTATATTTAATATAAGAATTTGAAAAAATAATACTAATTACATGAAATGAATTGAGAACATCTCTAATTTGGAGAGAGATCAGCCGAAGAAGTTTCCTCATTTTATTTATCTCATTTATTTTTCTCGAAATTATGTTGCTTGCTTTATTATATATTATCCCAAATGTTTAATTGCAACCTAACACCTTTTTTTTTTTTTTTTTTGTTGTCACTTTCAGCATTTTGTATGCCGGCCAGTCTATCTTTTTTATTTGTCGCTCTCTTCTGCTAATGGTCTTACATTTTATCCCAACGTTGCGCCTATTTCTTGTGCATTGAAGTAATCAACATAGGAGTTCTACCCTCCATATACGAGTGGGTGGTCAACCATGAACCATCCCTGCCTGGGCGGGTGAAGATCAACCCCCGCATCCTGTCCCTGCCCATAGGCGGACAGATTAATCCCACCATTGTCCGACCACCATCTCCGACAACACATTTTTTATATAAAAAAATTCAATAAAATCGCATATACATAACAAAAATCGCACAAATCCAACAAGAAGCCTCGACATATTCAACAAATTGCACAGATCTTCGTATCTATGTACAAAAGTATATATCTATGCTCTAAACCCAATAAACCTAGGCCCACAGCCGTGGGTCATAAAACTCACAGACCCATGCAGGACCATAAAACTTGCAAACCTACAATCTCAATAGTGGGTCTTTAAGTTACAAATCTACAGTGGCGATCGTGGCTTGGGTCGTAGAGACCTATGGCCAAGTTGTGGTCTTACTGTCGTAGACTACGGCTTGGCCGTGTCCCACGACAATGGACAGAGAAACCAATTTAAGCGAAAAATGAGGAGAAGAGAAAGAAGAAAGAAGAGAGGTAAATCATGAGGTCATGAGTATTGATATTTGCTTCGTCAAAAGTTTAATCAAATGTAAAATTTGATGAATTTTATCAAAATACAACTGTATTGCATTAGTCAATGAGATAAGTAAGAAGCTTTGAGTTACAATAAATAGATAAATTTTTTCAAATTTAAAGAGTACTATTCACCAAATAAATCTATTTTTTATTCACTTCTTATTTCTAACGGAACTTTTTTTTCATTTCCCCCTCACTTTATTTCCTCCCTGCGTGTTTTCTCTCTTCCTCTCATTTTCACATTGCAGAATCGGGCTTCACGAATGGTGCTTTGGCTTGGGTTGTGCGACCTTCTTGTCCGTAGGTTCGTCTCCTTTCTTTTCTCCTGCAACCCTAAATTAATAAATGGAACTTTAAGTAGCCATAATACTTCATTTTTCAATCTCTTTTTACCAATATATATTCTGCACAAGCCTGGCCCTTTCCTGCAATGACACAGAGATCACTAGTGCCATCAGAAGCAGCAAAAGCATCATATGGACAGAGAGCTTGGTAAGGTCGATGGACTCAAATGGGTCGAAGTCCAAGATGAAACAGTCCTCCACTTCTTGGATGCTAGCTTTTGATATCTACGCTGCTCTTGCTATTGAGGCAAAGCATGGGTCTCATGGGAGTCTCATCTTCCTCTGCAGAACAGAATGAAGAAACTAAAAAATAAAAATCTTGACTTTCTTGAATGATCTTTCTTCTTGGTTTTTTGTCAGGCGAGGAGGGAGATATCTCTATCACCTCCGAGTCCTTTTCCCCCATTTATTTATTTCTTACTGAACTATTTGGTTACCAAGGGAAAAAAAAAAAAAAAAATCGCTGAGAAGAAGGCTACGATCAAAACGACGTTTCAGCGTTTAAAAACAAATCTAAAAGATAAAAATCACATCAAGTGTGGGTTGTGGGATGTGAATAGTTAATGTCCGTTTGGAAAATAAAAGCAGCTTAGCTCAGTTTAAATTTATACTCCATCTACCATCCAAACGCACTTTGAGCAATGTAAAAAGCATTCAACTCATTTCACCACTAGAGATAGATCATGTAAGACATCGACTTTACAGGATTCCTAACATTACTCTGCGCATGCCTTCACTTTTTTTCCTTTCCGTTATAACTCCTCTCTCTCTCTCCCATCCATTTTCTTTCCCAAAACTGTTACGTACAACCGGCATGCGCAAACGGAGTGCAACCGACTGTATGTGGCAAAGTTTACGTGGAAAAGAAAAAGAAAGCAAAAAAATCATAAAAAAACAAAAACAAAAACAAGCAAAAAGAAGGCCAAAGTAAAGCCTTCTTCCGTCGAGTTCTAGATAGAAAAAAGAAAGTCTTCTTACGGGTTGAAAACGCTGGGAAAGTAAAGTCTCTCCAAGCATTTCTCCACCAAGAAATAGAAAAAGGAAGCCATCTGTAGCCTTCACAATTGATATATTAAAAAAAAATGGAAACGATGTGCTTGGAATTTCAAGAAGAGAAGTCTGCAAATTGGGCCTCTCAAAGATGCTTGGAAGTTGACAGCTGCATGATTTTGAGGTTGAAGACTTAGAGAGATTCGAGCCTTGTGCATGACCAAATAACAGAGCCTTTTTACTTATAAATGAAAGAAGATCATGGATGAAAAAGAGAAAACAGTGAAGGCTTAAACAAAAAATATACAACGTATGTGACTCTGAACTTTGAATCTAAGAAAATTTTTGCCTTTCACTTCTATGCTGCTATGGAATCCAACAAAATAGTCTTTCCAGAGTTCTTTGGCCATTTGTGTTTTAATTCGACCTCCTAACAAAGTGCCCCTACAAAGTCCCAAACAACATAGATCAGAGAAAGGGAGAGAGCAACATTATTCAACATCTCATTCCTTTTCATTTTATGTATTATCGGTCTAAATAATAGCTGGTACGAAATGGGTTTGTTCAGGTTGGCGACTGAGCGGTTAAAAATCGAAGAAACTGGCTATCCATGAGGTCCAGGTGTTCATTACAGAGTCTGGTGATAACAAATGCTCTGGGTCTGCAAGATGGAAATGGGAAATGGGTCTGAGGAAGACGATACAGGAACCATAATAGGTTAAGGGAGGTTTAGGGCATGCGAAGAAGAAGATGAGAAGAAGAACCTGCAAACGAGGAAGGTGCGTCGTCGTCGTAGTCGTTGTTGTCTGTTCTTCTGGAGGGACTTTCGTCTTCTTAAGGGTTGAAGATGCTGGGAGCAGCTCTTCGGGAGATGGAACTCAATTTGCTACAATTTGTTTCCACATGGATGCCGGTTACGCGAGGGTTCCCCAGGCAGTTGCAACAAGAGTTTCTCTTTTACTAGTAATTAAATAATATGTAAATAAATAATTAAAATAAAAGGTGGGCGTGATAATGTTGTATTTTATTGATAACTATTTTATTTAGTTTTTATAAATTCAGAGTAAGAAAATATTTGCAAAAATTAAAAAAAAATGCTTTTTTATGTTATTTTGTTACAACCTGGTTGATGTGGGTAATATTATTAGTAAAATAAATAATAAACTCACAACTGGTTGTTGTGTGGAGTGCCGGCTTTGGAAAAAAAAATCAACTCAAATGAGAAAGTCCCATTGTTGCTGAGAAGTGAGAACACTGAAATCAGAGGTCATAAATATTCCATACTTGGCAAGCTTGAAGAATAGGTACTCTGACAAGCCGGTTTTAGCAATGTGCGAATAGTGGAATAATCGTTGGTTGCATGGGAGAAAACACTTTGGCACTATTCGCACGTGATCATTTTTTTGCTCGAGACCATCAACAAGCTCCTGATCATTTAACAGGCCTTGCGACTAATTAATGAGTCATTTTGCTGTATGCTAATTACAAAGTTATAAAATATAACAGTCTGCCACGCGAATCACGTTGGCATATTTTTTTTGTTGGATCCAAAAGCATATATATCCCGATTAGGGGTGTAACTTATTCGGTCTGGTTTGATTTTGGACAAAATTTAGGACCGAATCAGTATGTATCGATTTTATATTTTTCAAAACCGATTACGCCCCGATTATTCTCCTAAACCGATAACTCCGGTTTTACCAGATTCCGGTCCGGTCCGGTCCGATCCGGTTTTTCAGTTTTTTTTAAATGTAAAAAAAATATAATAAAATGTTACTTCTTATTATAAAATGTTATTAATAATTTAATATATATATTATGCTTAAAGCATATGATCAATTAAATTTTCATCTTTAAGATTAAACTTTTATTTTATAAATTATAACAACATTATCTTATATATAATTATATTAATAACATATGATCAAATAAATTACAAATGTTCATATTTAAAATTAACATTTTATGTTATTATTTATAAATTATAATATGAAATTTTTTCATATATGATATATAATTATATATATTATATATAAAAATTTAACATATAATTATATATTATATATATAAATATTTTGTATACTATATAAAATTAATTTTTATATATATATTTTTTCCAACCGGTCCGGTTCGGTTCCGGAAACTACGGAACTAGAACCGGACCGGATCTGGCCGGTTTTATAAAATAGGAACCGGTTCCGAACCAGACCGATTCAAAACCGGACCAACCGGTCCGGTTCGGTCTGGTCTGGACTGATTTTTCAGTTTTCCGGTTTAAATTTACATCCCTAATCCCGATGGTTTGTTTGTTTTTTTTTTTTTGGTTTGTTTTTCCTTACCTTTTTCTTTTTATATTAATCTTAATCTTAGTGAATGAGATTATGTTTGATGAGCTTATTAAGGTTAAATAAGTGTTACAGTCACAAAAAAATGTCATAAGAATAAATTTACTAACTGACGTAGTTTTATATAATATATTAAATTTATTTTATAATAAAAATAATTTTATAATCTAATGTATCAGTATAACATTAAATTATATTAATTTATAAATTTATTTTTATATAATCTTTACATGGTTCAAACATTTATCACCTTTAATGGAAAGATTAAAGCCTCGGAGGGTATTGCGGTCCTCTACCCTCTCCTGTCGGATCTTGACTCCTAAGTGTGAGAATAGTGGTTCCACATGGCCACCTCGAAAGGGGTGGCCTATATACGACACTTATATTGAATACATCCTAAGATGATCCTTTATTTTCCTGCATTTAATAGTTATTTTCTATAAAAAAAAATATTGATTTCTTTCTTATTTAAAAAATATTATGTTTGCTCTAAATTCCTATTTGTTAGTATTTTTCCAAACTGTTTAGGGTTAGTTTAGGAATAAATTTGTTAAACTTAGGGGTGTAGAACCAGATCAGATTTTTTTCCCGATTCGGTTCAAAAGCCAGAATCTGAGTGTATCCAAGCGGTTATCAACCTGGATTACACCCGGGCAGTTGAAAGAAACCTGGATCTAGTTTTATGACCTGGTTATCCGTAATCGGATCTCTTTTTAAAAAAACCATTTATGCTTGCAATTTTTTCCCCAATTTCATATTCAAGATGTGAAGAGTAGTAGTATTGTATTAGTCTAATTAGTTATAATGTATTATTATTTATTTTGTTTTTTGTAAATTAATATTTTGCATTGTGATGTAACAATAATATTATTTATTTTGCATTGTTATTTATTTTATTTTAAAATTTTAAAAAGTGTTTAAATTATTTTTTTAAAAACAATTTGGGCAATTAAACATGATATCATAATTTTTTTAAAAAAATAGTGCTATAAAGATATTTTTTAAAGTTTAAACATATGTTTTTTAAAAAAAAGTATTAATAAATCCGGTTACAATCCGAATATCCCAATTTATAGCCAAAAAAGGGAATGATATCCAGATCTGGATATCCGAGCGGATAACCGCCCAATTTTTAGAATCCGGATCTGGTTATGGCCAGATATCCAGATCTGGATCCGGTTGCACACCCTTAGTTAAATTAACATATATAACATACTTACTTGTATATATACAAAGGTAATAATTCGTGCCCCGAGGTACAAAAACTTGAATAAAAAAAATAACTACATTATTTAGAAGGAAAATAATAGACATATAAACATTTTTTTATAATTATTTATACAATTATATTTTAAATGATTTGTATTTTTTAAAATTATTTATATAAATAATATCATTTTATATAAATAACCTCATTTTAAAAAATGATTGTAAAAATATTATTAAAAAAATCAGACGTGTATCATTATTTAAATTTATTAGAATGATAAATTTAGAAATGAACAATATTATGCTGAGAAAGTATTTTCTCTAACCGAATTATTTTAGTGGAAAATGGCTTATGGGTGATGAGATAATTAAAAAACAAAAAGTTAACAAAAAAGCATAAGAATTTTGTGAATGCAACTTTATGTGTCATTTTATCTATAGATTATTAAATCAAAGTAAATATTACATATGTTGATGTCGTGTTTCGCAGCCCGAACAACTCCACGAGAGCCCAGTTCGTCCACCTACAACTATGAAGAAATGAGGGCTTCGAGGTGGTGGGGGACACCTCCGATGCCAAAATCAGTATATGATTTCCTTGTAAGGATTATGAAATCTTAAGTCTCAAAATGTCTGAACCCCTCCCTTTACTGAGGGAGGGGATATATACCTTGTCCGGGGCAATCCTTGAGAAGGGGATTGTTGTTGTGTCGCTCTGTACTCGAGTGGTGTGTCCCTGCCAACTCCTTGCTATGCAACAGACTTGTCAAACTTGATCGTGGCGACCATTGACAACCCAGGAGGCACGACGTTGCATGCCTAGCCTAATACTTCATTAAATGCGGTGTGGCTCCTTATCGTGGCGTGCCCCATTCCACCCTTTATTAAATGCGGCGTGGACTCGGTTAGATGCGTCCACTCCTTAGGCCTGTCGAGACGCTGGGCTTTAGGGACAGGGACTGTCCTTGGCCTCGCGCACTAGGGCTGTCGACCAGTAGTTGTGTCAGACAATTCTGCCTTCCAGCCCCTGGCCAGCACGTGTTGAGAGATTGCTTCTCCTCCTAAGCCTCTTGGGCTAACTTGGCCCGGTCCACCCCTTGTCCTCGGGCCAAGGAGTTCTTCTCATCTCGGTGAGAGTGGGACTAGCAGTATCCAGCCCTAGTCACTCTCACAGCCAATGCCCTTCTGCTTGAGTGGTTCCTGCAAATCCCTTCGTGAATCTCTGTCAGATTATATTGGGCTTCGTCCGGCAAGATGTATCTTAGGAGAGGTTCGGAGAATCCCTCTTGTACAGGACCCCTCCCAACAATGTAAACCACGCGACCCTGTTCCTGACTTTGCGTGCCTCACCTGGGTCTCTTGAGACTTTGCCTTCCTGTAGAAACTTCATGATATTTGTGGCCCACTCGGGAGGTGCCAAGGAGGCAACTGACACTTAGCCCCGATGGTCGAGGTGGCGTCAATCGTCCTGACCACCTTGTGTTCAGGAAGGGGGAGCTCCTCCTACCTAGAGGCAATCTTTGCCAAACGATCTACCTTTTGGTTCTCTTCCCTCGAGATTTGTTGTATGCAAAAGTAGTGGAAGAGGTCTGGAGGTACTTCTTCAATTTCTCGCCTTTTGTGGCAAATTCTCTCAACACCTGACTAACGACCACTTAGGAATCGGCCTTCACCTCGATTTTAGTGGCTCCCAGCAGCTTGGCCACTGACATTCCCGCTAAAACCGCTTCGTATTTGGCCTCGTTGTTGGTCGTTTTGAAGGCGAAGTATATCGCATAGTTGTGTTCTTCCCCATGTTCGATGACTATGTGCGTCCCTACACCCCCGCCAGCCCGACATGACGATTCATCTACATAGACTTGCTAGGGCTTCCCCTGGGGTGCAACTTGTATCTCCTCCGGGAAGCTTGTGAACTTGGCCACGAAGTCCTCTAGCACCTGCCCTTTAATTGTTATACGGGGCAGGTACCTATGTTGAATTCACTTAGCTCAATTGCCCATGCATTTGGCAAGCCGGCCAGACGTGTCGGGCTTCTGCACGATCTTCTTGAGGGGAACATCAGTGAGCACTTTCATCGGGTGGGCTTGGAAGTACAGCCTTAACCTTCTTGCGACAACTACCAATGCAAACACTAGCATCTCCATCCACGGGTACCTAGCCTCAGCCTCGTAGAATGCCCGACTTTTATAATAGACCGGCTACTGTCCTTCTTCTGTATCTCGAATCAATACCGCAGACACGGCATGTGGTGACACGACCAAGTACAAGGTCAAGTTCTTGCCTGGCTTAGTCTGGCTGAGAAGTGGTGGGTGGGCTACGTATTTCTTCAATACGGCGAACGCCTCGTCATAGGCAGTATCCCATTCCCAGGCCTTCCTCAGGACCTCGAATAATGGAAGGCATCAGTCCGTCAACTGAGCGAAAAAGAGGGTTAAGGTCGCCCCTCGGCCGATGAGTCTCTAGACTTCGTGAAGGTTGCCCCAGGAGGGGGGGCATCCCCATTAGTGCCTTAACTTTCTTTGGATTGGCCTCGACACCTCTCTCGGAGACCATGAAGCCCAGGAACTTACTCGACACTACTCCGAAGGTACACTTCAGTGGGTTGAGCTTCATCTAGTAGCATCGGAGCACTGCGAAGGCTTCCCGTAGGTCTGACAGGTGCTATTAAGGTTTCTTGCTCTTCACCAGTAGGTCGTCTACATACACCTCCATGTTCCAGCCAATCTGCTGGTTGAACGTCGGTTGACTAGTTGCTAGTATGTGGCACCATCGTTCTTTAAGTCGAACGACATGTCCTTGTAGCAGTAGAGTCCTTTATCCGTGATAAAATTCATCTTGTCTTTGTCGTCAAGACTCATCCAGATCTGGTTGTATTCGAAGTACGTGTCCATGAAGCTGAGATGGGTGATCGGCCGTTGAGTCCACTATCAAATCAATGTGGGGGCAAGGGGAAGCTGTCTTTTGGGCAAGCCTTGTTCAGGTCTGTGAAGTCAACGCATATTCTCCACTTTCCTCTTGCCTTCTTGACTAGCCCTACATTGGAAAGCCATTCAGGATAGTGAGCTTTCCGAAAGAACCCTGCCACAAGAAGACGGTCCACTTCCTTGGCCATAGCCGCATAATTTTCCACACTGAAGCTTCGGTGCTTTTGCTTGACCTTCTTGGCTGTGGGGTCCATGCAGAGGCAGTGTTCGATGAATGAGTTGTCGATCCCGGACATCTTTTTGTGACTTCAGGTGAACACATCTTGGTGTTCGACGAGGAGTCACTTCATGGCCTGCCTTAATTCAGGAGCCATTTTGGTCCCTACCCACACTGTGCGCTCAGGCCTTTGTCAATGTACGTAAACCAACCCCAAGGGCTAATTGGGTTCTGCCTGCTGTAGTGTCTACTTGTCTCGGACTTCTTCATCCCATTCAGCTAGGGTCGGCGATGAAGGTGGTCCGGTTGCCTCCCCTGCTTCCTCGATCATCTTGACTTCCTTAACTTAGTGCCTTAGCTGCGAACCTCTCTCATCTCCAAGTCTGTGGGGATCTTCATCTTGAGGTGGTAGGTGGAGGTTACCGCTCTCAGGCTGTTCAGGGACAAGCAACCCAATATTACATTGTACGAGAAGGGGGCCTTCACCATTAGGAAGTTGGCCATTGTTGCCGAAGTTTTGGGGGCCTTCCGGGCCAAGACAGACAGCTTGATGGCCCCCATCAGCTGGATGATGTCGCCCATGAAGCCCTTGGGCGGCATTGGGTAGGGCGCAGTCGGTTCGTGTTGATCCCCATCTTGACAAAAGCCTCCCAAAATAGAATGTCCGCCGAATTGCCATTGTCGATGAGAACTCTTCGAGTAGTGAAGTTGGTGATCTGTACGGTAACCACCAACGCATTGTGGGGGGTGGAAGATGCCCTTCTCATCCTTCTCACTAAAGGTTTTCGTTGTTCCCCCGGCGTGCTTCCTGGTGCCAGTCGCATCCCTTCCTATTGTGAACACTTCCTCGTATCGGGCCCTTCGAGTGTGGGCCCTTCGATCCAACGAGGTGGAACCTCCTCCCACGATCGTGCGGATCTCACCCACCAGACTGTTTGCCCTCACTAGGCTCCGACGTCACGGGCTCCTTCGAGCCTTTCTCCTAGGCCTTTGTCTCCTCGGGCTCTCACTCCGTCGTGCCCTCGAATGGTTGTCGTATGCTATCGCCGGTCTAGCAAGCCCTCCAACACCTCCCTCTTTTACTTCAGGTTGTAGTAGCCATCTGTACTATGCCGGTCGGTCAGGTGGTAGTCGCAATAATTGCGGCTCTCCAGGACTTGCCGTGGTTCCTTCTGAGCCGTCAAGGCCTTGAAGGTGTACTCAGCATTAATGAAGTCATCGACTTGGTCCATAAACTCCCTTAGTGTTATGGGGGTTCTCTGGGCTATCTTGGTCATGAACGAGTTCCGAGGCCAGATTCCCCTCAGCAGGGCTGTCAGGGTGATCTTCTTATCCTGGTCGTCCGTGATTATACGCTCCCAATTGAACCGAGAGAGGTATGCCTTAAGGCTTTCATTGTCCCACTGCTTTATTGTCAGGAGGGCAACAAGGATCCGAACCAAGCCCTCCCCGCCCCCTTTAATGTGAGTGGGAATGCTCTACACGCGACTTCTCCTGAGAATCCATGTAGGGTCATGTGAGCCTTGAACATTTTCAAGTGCTCCAGGGGGCCTTTGGACCCACCGTACGCGTTCACTTGCGGAACTTTGAATCTTGGGGGAGAGGAACCGCCATGACTTCGGCGCTATACGGTAGGCTTGTGCTAATGAGCAGTTAGTCCACGGAGGATGACGTGCCTATCCGTTTGGCCATTTTGGCGTATTTATCTTGGAGCTTGTGGTGCATTATGCGCCTCTTTTCTTCGGCCGCGGTGGCCTTCGGGATTCGCCGTGATTCGGTGTGTTGGCTAGGCTCGCCTCCCTCCAATTCTCCTTCGGTTCTCCATAGAGTGGCATTCTCCTTGAGGAGAGCCGCTTCCTCTTCTATAAGTTTTTGTATGGTTTCACCCATCTCGTTTGTCATTGCTTCCATCGCTTCGAACTGTTCTTCTTCTCGTCATGAAGCTTGGGAACGTGTTGTTGCCGGCATGCGAATGACACACTACTATAGGAAAATATATTCCACAAAAGATGCCACCGTTGATGTCGTATTTCGTAACTTGAACAACTCCAAGTGGACCTAGTTCGTCCACCTGCAACTATGAAGAAATTAGGGCTTCGAGGAGGTGGGGGATACTTCCATGCCAAAGTCAGTATATGATTTCCTTGTGAGAATGATTAAATCTTAAATATTAAAATGTCTGAACCCCTCCCTTCGCTAGGGAAGAGGATTGTGGATGTATCGCTCCATACTCGGGTGGTGTGTCCCTGCCAGCTCCCTATTGTGCAATAGACTTGTCAGACTTGATCGTGATGACCACTGACAACCCAGGAGGCACAACGTGGGGTGCCTAGCCTCAGACTTCATTAAATGCGGTGTGACTCCTTGTCGTGGTGTGCCTGTTTCTGCCCTTCATTAAATGCGGCATGGCCTTGGTCAGATGCGTCTACTCTTTAGGCCTGTCCAAACGCCAAGGTTCAGGGATAGGGTCATTCCTTGGCCTTGCGCACTGGGCTATTTGCCAATAGTGGCGTCAGACAATTCTGCCTTCCAACTCCTGGCCAGCATGTGTTGCCTGACTGCTTGTCCTCCTGGGCTGACCTGGTCTGGCCCACCCATTGTCCTCATGCCCTAGAACTGCTCTGGTCTTGTTGGCCGGGTGTGTTTGTGGGGATTACTCCCCTCACAACATATTTTTGAAAAAAAAAAATGTTTGACTTGAGGTGCAAGGTTGCCTTTGTTCCGATCGAACTATGTGTCGGTGGTCGTCCCTGCATATACATGTATTTTCAATTTTTCCTGCTTGCTGGGTACTGCAGAGGATCGTAAAGATGCACTAATGATTTTGAGAAACGCCTTTATTCTGCCACTCTTTTTCGTCTGCTAAATATTTTTAAAATAATTTTATTCATTTCTTTATATTATTCTCTATATATACTTGTTTCAATTATTCCATGCTTGCTTTAGCTTCCCTTTCTTCCTCCAGACTCCATTGTTGAGCTACTTTTATCTCTTCTCTGTCTAGAAAAGAACAGATCGAATATAGAATACATTGGCTGTCTTACTGATATTTACAAAGCAAAAGTTCAGAGTACTCTCCCAGTACTTTTATATGTAAAAGTGGGAGTTTTGGATAATTGGATCAGCCCTACTCCGAGTACAGCCTTCTTTTTTGGGTGCACAGCTTCTTCTTTTATTTTTTATTTTTTTCTTTTGTACAAAAAGAGAAACAACCAAAATCACGTGGAATAGCTTTTATATGATCTAATGAAATGAAATGGCTGATAATTCATCCACACGATTGGAAGATCATTTGCACATTTAATTTCGATATATCTATATATATATATATACTCCAAAATGATTATATGCACTCTAAAAGATAGAAGTAAAGTCGTATTAAAATCATTGTAAAGAACACAAACTTTTCTTTTCTAAATAATGTGGGATCTATACCACCTACCATTTATCACTCAGTTTGAATTATCACACACACATTTATATATATGTGTATATATATATATATATATATATATATATATATATATATATACACACACACATTCAAGAGATTCTATCTTTATTCTGGGTTTGGACCACTTAATTAGAAATTTCTATCTTCTCTTGTAAACAAAAAAACAAAGTTGCATGTAAACAAGTGTATCAAAAGCTTAGCATAAAAAGAAAAAAAGAAAGAAAGAAGTGTATAAATAAAGCCAAGAAAGATTTACAAGATCAAGTTGGCACTGATCTGCTTTTTCCACATCCTTCCCCTCTGCTTTCTATAACAAAGTGTATAAACAAAGCTAAGAAATTAAGATTTATAAGTAGAGGCCAAGTACTTCTGCTGACTGCAACCCTAGCTTCCATCCCCCTGATCTCTCTGCTTTCTTTCTACTGCACCAAGATGCTTCCGGCCTGGTTTCTTTCAGCTTTGTTCGTCCTTTCTTCCTTTTTCTCGCATGGCTATGCACAGCCTGCTCAATGTCCCCCAGCACCAAGATGTCCTCTAATATCACCACCACCTCCTCCCAAACCTTTAATCAATTTCACCCGTCCCCGACCGCCTTTGTACCCACCTTCGCTCAATCTAATGCCGCGCCAGCCTCGGAGGAATCCCGGACCCTTGTCCAACCGAGCTAGAATTCTGTTCATCACTCAGGAGCTCAAAAGGAATATCACCTACGACCCAAATAACTATACTCGTACCTGGGTTGGGAAAAATTACTGCGTCTTCAAAGGTTTCTATTGCGATACCGTACCTGATCTGAACATCACCGGACTCGCCGGCATTGTTTTCAATGGCGCAAGATTTGGAGGTCGTTTCTTGAACTTTTATCGCTTTATCCGTAATTTACCGGACATAGCTATCTTCCATGCAAACTCCAACAACTTTAGTGGCGTAATCAATCGGAACCTCAAACAGTTACGCTACTTGTATGAGCTCGATCTGAGTAACAACAAGTTCGTCGGAGGATTCCCGGCGAGTGTCCTTGGTGCCACGAATCTGACCTTCGTGGACCTCAGGTTTAATACTTATGCAGGAACGGTCCCGCCTCAGTTATTCAATATGGACACAGATGTGTTGTTCATCAACAACAATGGATTCAACAAGACGATTCCTGCCACATTGGGGAACACGCCGGCACTCTTCCTCACCCTCGCTAACAACAAATTCACCGGTCCCATCCCTCGCAGCATTGGCCGAGCTTGGAACACCCTGCTCGAGGTGTTGTTCTTGAACAACAGATTAACCGGTTGTCTCCCTTTCGAAATCGGCTACTTGAACAAGACGACCGTGTTCGACGTTGGAGGGAACCTCTTGACAGGTCCGATACCGCAGTCATTCGGGTGCATGACGAAGCTGGAGCTGCTCAACCTTGCTCATAACCAGTTCTATGGGGCCATTCCCGAGTCCTTGTGCAGGCTTCCGAACGCGTACAATTTCTCGCTTTCTTACAACTATTTCAGCCAAGTCGGCCCGGCGTGTAGGAAGCGGATTAGGGAAAGAAGGCTTGACGTGAGGAGGAACTGCATTACTGGGCTTCCGCAGCAAAAGTCAGCCGTTGAGTGCTCGCGTTTCTTCTCGAGGAATACTCGAAGCTGCCCAAGAGAGAATACTTTCAACATCGTTCCCTGTACTGGGGTAAGTAATACTGCGGCGGCGTCCTTGGAAGAAGAAGAAGAAGAAGAAGATGAAGAAGGTGTGGTCATTACTACCATTGATGAAATGACCCCTCCATCACCGAAAACCTATGCCGCACTCGCGAAGCCTCACCATTGATGATAATAATCGGATGGTACGTATATATGCATGCGTAGTATGTAGTACTGAGCCAGTTCGTAAAACCTAAGGTAGAATAAAGTTGTCGTCTGAGTTGATCAGCTTTGCATGTAATTACTATTTTTTTTTTCGTGAATGTTGATGCAGGAGATCAGCTCATGCATATATGTTCTCGATCTGCATGCTCCTCATGATCTTCCTTCTTTTTATTATTTAATTTTTGGAAATGGAAATTCATCGATCCTACTTTGTATAACTTCGTACGTGTTTGCTTGGTATATAGCTATCATGTGTTTTGAAAATAAAAAAAGTCCGTCTTTGTGATCGTTCTCTACCTTCTCTTTTTTCTATTCATATATGTTTCTCCCATTTTAACTGGAGCCTCACGTTATTTCCCATATTTCTGTTCATGTTTCGAAAATAACTCATGTAATTTGGATATAAAAAATATTATGTACAAGTTTCACTACAAGAAAACTGCTTATTTGCGACTAGTTAATTCCAGCGAAATGACTATTTGCAACTAAAATTAGTTGCGAAAAATCTTTTAGTTGCAATAAATTGGTCGCAAAAGCTCATTTTTCTTATAGTGTTTTAAATAGTTTGTTTTCACAAATATTTTGATCTGATCTAATGATTATAACTTTATCAAATTTTTATATAAAATAAAATAAATAATTCAAGTACTTTTCAAATTTCAAAATAAAAATAATATTAAAAAACTATATTCTAATACTATTTTATTTAACTTTTAACTTTTATCTCAACTCATCTCATCTCATCTCATATGTGAAAATAAACCAGACGTAAGTTCAGCACAATTTCTTTGTATAAAGGTAGCTGATTTTCCACTTCAAAAAGTGTAAAAAAAATTATATTTTTTTAGTAGGACTTACATTTTATAAAAGACTTGTCTGAATCTTATATATTTGAAACTTGTACCTAACATTACTCATTCGATATTAGATAGATAATTGTTACCAATATATATTGCTCGCCCTTAAATTAATTACATTGAGTGCTCGGGGCGAGATTCAATTTTCATCTGTCCATGCGCTCGAGAAAAGCTTCATTGCTCGCCAAAGACTTCTTTTGCATGCTCGAGACGAGCTCCAATGCTCACTCGAACCTTATTCTGAATGCTCGAGATTTCTCCCCTAACCACACCTAGCTAGCTACTTTAATTTATAATTGGAATTCTTCCAAAGTCAAATTAAAGACAATTAAAATACACCTATTTCTCAAACGTTAAACTGCATCTTATATAAAGAGTAGAGAGTATAGTACATGACATCACTCTTTATAGAATTATTATCTCATTTTATCTCATTTTTGAAGCATGTATTTTAAGAAAATATAGAAAAATACTAACTGTAATTAAATTTTTTTTTTACAAAAAATTCACTTTTTTACATGTCAAATTATTAAATTTAAAATTAAAAAAATAAGTATTATATATAAAATTATAAATAAAAATGCAGGCATACGTAATATTAATAAAAAATATAAATGAAAGAAATTTATGTATTGGTACGTACGAGATCATGCGGGAGCATTATAACGAAGTACTGTTGAGTCACAGAACGCCATCCAAGCTCAAAAAGTAAAAAAGGTATGGCTACCACAAAGGAAAGGTGACAGTCTTTCTTGTGAGAGAGAGAAGGGGCCGAAAGGCTACGTGGTCTGGACAGCAAATGACGCATCAGATTATCCTTTTTGTTTTGCCTACGTAATTTTTAATTTGGACGCACATTTTTCAAAATAACAACGGTTTATTGGGCAAGTGACCCGTATACTTTTTTAAAGATAATAAAATAATATTATTTGAAGTATTTTCCCCATCACACTATTTATATATTATAATTTAATTTATAAGATTTAAATCTATTATTAAAAAAGTTTGTTATTCTTCCTTTAATGTCAAAAAAGTTAGACTTATAGTTTTTCAACAATTCTCGAGAGACATTTAAATATATTACTGTGCGTGATCCTCACGTACCACCAATTTCGATAGCTTTTCTCTTCACAAGAGCCAGATCACCGGAATCGCTATCACAAAATCTTTTCAAATATAACTTTTGTGATTGAAAAGAGAAAAGTTTGTAGACTTCACGGCCGTCACAAATTCTAAAATCTACCGGAGTTGATCTAAAGTATAATCTGTCTTTCTTCGTTCTTGTTTTCTCTATTTAGTTAAAAAAAAAAAAATTATCTCTTGGACGGTTAATCCATAGAGGTTGAGTCTGAGTGTTGTCTCTTGGATATTTGTCTATAAATAGTATCAACAGTAGTGAAATCCAGGCAAGTCCAGTAGTGTACTAATGGAGCCCCAAATGGTTGATATTGGAATATCCCCATATGTATCCGGTCATGGATTAAATTATGTCATGTAAATAATGTATAATGTAAAGTTATCCAAATAGAAAAAACTTACATTTGTTATTTCATTAAAAAAATAAGATTTGAATTTCTAATTTAGAGTGTTGAGATTAAAAAAAAAAAAACACGTGAAATAGATTTTACAATATTTATCCTGAATTTCTTAGGGTACATGATTTTGTATCTATAGACTATATCTATTTTACTCTTATTCCTTAAATTTCGACTAAAAACTTTAAAAGATGTTTATAAAAATATATATTTATTATGGGAGGAAAAGTCTACATTCTACAATTTTATCTCACCTTTATTTCACTGCAATGAACTGTTACTGTCTACAAATCTTTAATTTTTTCTTTAAAACAAATAAAAGTATACAAAAAAAATAAAAAAAAGTTCATTTTACCTAAGAAAATGAAAATGAGATGTTATTTTAGGAGTTCTTCTATGCTTCGTTTATACCGCACATCATATTTAATTTTTTTTTTAAATTTTATTTCTTTTAAATTAAAAGAATTCTTGATAGAGTTACTAACATATTCCTATTCATCAACTATTTTTTTTATTTGATTTTTTTAATTTTTAATTTTATTTAATGATTAAGGAAATGAATATTAATAAAGTTATATATTTTTTTAATTTTTTTTAACAATTAAAGATGTTAAAAAAATAGTTAAAATAAAAAAATAAAAAAACTTAAAATACATTTAAATAATAGATAAGTAATAATAAGATAATAAGCTTATCAATACCCGGATTCAAGCAATATACACGCACAACTTCTTTTTTTTCTAATAATTTTTTCTATAATTATATTTTAAAATAAAAATATTTATAAAAAAAATATGATATTTTATAAGTTATTTATCATTTTAACTGAAAACTCTAGTTTTATTTATTTATTTATTTATTTTTAGTCTTCACGTGATTTCTGAGTTTGCTGTCCGACAGCCGCTCCTAGGTCTCTTCCCCATGCTTTTGTCACGTACCTGTTGCAGATAGCAGAAAATCCAAGCTGGGTTCCTTCTTTCTTCTTCCTTTCATCATTCCCCCGTTTGATCTCCAATAATGCTGAGGAAGAGAAGGCAGCCCCGTCCATTGATCTTCTTGTTGTTTGTATTGAATGGCGCCTCTTTTTGGCTGTCACATTGCAGCTTCGTTAATGCTTCTTCTTCTAGGCCCTTTCAGCTTACCCATCCTCGGTCTCCATCTTCTTTCAACCTTGAAGGACCCGGCCCGCGTGATGATGCACTCAATCTTCTGGCATTCAAATCCAATGCCGATTCCAAGAACAAACTTTTCTTCTCTCCCAATGCGACCTCTCATTTCTGTCAATGGCAAGGAGTCAAATGCGCCAAACATAAAGTTGTTCGCCTCGTCCTCGAAGGTCTAGATCTGTGTGGAGTTCTCGCTCCCGACACTTTGTCACGACTTGACCAGCTCCGAGTTCTGAGTTTGCAGAACAACTCTCTAACCGGAACCATTCCCGACCTCTCCGGACTCTTCAACCTCAAAACTCTGTTCCTCGACCATAACTTGTTCACGGGTTCTTTCCCGACTTCCATCTTGTCCCTCCCTCGGCTACGTACTATAGATATCTCTTACAACAACCTTACCGGAATGTTGCCGACCAGGTTGGCTGCCCTTGACCGGCTCTACTACCTCCGTCTCGACTGGAACAGGTTGAATGGAACGGTTCCTGCGCTTAGGCAGTCGTCCCTTCAAATCTTCAACGTCTCAGGAAACAACCTCTCGGGTCCCATTCCAGTTACACCAACTCTGATACGCTTCAGTCCTTCCTCGTTCTCATGGAACCCCAATCTCTGCGGCGAGATTATAAAAAAAGTGTGCCATCCCGGCCCACCCTTTTTCGGTCTGTCGGCACCGTTTGCGGCTCCGCCTCCCTCGTCGGTGCTCGGTCAAAGCGCGCAAGAACACGGGTTGGAGTTGACAGCTGATCACGAGGCGTTTCAAAAGAAGAAGTACAAGAGAACCGCCGTGATCATGGGGTTCTCAGTAGGCGTTCTGGTCCTCATCTGCTCGCTCATCTGCTTCGCCACAGCCGTGAAGAAAGGCGGCAGGAACAACAAAGATTCCTCGTCGACTCCCGTAATGATCAGTTTGGTGGACACGGCAGCCACGGCCGAGGCCGCGACGGTGATGCAGACAGAGCAAGAAAAGGAGCTGGAGGAGAAGGTGAAGAGAGTGCAGGGAATGCAAGTGGCAAAGAGTGGGAGCTTAGTGTTCTGCGCGGGGGAGGCGCAGCTGTATACGATGGAACAGCTGATGAGGGGCTCAGCGGAGCTACTTGGCAGGGGTACCATTGGTACAACGTATAAGGCAGTGCTCGATAATCGGATGACAGTGAGCGTGAAGAGGCTGGATGCCGGAAAACTAGATCAGAGCACGAGCAAGGAGACGTTCGAGCGGCACATGGAATCAGTGGGAGGACTGAGGCACCCGAATCTTGTTCCTCTGAGAGCGTATTTCCAGAACAAGGAAGAAAGGCTTGTGGTTTATGATTTCCAAAAGAATGGCAGTCTCTTCTCCCTCATTCACGGTAAGTAGTAAGCGATCGAGCTCCTCCATTAAATTTCTCAGCTTCGTTTTCAAAGTTAATTACTTGCATCATCCATAACTTCCAACAACGTAGAAAACAGCGATCGAGAATCTTTAAAAGTTTATTCGTAGAGAAAGAGGATTGTAGGGGATGATCATTGATATCTGATTGATATGGCTATGACTTTAGTTTATCCATCAATTAAAACACCGAGAATCTTGCTGCTGACATTTGACGTTAAGATGGACGTTTTGACTTGTCAAAGCGCATCTCTTCTTGGAATTGACATGTTTGCTTGGGAGCTTAATAATATTCACATCTTTTTATAAGTATAAGAAATGGTTAGTAAAAATTTTAAATAGACAAGTCTTATATAAGTCCTTATAAAAAGGTGGACTCTATATTAAAAAAGTATACAAAAATTATTATTTATTAGTAGGACCTGTTAATTTATAAAAGACTTGTATGAGACTTATTTATTTAGAACTTTTATCTAATATTATTCATTACATATACCCTACCTATAAATTTCATCACGAACACGTGTCTGATGTTGATTGCCAAAAATTATTATTCGGGCATGATTGAACAGTATTTCAGAATTTTGTATGGTTTGAATGAAAATATTTTATTAAGTTTTAGAAAATAAGAGAGAAATTAAATAAATATACAGTAAAGTTAAAAAATTATTTTAATATAAATTTTTAATATTATTTTTATTTTGAAATTTGTAAAAATTATATTGATTTTTGTGTTTGAATAATGATTAGGTCAAAAAGTTGAATATTAAAAATTGAAAAATATTTTATATTTTGACAGTGAAATTATGAAAACTTTTGAAAAATTTAAGAATTCTACGTCTACAAACATGCTCTTAAAAATTGCCTATGCAGGTTCAAAATCAAGGAGGGCAAAGCCACTGCATTGGACATCATGCTTAAAAATAGCAGAGGACGTAGCACAAGGCCTCTCTTACATCCATCAAGCATGGAGGCTAGTCCATGGCAATCTCAAGTCCTCCAACGTCCTCCTCGGTCCCGACTTCGAGGCATGCGTGGTCGACTACTGTCTCTCTGTCCTCGCCAACCAGTCCTCCGACCCCGATCCTGACTCCACTGCCGTGTACAAAGCACCAGAAACTCGCAACTCGGGTCGCCAAGCAACCTCCAAATCCGACGTGTACTCATATGGTATCCTGTTGCTAGAGCTTCTAACTGGCAAGGCTCCATCACAGCTCCCATATTTGGTGCCAAATGAAATGGTAAATTGGGTAAGATCCGTGAGGGAAGAGGATGATGGTAGGGTAGATAATAGGATGGAAATGCTTCTTGAGGTGGCCTTAAATTGTACCCTCAGCTCCCCTGAGCAGAGGCCCACTATGTGGCAGGTATTGAAGATGCTCCAAGAGATTAAAGAGACAGTATTAATGGAGGATAATGAATTGGACCCACATTAGGAGATGTCCTGTCCTGGTTAATATGATTTGTATTAGCTATTCCATGAGTTATGCATAGAAAATAGAAAATATATATAGAGATGCCAACAAGTGCAATGTTACTTTTGCTTGATTTCTACTTCTTCTGTTCTTTCCCTATCTTGCTGTTGCTTTGGAAGTTAAATAAAAGTTGAATAAAATATTTTTGTGTTAATAAAAAAAATAAAAACTCATAATACAATAATAGCATTTAAAAAAAATACAATTTTGAATTGACTTGAATTGGTTTAAATTTAGTTGAAATCGGTTCGGTATTTGATGAATTCAAATTGAATCGGCTGAATTGAATCCTTTTTTCAAGCTTTGAATTAAATAAATTACAAAAGCATACTTAGAAAGATAAAAGAAGCATAATAAATTGAGAACTGTGACAGACACAAAGAGATTACATAAAAATAAATTCACAAACTGACATTATAATAAAAGTAATTTTACAATCTGACACACTGCATCAAGTCACGTTATTTTTTGTGGATTTACTTTTGTGTAATTCATTTGTGGCTAAAATATCTATTTAATAAATTTCATCCAGGACAGTTTCCCTTTTGCTTTGACTGTAGCCTTTACACAAACCAAGAACTGGGAAAATATACATTTTACCATATCATAGCAGAAAGACTACATGTTCAATTCATTTCACCATATCATATCGTTTCTTATTACACACAGTAAACAGTTAAAGCACTAATACATATTAGCTAGTCAGATCACATTAGAAGAGAAAGAAGAAACGGTACAAAAAACCCTTTATACACAATTATATGACTAGACTAAAGAATTTCTTCCCTCTAGTATATGATAATGGAGAGAAGATATACCAAACCATTGGCTCCACTTCCAGACATATTCTTTTATGAGTGCATCACCATTTGCACCATCACAGCTTTCAGTGTCTCCTTTTTGTTTATCTCAGAATCATCAGCAGCATTGAACACTGCTTTACAAGATGCTCCGAATGCAGCAACCACCGCTAAAAGAATTCAAGATTACAAACTAGCTTTTTCAAAATCATCTCATCCAAGACTGCTACAAGCAGATATCCTCCACAACCACTTACTGCACACTGCACACAGAAAATAACGAGGTAATCATTGATGTGTAGTAAGATCTTTCAACCTGTTTTGATATTTGACCGAGGCACAAAAATATTGACGATTGGATGTGAAGGAGTTCATTTGGAAACCTGCATATAATTTCTCAGCAGCATATCGGAGTTTCAGCTGACTATTTCATTGCAAGTACTTGACAGCTAGGACTACTTTTTATTGACTCTGAAGGAAAATTTTATTGGCAATTTCCAATATAAGTGGAGGGTTTTGTATAAATATATCTGCATAACTACTGCCAATCAAGTGGTGTATTTCATAGAAATCAAACCCTCCTTTTTTCCCCGCCATCCAAGGAACAGAAAATTAAAAGGAAAGGGAAATAATATAAATATAGACTTGTAAGTAGTTCTCAAATATGAGCTTAATTGTCAGAAAAAGATTACCTGCACATATTTTTATTCGCTCCCCGTGGTATGTAATGGGTCATAGTTATAGGTCAAAGATGAATATTGGCAACCATAAGCTGGTGTCCTTAGAGGATTACGTCATACGTGGCAGAGACTGTGGACGTGGTCGTGGCCTTGCCCTCATAATTGTTTCATCGCTGTGCCTGATCCATTCTGAAAGTCTCCATGGCTTCTGCCACTTCCATTTAAATTGTACAAGCCATTGGTGATGGCTTCTCTTCCACCTCCAGAGCTTCCCAGCCTGTCCCATGACTGCCAATTTTTTCATTGATAACTGCCCAATTGGTACCATCTGCATTAAAGCCAATCTATCTTTCTTAGCCAAACAGGAAACCAGATAGCAATTCCTCAATTAAAGGATCAGAGCATTAACCTTTCTTGACTGATCTATAAATGCTGCTGATTCTCTGACCGAGCCATTAGCAATGCCCGGTGTATATTTGAGCTGTTTTTGTGCCGGCACAGACATTGGAGACAAGGGACCACTCATTTCATCAGCAAAGTGTTTCAATGAATTCTGTGAGTTCACCTGTTCAAGGTTATCCTGAAGAATTTTAAAAAATAATAATAGGAATAACACTAAAAAACTATATTTCAAATCTTGAATAATATGTGAAGGAAACCATGACAGCACCTACAACAGCTTTATAAACCTGTAGAAAGGGCACCAACATCCTATGTGTCTTTCTAATGAGAAATGATATTTGCAGTTAGACTGCGCAAGCGCCGCACACTCTTTTGGAAAAAAAGTGAGTAAATATGAGATCCACATGAAAAAATTAATTTTTTAAAGGTGGACCCCACTCATTTTTAAAAGGAGTGCGTGCGTAGCGCTTGCACAACTCTCGGCTGTATCTAGTATTACTCTTTTCTAATTATTTAATACTCTAATACTTTACTAAACTCCAAAGATTGCATAAAGTCACTTGAGCAACCTCCTTCAAGATTACTTGTTCAATTTATAATTTTTTTTGACAGGATTCTTCTTTTAATGATTTTTTTACAGGGATCAACATTCAAATTCAATACTCTAGTTATGGTAGTAGTCTAAAGTCAGCTACATAACTTAAGGTTTAAGCCATAATTAGGCTGTAAACTCGTAGAGCTTGTGCACGGTGGAATTTCAAATGCAATATATAATCCTACCGAAGGAGGTGTAGCCAATGCAATTGCAACTGCTTGCTCTCTTGATTTTAGTTCCTTTTCAACATCCTTTCTTCTTGTCTCACTTTGTCGCAATAGTCCCACTAGTTCTTTAAGTTGCTCTTTCATTTCCTTGATTTCCATATCCTTCTCCCATTGTTGACACCTGTAAAAAACATGGGAACTAAATCTTGAAATTTCGATAAGGAAAACAAATTACCCATAACCTTATTAGAAAAGAATTACCCATGTTTTGCCTATCTTTATATCAAAAAAATATCTTCTTATCAAAAAAATAAAAAATAAAAGAATTACTCATGTTGCTGATTCATTCATTATGAAATTACAATAAATATATTAATGATAAGCTGATTGGATCAATCAAGTTGGCCAACTTTACAGTGCGTTAAAAGTGAAGTTATTAGAAGGTTGTCAGCTCAAAGGAAGCACCTGGCATCTGCAAGAGAATTGAACATATACTGAAGCAAATTCTTTGCATCTCCCATGGAGCGCAACTGGTTCCAACGCCCACGGCTAGTGAAGGCACGCTCCCGCTCTTCTGCCTCTGAAAGTTGTGAGGCCATAGCTACAAGTGAATTGGAGGCAATACTGAGCATGCTCTCTAGTGAAGATATTCTGGCCATTCTTGCATTTGGTGACATGGAGGATGCTCTGAACAAGAAAGGTCAAGTAGTAAAAAACCCTAGAGAGTGGGGAGGGGGATGAAGCATTCTCTGTTCTACCTGATTCATGTAATCTTATTTGATAAATCATAGGCTGCAGAAAAGAAAATTCAGGATTAATTAATCTAACTTATTGATCAAAATTTACCTCGCAATTCCATTCTTTCCTCTTGGAGGACTAAGGCCTTTTGAAGCAAATTCATCCACTTGCTTCAGGACGGCTAACTCTTCTGCCAGTGCAGCTCGCCTGGAGATTGCGGCCAAAATAATAAGTAGACTATCACTACACATCAGCAATATTATAAGATGAAAATATATAGTACATACACTTGACTTTGCTTCTCATATTCATTACGAACTTCCTGCACATTCACCATGACTTCCAGCTCATGATCAAGCCAACGTTGCAAGGCTTTCTCGTTGCTCTATAGATGAGACTTATGTTAGGATGGCTTTAAATCATAAAATACCATCAATATGTATCCCAAGAAGATGAAAAAAACATCATTACCTGGCCATTTGTCCCATTTCCATTGGTAATAACTGGAATAAGAAAGACAATTAGAAACTTGGAGAGTGAAAGGAAAGGTCCTATTGTGTAAACACCCCCACATTTTTCTACAACGCACTACTCTAACTACTGAGCGCACACTCCGACGATGGGTAAATTCAACATTTTCATATTTATAGAGAACAATGACAAATTAATGTTTCATAGAGGAGTCACGCAATAGGAGGAAACAAAGGGCTTCCATACAAAACATATAATTAGTCATGGTTAACACGACGTACCTGAGCTGTCACGGGAAGAAGACTTCCGAGCTTCTAGTAATTCTTTTAGCCTCTTGGTGGCCACTGCAGCCTCTTCTGTCTTTCTTTGAAGAACCTGAATGAAAACACTGAAACATTCACAAAATAGCTACACTTGCCAAAACTAGAAACAATAAATAGAAGTGATTTACTTATCACATATAAGTATGTTACAATTAGAAGCCTTGGGAGTTGGGAATGGTAACTTCCATTGTCCTTCATTGTTATTTGGCAATCTTACTGCATTCATTACTCATAATTCTTGAAGAAAAAGGACTCTGATGTCATAAGGTATAACACATCTAAAAGCATGCCTTTTAACCAATGACTGATGCAACCCCAAACTTTCAATTCCTGTAGTTTCTAATACTTTAATTGTCTCTCTCTCTCTCAACTCTTTAGAGATGAGCATCTGTTGTTTGATGGCAGCATCTTAAGTGTTTCTCGGTATGGAAAGACGGGCAATGATTCCCGATTGTAGGGAGCTACTGCAACTACTTGACATCCATATTCCACAAAAACCCATTTTATGGTTGTAGCATATCAGATATTAAATGGTACTATGTGTCAGAGAGTTATGACTAAATAAGTATTTAGGCCAGTAATAGATAGATACTCACCATTTTCTGGCGCTGGTTTAAAGCTTGAAGCTTATGCCTTTCATACTCATTTCTCCTCCCCTCCTTCCGTAACTGATTTTGCAAACATGCATAAGAATAAGGATAACACAAATAACATAGCCAATCAAATCGTGCCTATGTGATTAAAATCTGAAAGCATACCCAATGGAAACTAGCATTACGGAGGTGTCAGCATTATAGAAACATTCACAAGTTGCTATTCCCCCCAATGGAACTTGAACCATGCCCATTAACACGTCCTTATGGGGTGATGGTGTCATTTGGCCCAAAGGCTATTGTTCTATGATAAGATTTTCATCAGCCGTTTCTACAGACAAGATATACTAAACAAAAGTCCCATTGAACAATATTATCCCATACTTACTTTCTTAATCCTATCATAGAATGACCCTTAAGTTTTGGAGTTAAACATCCTTTTCACCCCTAAATTACCAAGTATTTTATGCATTGCACTCTTCGATTCCTATCGACTGTCAAATACCATCCTCTGATAAAATCCAATGGTCAAGATTGGGCCACATCATTTACTTTTTGCCATCTTAACAGTCAAAAAAATTAAAGGGGGCGTACTTTTTGTCAGTTCTTGGTAGTTTGGGGTGTAAGCTGCAAAAACATCTAGTAGTTAGTGGTGAATAATATAGTGAACCCTAGAAGTTACTGTTGCCTCATGAGTTCAGGGTTCTAGCAGTCTAAGGAAAATATATCTAGTGTACAGTAATAACTATCATGTCATAACTGTCTTTGAAGAAAAGCCCTAATCCGCCAACCCACACATGAACCACAGTCCCCCCAGCAGGAGGCTTGTATCGTGTGCTTCAAGTTTGATGTTGATATCACGTGCTACCAATCTTAGAAACAAAACCTTACTCACCAAGGATGAGGTGTACCTCTTACAACATAATTTTGGCAGCATTTAACTGAAATAATCAACAATAAGTCATCATGAATGTAGTTAATTGCAGGCTACCAAAGTCTGCATGAGCATGAATGCTCTAATAGTTTTTTTTTATATAACCGAGGGTGTCCGGGCCAGCTTGCGCATAAGTAGCCAGTAACCCTTATTTGTATGAGGACAACACTTTTGATCTGCCACGTGTGCTAAATGAAGTAATCAAGACTACCACGTTTTAATAAATTTACCATAAAAAAAGCAAATAAATTGCAACTTCTATCACATTTGAGCTCAATTTCACTTCCTTAAAAGCAACAACCAAGAAACATAGACCACACCTCTAGCCAAAAGAATTTGCTGGTAAGAGCCCGAGAGGGTGGACAAACTTGTCTCTTCAATAATATCAAGAACTTTCGTTTTTGAAAAAGAAAGAGGTAGGGAGAGTGTTGAGTACCTGCAGCAGCTCCTTCTCTCGAGAGGCCTTCCACTGCCGAAATTGTTCTGCCTCTTGTTTTATCCTTTGTTGCAATTGAACCTAGAAGTTAATAAAGTGGCACATACAGTGGAAAATAGGTTAGAGAATTTATATGCTATATAATTTGCAAAGCAAAATCCTTGCTCTCATGAAGTCACATCATCTGCTATCACATTTTTATTGGCATTAAATGAAAACTATTCCTATAAAGCCACATCATCCCTCCAATTATGTTCTTGTTAAATGAAAAATAAATAATACAAACAATCAAGTTAAAATTATTAAATGGACGATAATACATCTATCTAAATCAATAATTTTAATTTAAAAATAAAACTATTAAGTATAAAATAAAATATTTAACCAAGTAACTAAATTTTATTAAAAATTGGCAGTCTTTTAGTTTTAGAAACATGTTTCTTTTAAAGAGAAAAATAAATCTGAGAAAGAGTATAGAGATATGACTAACTGCATCATTTGATAATAGTGCAAAAGAAAAAAAAAATAGTTAGAAAAGATGGGTTCCTCAACTTTTTCATTGATTTGTTGTGGTATGTGGTATAAAATGAGTCTAAAATATTTTCTATATATTTTAACATATTTAAATATGTTTAAACTATTTTAAATTAAAATTATTTAAAAAAATCTATTATTTTTTAAATATATATATTCCCACACATTGCTCGGGTCTGCGACTAGTGTATAGAGATAATGAAGACTAAAATGATATTTTAACCTTTTGTGCCTTTATAAATTGAATTTCGTCTTGCAATCGCTTTGCTGCTTCATCACTTTTTTGCTTTTGCTTTAAAAGTTGAACCTGACTCTCCTGTTTCTTCTTAAGATCCGAAATCTGGTGTGCATGATTTGTAGAAGGTATTTATTAGTTGTGAGAAGTACCTTCTACAAGAAATATTATCTGAGAAAGAAAAATAGAAAAAAGAAAAGATCTTCACCTGAGCCTCGAGTGCCTTCAGTTTCTGGGCATGAATATCTTGCAACCTCTGTGTTTGTCCATCAGAACCAGCAGCAAGATTTTCAACTTCAGCCAACAAATGATCCCTCTCTTGCTGCATTAATAGAACAGATGAACATGTAATTATCTGTTTCCTCAATAAAAAGCATGCAACTTTAAAAATTCATATTGAACCTGTACTGATTTTTTCTCATCCTCAAGTTCCATGATTTTCTTTCCGAAGTGCTGTTTGAGTGTTGCAGTGTCAGACTCGCCAAAAAGTTTCATCTCCGACTGCATTGACATACACCCCATGGAGGGGTGAACCACAAGAACGTGTCATGTGAATTCCATGTCCACATTTAAATTGAGCATCATGGACACATAATCTTAAAACAGATGATACTTATGTGTATAAACCTTATCTGCTCTTGTAAAAGAGAATGCCAGTCAATACATACCTAATCAGTAGTTCTTCCAGATTCAGACTTTTCCACTACTGGTCATTATCAGAGAATGCTACTTTTCTTCTTATATTCATTTTAGAATAATATTCCAGTAAAGTTTTATACTAAATACTAGAATAATTTTTTCCTGGCTTTCAGGCTCATGCAGTAAGAATATCAAATGCTGTTGAATGCTGTCCATGCATACCTCTTTCTGTTCTAAACGTTTATTTAACTCGTTTAACTCTTTGTCCATAGTATTCTGCAGAAGTGTGTGCTCCCATTCCTTCGCTACTTCTTCATCAATTTCCCTTGAGTCCCCTGCTAAAACTTTCAAATACAGCCTAGATAAAATGGTTCTAACTGAACAAACTTAAATTATGTTACAAAAGAAAACAGAAAGAAAAGGATGGTGAGAGAAGAAGTGATGATAAATAGGTAGCAAACCATATACAACAAACCATGGATGAAGTTCAAGCTTAATTTGAGCTGATATCATTGATTACGAAATGTGAAAAAAAGTCTCAAACTACAGAGGAGTCATACCTGTCATTGTTTCACCCATTTGATAATCAGATGACTCCATGCTGCGCAAGCCCCTTTTAAGTCCATCACTTTTTACTGGGCAGGTACTACCATCCTGGTGAACAGTTTTAGGTTCACATGTGTATCCAGATGATATATTAACCCAGCCTTGAGGTAAGTGATAGTAGAAGACTAAAGTCACCAAAGAAAATCAGTAGGAGAATCTAGAACATACTTGACCATCCGTTTCATATTGTTCTGCAACTGGGCATCCACTACGGTATTCATGAAGTTCCCGACAAAGATCTTCATTGGCAGCTTCAAGCCAAGCAATCCTTTCCTTTAGAACCTACACAATCTGTTCGATTAGATAACTTATTTGAGCAATAAAATATACTTTATTTCGAAAAGAATGAGCAATGCTAGATACAAGGCCCGTGCAAGCACTTTTGAAAAAAGTGGGACCCATCTGAAAAACCCACTTTTTTATGGTGGGTCTAACTTTTCTCAAATGGCTTGCACGGAGCTTGTAAGCTCTTGGCTTGTATCTAGCATTATTACTCTTTTTCTTAACAGCCTGCACGATTAGTTTTATCAAGTAACTTCCGTCAATGACTCAAGTATCTTCAAGAATGTATTTGTAAAACATGCTCAATTTGTTGTAATAATGACCAACAAAGAGATATATAAGTTGTGAAATACCTGTACTTCCTCAGAAGAAGATCCTCCCATACGGGCACAAAGCTCAGCTTGCAAATACTCTAGTTGTTGTCGCATTTTTAGCATCTCATTTGACATGGGATCTCTATTGACCTTTTTAATGATAAAACAAAGAAGTTATATACATGGCACATTCACAGTTGAAAGAATTTTTGTCTGCATTTAAAGATGAAAAGGAACTGGAAAAAGAAGAAGAAAGAAAGAAAGAAAGTTAGATAGATAGAAAGAAAGAAAGAAGAGTCAATCCAAAAGACTTACAACAGGCTTATTTTGGATGTTGCGGGCACGATTTGCATACTTCAAAGTGTTAAGGGTTTCTTCAGCATTGATATCAGCAGGACTAATGCAGGCTGGAAAAGGATGGGCAGGAAAACATGATAAAGTTTCGACCATATGTAAGAGAAAGAAACTCAAAGAAAATCTTGGGGAAGAAAGATAAGGGAAATTGAGAGATATAATAAGAAGACCAAGCAACACATAAAATAAAACATACGGAAAATAGTTATTATTCTGGTATCTTATTCAAGTTTCAGAAAACCGAAAAAACGAGTTAACATTTGTTGAAAAAGCATGTTCTGGACCAAAAAGAAAAGCCAGAATGTGCTATCTAGATTATTGAGCTTAAGTGTAATTGCCTGCATGCCATGAGCAATGCCCAGTCTTAGTAACCTGGGAAGTTATGGGGGTGGTGGGGTCATTAGAGACTGAGGCCTCGTTTGTTTTCACAACCATTTTCATCTCATCTCATATAATCATTACAACTTTCCCAAATTCTCATACAAAATAAAATAAACAATTCAACTTTTTCAAATCTCAAAACAAAAATAATATTAAAAACATATATTCTAACAATATTTTATTCAACTTTCAACTTTTATCTTAACTCATCTTATCTTATCTTATCTGCGAAAACAAACGAGGCCAATGGGGCGTTTCATAGCATGGTTTGCTGCCAGTTATGGTGAGGAAACAAATTCCTTGGCTGAAGGTTCAGCAGTTTTAAATGGCCTAGAGTTGTGCAGGAAACTTGGGATCAGCAGAGTGAAGCTGTTTGTTAACTGGCTGCTGGTGGGAGAGGAGATACCATGGACAGTGCGGGATATTTGGGTTGGCATCTCTTTACTTCTGGCGTCATGCCATATAACTATATCCGACATTTTCAGAGAGGAAAACTGGGTTGCCGACTAGCTTGCAAAGAATGGAGCTCAAGGAAATTCTCGGGAAACTACAAGAAGCTCTCAGATGCTTCCAAGGGAGGTCAGAGGATTACCAGCTGCGGACCATGCAGAAGAATGCTCATTATTTGTGTGTTCTGTATATTTTCAGAAATAATCCGTTTGGTATACCAATAAGGATCTTAAAATGTAACCACAGTATTCCTCCACCATAAGTAAGGGATTTTAATAAAAGGACCATAGAGTTACCAATATATATATATAATAACGGGTAAAAAAAAAAAAGAGCAGTGCGAGAACATGTGAAACATATGTCTTCATTCTAGCTTCTTCGCAACAGGACATGCTCGTGAGACTTTGGAGGTCACACCTTTTGGGAACAAGACGAGCGAAGTAGGTGTAATGTATAGATATGTATACCAATATACAAATTTTTTGGTGAATTACATTTTGCACCTTTGGATTATGAAAAAATTTTTTTTTGCATACTAAACAGCCAAATTTGATCATTGGCACCACGCATTACCGAAGTTTTGGCAATTTGTACACTGTTAAGATTTGACAGTTAAATATGATGAATAGGACATGTAGCAAAATCTCAATGGTCAGATGTCAACCCCTTCACAACAAACAAAAAACAAAAAAGGAGGTTTCTTATCATGTTTACAAGACAGTAGTTCCTGAAAACAAATATTTTTCTTATGGCTTCTGTTGCACATATAAAAAACAATTACATTTGAGTGACTGTTATGATAAGAATAAAGCTTCGGAAGCCCCATTGCCAAAGTAATCAAACATACTACTCATGAGAAAGTAAATTAATGATACACAAGTAACTTACCTATCATTACAGTTCTGCTGTTACCGCCAAGTGAATCCTGTGCAAATGCATTAGTTTATTACAAAATATTGAGAAATGAAAAGGAAAATATATCAGGTTTCATGTCAAACAAATGTATTTCAGGCTCAAACAAATAATACAGAGAAATAGCAAAGTTATGATAAACTTAAGGGTTAAATACATTTTTCACCCCTAAACTACCACGTGTTTCACACTTTGTACTCCAAAGTACCAAAACTAGCAATTTGCATCCTCAAACTACTAGGAACTATCAAATACCCTCCATCCAAATCTGACCGTTAAGATGGCAAAAAATAGGAGCCATGACACAATCTTGACCATCAAACCTTTATAGAGGGTGCTGTTTGACAGCTGGAGCTAGTTGGGGTATAATGTGTTGGTTTTGATACTTTGGGGTGCAAAGTATAAATCACCTAATATTATAGGGGTGAAAGTTTAGTTAACCTTAAACTTAAAAAACATAGTAAAACCCTTCAAAAAGGAAAGCCTACTAGCCATGTATACACATCTATAAGACTCCCTCCTCATGTTCTTTGTAGCAAATAAGCATGGATAAACGCAATAAAAATGTCAAATCCTGCCAAGTAAGTTTCAGAAGACTAGAAATTGTAAATATTAGCCAATAATTGCTAATATTAAGACTTAATTTACCTTTGAGATAAGAAAACACTTCATACTCAGGTACTTGCTTTGTACCTTTTCTACAAAATATAATCTATTATAAATTGCAATAAGTTAATGGTTCCACATTAATGCTAAATGAATCTCATGTCCACCATCATCATAATAATCGAACGGAAAGCAGACTAAGGAATTACTATAAGATCTGTTTAGGAAAGAAATTTCCCCTTTGAATACAGTTCTTCACATTGTTACCCTCTTTCATAATAATACATGACTATCAAGAATTTACAAGAAGAGATTAGCACATTTCAAAGAAATATATCGAACCTGCAAAAGCCGAGTAAGTTTACTATCCCTGTAAGGAACATGAACACCTTCTTTGCGCTTTTTCTCATCACCAAGTGCGCTGATGACATTACCCAGTGCAAGAAGGCCTTTGTTAATGTGAACACCTGATTGCAGATGAAAATGTCCATGTGATTTCTCTATGACCAGAAAGCTCATCTAGATGCAACAGTTTATGTATTTTGCTACCTACCTTCCTTAAAACGCAGACCATCAGAACCTGTTCTTTTAGCTCGCTCTGATCCAGCAAGATCCACTAAATGCAACTTGGCACATAGATATTCTTCATTCTCAGTTTCGCTAAGATTGCTATCACTAGAAATAGCTGGATTGAACTTGCGCATTTGCTCCAATGTAATGGTGAAGATGGCATGAGAACGACTATAACAAGCAAAAAAAGAAACATGTCACTAAATCCAATAGTGTAGACTGCATATTGAACACACCACCCATTTTAAATCAATGCTTATAAAAGCCAGCCTCATAGTCAGAATTAAAACATCAGATAGCTGGTCAAAAGGGCTAACATAAGATGAAAGGATCTGGATATCCTTCCAAAATTTGTATTATAAACTCGAATTCTTTAATGAGTGAACCAAGCATTTGTATCTTGAACTATATATTGCAGTGTCATTCATATTTTAGTATTTTAGCATGTCGCAAAATTGGCCAAGTAACAGGTTCAATTGGCAAACATGTTCATCCTGGGCTTTTTCCATCACTGGTAAATGCCTGGAATAAGCCTTGCCAAAAATTTGCTTCTTTCGCAGATCTATCCTAACTTTTCCATCTGTGGCACCAATCATAAGAATACCATATGCACAATCCAAGTATCCATTTTGATAAACAAAATCAGAAAAGAGAGTTTCATTCTCTATATGCCAGAATAATATATCAAATAGAATATATTCTTCAGTTAAGAAAACTGAAAACACAAATAAACACATAAATACTTGTATACATTATAATTTAGAATGAAAAGGAAATGCATAACTAACCTTGACTGGTTGTTCATATTTGTACTCCCAGTTGCCCTGCTTAGTGATCCTTGTTCCAGGCATGCAGCCATTTCCTTTAGCGTACTTACACTGACTTCAGTAGAACCTGCCAATGTAATCACACCATTTGATGTTTCACGGATTTGTATGGGTGATTTCACAGGAATGGGAACTTTCCCTGCATGGCCATTTGCAGTTTCTGGTTTGCTCAATGAAGTGGGATCCAGCAAGTCTTGTACTTCTTCTTTTAGAATCTTTTCACATTGAAACCTTTCAGTCAGACACTTGCTTTGAGAAGGCAGAATAGCTTTAGATGCATAGCACATACACTAGCTAGTATGAAGAAACTTCACAATCCATGACCATGACATTACACATCCACAGAAGAGTCCAAATCAACAGAGATTAGAAGGTATGCTCAGAAATAGGATAGGCCATTCCATAGCAATTAGTTAAATTAAGAGTCTTACTTGTAATTCAGTGTGGAGAACACACCTTCCACTCCAATGAAATAGCAGAATTACAAGAAGCGTTTAGAATTAACATTTCTTGCAAATCAAATTTTGCCATGTTAGCAGTGTGGAGGGTTTGTCCTTCACACCGGCTTGCAAATATAATTTTCCTTAACTAATATGGTGATCTTGCAACTTGGTACAAGTATGTTGCACATGGGATACAAGTGAATAAAAAATACGAAAGAAACCTCCAAGCCAACTAATTAAAAAGAGGGGCAAGGGGCTTATATAAAACTAATCTCAATCGCTATAATAATTTGAATATTAGAAAGCACATACATAAATGTTGACAACTACATCTGCAGCCATCGTGGAGAATCATCTAATTAGCTGCTATGTGTCATGTGATTGATGCATAAATCCCTTGATGAAATCATTTTTTTCTAGAAGCCAGATACATACAGCATGACTCATATTTGTATGGAACATGATCTTTTAATAATATCCATCGGCTACAAGAACTATAGGATGTACCACAGGGAAAAACTGATGGCATTCAAAATTAACAAGAACATACATGGAAACAAGTTTTCAACAGACCTCAATAAAGGAAACATGCAATTGGAATTCGGTTTGATGCTTTAGAGTTTCAATTTTGCTGAACAGAACATCCATAACTTGAGGGATTATTCCTGTTGGGCAACCATCTTTGAAGCCAGTGCCCATGGTATATGTTTTACCGGAACCCGTCTGTAACAGATTGGAAATGTCAACCACAAGGGGAAGGAAACAGAAAAGTAAGCATTGCTTGAGCAACAAAGCTTTACCTGACCATAAGCGAGAACTGTAGCATTGTATCCTTGGAACAAGCCATCAACAAGTGGAGCAATACATTCTTCAAACATTTCAGATGAGGGAGAAGCAGTGCTCCCATAGACACGATCAAAGGTAAAGGAATGTGCGCCAATCTGTACCTGCATCACAGTTACAACCACCACATTTAACAACTTAATATGAATTTACTACAATACTCGGAGATGTGTATAGGAACTTAAAACACATGGTTACCATATGTGTGTCAATGCATGCTCAAGAAACAGAAAGTGTCTACATTAGCTGTGTATTCCTGAGATAGTCATGTATAGGTTTTTGCACCATACAATATGCAAGTAATTAGAAATCATATTGTTTTTTATTTTAAAATCGTTGACACATCATTGAGTTCTTATCTTGAACGAAGGGCAACTTAAATGCAATTTCCATTTAACAACCACTAAAATTTGACTAACTGAATCACTACATTAAACCTAGTTATTGTAATACCTTGGATTCAGTATGGGAAAGTGGTAAATGAGATCCTACATTGCTTGGGAGGGAGAAGCTGTTCGGGTTTTATAATGATTCCAAGGAACCACTAATGTAATAGACTGGTCCTTTGGAATATACACCCAAATGTTACTTAGACTTTTCATGGATAGTTACACTCATCATATAAAAAAATGCATATAAAATTGACTATCAAATAGAAAGTGCACCAAGCAACATGAAGAGGACCTGTTATAGTAGGTTTTGGCTAATAAAAATAATTATGAAAAAAGGATAATAATAAAGGGGGATATTTGTAGTATATAATTAACTGCTTTGGCCTGGTCTTACACTAGAAGTAAGCAGAAGAATACAACACTGCAAAATTTAACCCAAGTCAGGAAATTATTAAATGCAAAACATAATAGACTTAACCGACATAGTAGGTGGGTGGGGTAGAGGTATAATCCGATAATTTAAGCGAACTGCAACTTTTCTATGTAATCCCCACGTCTAATAATTAGACAATCCATTTCCTCCCATCCATCACTAATAACTCCAGAGCGAGTATTCCAGGCAATAATTTAACTCCGATCCAAAATCAGATTATAAAGCTGCACAACTATGTGAGTCAATTGGATGGAAAAGACCCCCCCTTCACTTTTCCGTCACAGAAAGAGACCAATCAAGCCATCAATGGCCGGTAACCAACCAAATATGGATCCAGATCTCCCATGATACAGAAGTCAAGAATTTTCTACTAAAACGGCAGGAAAACAAAAAAGTATTTACAGCGTTGTACAATGACTAAATTCATGGACAAGACAACAGGGAGAGAATTGGTTGAGCATTTCACTTGAAATTGAAAAACACACACGCACACAGAATTAGAGCATTGGCTTCTCGAATGTGTGCGAGAGAGAGAGAGAGAGAGAGAGAGTCGTCTACCTGAGGCTTCCCGGGCACGACAGTGACACAGTCTTTACAGCCTTGGAGCCGCTCATCGGCGATGAGCGGTCGGACGTGAACCGCTACTTTAACACAACAAGCTTCCCCAGCTGCTTCCATAGCTAGCTAGGTAGCCAGCCAACCAGAGAAAGAGAAGGATCACAAAACGAGAAATGAAATCCAGAGAGAACCCAGAAGAGATTCCTCAATATCCAAGGAAAACCGTTGTCATTGTCTCACAATTCCCATTTTCCCAATGACCGGAAAGCGATTCAGCAACTAACAGAGAAAAACAAACAGGCCAACAAGCAGACAACACAGAGAGAGAGAGAGTGTGTGTGTGCGCGCGCGCGTGAGTGAGTGTTTCTTCAGACAACAACGTTAGAGAGAGAAAGTAGTAGAAATAGTTGATGGGGAGAACAGAAAGGGAGGGGCAGTTGTGGAATTTCAAGTGGCAGAGGTAACTGCAACGACAACCACCACTGTCACTGTCATGTTTCCTTAAGCTTCACTGCACTTCACACTCCCCACCTGCTTAGACGGCTCCCGTTTATCGTAACTTTCATGCCACTCTTTCCCAAATTACCCCTCCCTCCCTCCCCTCCCCTCCCCAACGGCTCTCACCTTCCCCTCATCAAGTAAGGACCCCCGTCTTTCTGCTCCCTCCTTATTTTACCATCTTACCCCTCGTCCACTATTCTTCTTTATAATTTATTCCTTTTCCTCTTGATCATATTATTCCTTAATTATTCTTTTTTTTCTAAAAAACATAGAGTATTATCGATGAGCGTGACACATGACGTACAATCATCAGATACAATTACATAACCATAACATCTTTATTCTTGGACGTTTCCACATTTTAGAGTAACGTTAAACACAGTTTCAAAGCATGTAAGTTTCGCGAATTTTTTTTAAAAAAATAGAGTTTATCATTAAAAAATAGATAATTCTTCTCATCAGTCATTATTCACTATTCCAAACATCACACCTTATGAAAACACTTACACACTCTATGAAAAACACTCATACACCTTATGAAAAAGTTATAGGTGTGAGATGTGTAAATGAATAGTAACTGATGCATAATATTACTATAAAAAATAATATTTTCATGTGAGTTCCAGATTTATCGACTTTTTTAAAAAGAATATATAAGACTTGTACACTGTAGGACTACAAATATTATTTCTCAAACATTTTATATATTAAAACTCTCCCCCAACTACTCTCTAATGGTTAACAAAGATGGGAAATGCAATTCTTTCGATCTTTTTAAAGTTCTTTTAATCTCCAATTATACATAATGCATGACATGTATTAAGTAATTGTAATTTGCATGTCCAACTCGTATATCACATCAACAAAGAAATATGAGAATTAATTGTAGGACCGGCGAGAAAACAAAAGCCAATACGTAAGAGGTATAGTTTTTCAATGTCGATACACTCAATACATCGCTAATTAATAAATATTTTATATTAATTTAAATTTTATAAATTGAATTTTATCATTTAATGATATAAATGATGTGTTCACTACCACAATTTGATAATAAAATAATTAAAAAAATAAAAAATAATATGAGTAGTCATAGAGTGCGCAAATCAGCGTATTTCTTTTAAAAAATGTGAATAAATATGAGTTTCACGTGAAAAATAATAAATATTATTTTTTTTAAAAAAAATTATATATGACACTTATACAATATGTGATTATATTTAATATTATTCTTAAAAAAAAATAGAGAAAAAAAGATGAAGAAATGGAAAAGTGAGACCAACACAGTGGACATAGCCAGCTGGGGGTTTCTACTCATCACATGGCCTTTTAGTGACCTATAACCCAATGGACCCCCACAATCACTCAGTCAGAAACTAGGCTGGCCCACGTTTTACAAATATACAGCTCTAATATATATATATATATATATATATATATTCACTCAGTCAGAAACTAGGCTGGCCCACGTTTTACAAATATACAGCTCTATATATATATATATATATATATATATATATATATATATATATATATATATGTAATGCTACATACAGTCATGAAATGCATAAATGTCGTGCAGTTATTTTGAAAAAGAGTGGAGTCCACTATTAAAAAATTAATTTTTTTTCATGTGGGTCTCATATTTATTCATTTTTTTAAAGTGACTGTACGACACTTGTACACTCACGATTGTAAGTATCCTTGTGTTATTTTGCAGCTTTTGAAGCACGGTGTTACAAAAAGTTAATCACAAACACTTCATCATCATATATGGACCCAACAATATAATTGGGTTTTAATCTAATCCACAAATTTCATTGACTAAATTTCTATGAATCTTTACACCATTGTTATCATTTTCTTTTGTTTTTTTTGTCTCGACTTGTCATTTTCTATTTTGTTTCTTAATTTCTTTTTTTTTTAACATATAATTATTTAGGACAATGCTACAGCCACATATACTCTCTAGTGTCTACCGAGAAGGTTATTTGGTTTTTTTTATACATTTTTTAATATTCTTAAATATTTAAAAAAAATTCACAATTTCATTAAAAACACTTTCATAATCATCAATTAAATATATATATATATATATAAATCCATCCATCAGTAGCCACCATCGATGGCTTTTCTATGTGAGATAAGTATTATATATCTAATTATTTATTTCCTAATTATTATATTTTTGTAATATAAATTATAAAAAAATGGTAGATCAATTATAATGATTTTTTTTTCTCAAAATAATAGCAATTAGCACCCACAAAATGCAAACTCAATTGTGAGAATCTTTTTCAAATTTTTACAATTAAGAAAATGTTTTCTTACACAAAATCAAAGTAAAATCAATTAATTTCATTGATTAAAACCTGATGATTTATCTGCGGAATATGGGTGCATTGCATGAATCAGAGGTTTAACCGAATAAAATATACGTTATATTTGCATAATTT